>VCCN01000660.1:1426397-1436857 GCA_006491835.1 Architeuthis dux
AAGAAAATAAGGAAGCGAGAAAGAGAATAAGAAATAGCCTAAAAGAGAATAAAGATGAAAGAGAAAAGAAAAAGGTGAAAAGAGAAGAAAAAGAAGACGAAAGCTAGAAAGTAAAAAGAAGAGAAAGAGAAAAGCTTAGAGGAGGAGGAGGAGGAAGAAGAAGAAGAAGAAGAAGAAGAAGAAGAAGAAGAAGAAGAAGAAGAAGAAGAAGAAGAAGAAGAAGAAGAAGAAGAAGAAGAAGAAATAAGGAAAAAGTTCAACAGAAAATAAATAAATAAATAAAAAAAGAATCAGACGAAAGAAGAAGATGGGTGCCGCCGGCGCCATGTTAGGTGGTCTGAGACCTAGCCGCAACAACAGTGGCAGCTGCTCTAAACATCCCCCCATCTAACCTCCATCTCACCCTTGCTTCACCAATTAGGCGCACCGGGACGGTAGCGATGGCCCCCAGGTGAACACAACCAAACATGAACGACATCCACTTTTCTAACACGAACAGAAAAGATGATTTAGCGATTAGTTTGAGGAAATGTCAGAAACTTTCTCTCATAGCGTAGCGAATTAAAAATCCTTCAGGGTCTTTGATTTTGTGTTTCTTTCTATGCCCGACTCTTTGTTGTATTTACTTTTTCTGTTTTCGTTTGTGAAGAGCTTTGTCTTTTGTCGTCTGCTTTTTTCATTGTTATTGCTTTTTGCCTTTTGTTAATGACTTCTGTCTATTCGTTCTGTTTTCTTATTCCCACTCAATTTCTTTTTCTTTTTTTGTCCTTTTTTAGATTATTCTTTCTTCCTCTCTTTCTTTCTTCCTTTCTTTTTTTTCTATTTAATACTATCTTTCTTCTTTCTTGTAGATTCTTTCGTTTTTCTCTTTCTCGCTATCCTCAATTTCAACCTCTCTTTCCACTGAGGCCATTTTCTTTCTTTCTTTCTTTCTATCTTTCTTTCTTTCTAAAATTTCAATATATCTTCCTTCTCTCTTGTGGGACTTTTCTTTCTTTCTTCCTTCCTTCCTATTTTTCTATTTAATACTATCTTTCTTGTAAGCTTTTTTCGTTTTTTTCTTTCTCGTTTTACACAATTTCAACCTTTCTTTCCACTGAGGCCTTTTTCTTTCTTTCTTTCTTTCTTGCTATCCATAATTTCAGCCTCTCTTTCTCTTTTGCAGGCATTGTCCTTTCTTTCTTCCTTCCTTCCTTTCTTTCTTGCTATCCACAATTTCAGCCTATCTTTCTCCTGTGGGGGTTTTCTTTCTTACTTTCTTTCTCTCACAATTTCAGCCCCTCTTTCTTTCATGTGAGCTTCTTCTTTCTTTCAACAATTTCATCCTCCTTTCCTTCTCTTGTGTGTGTGTGTGTGTGTGTGTGTGTGTGTGTGTGTGTGCTTTTCTTAATAGTTCACACATTCTCCATTCCTGTACACTTTTTCGCTTTTCACAATTTCAATCTCTCTTTCTCCATTTAAAAAAATTCATTTTGTGAACATGTTTTCATTTTCATCCTCTCTTTCTTTCATCCTTTCTTTTTTCCCGTCTTTCTTTCTATTTCACACTTTCTTTTTTCTTGTGGCTTTTTCGTTCCTTCCTTCTTCCTTTCTGTTTTTCTCCCTAGAATGTCATCCTCTCTTTCTTCTGTCTTGTAAACCTTTTCTTTATTTATTTCCTTCTTTCTTTCTTTCTTTCTTTGTGGGACTTTTCTTTCTTTCTTACTTTCCTTTTTACTTTTCTATCTTTCTTTCCAGAATTGCAACCTTCTCTCTTATGAGACTTTTCTTTCCTTCCTTCTTTCTCTCTTCTTTTCTTTTTTTTCCAGAATTTCACCCTATCTTTCTTCTCTATTGGGAGTTTTTCTTTCCTTCCTTCTTTCTTTCTTTTCCTTATTTTTCATTCAACTCTATTTATCTCCCCGTCACGCCACCTTACGGAATTCAATTTTTTCTTAATTATACTTTTTCATTCTCTTTCACCCCCCCTCATCAATCTTTCAGTTTACTCCTATTTTTTTTCTTTTTGTTTGTTTTCTTTCATTCATTCTCTCCTCCTCCTCCCCCTCCTCCTTCATTCCTCCTTTTTTACTTCCTTATTGTTTGATTGTACGTCTTCAATTCCTCCTCCTCTAATAATCTGTTCCCTCCTCCTCTTTCAGGTAAAAGATTTTCCGTCTTTCCTCATATTAGAAACCGTCAACCAAAACTGTCACCCAAACTGTCAAAATAGGTTTCTTCAGTTTTCAAGTCGGTCCATCTGGCTGGCTAGTTATGTATGTATCACACCAATGGAGCTAGAGGGCTGAAAATTTCAACATTTTCTCCCAATAATAACAAGAAAAAAAACGGTTCTTTTTTTTTGGGGGGGGGGTTAAATCCCCAAATAGGTTTTTTAGTGGGGGGGGTCAATTTACAATGCAATTTTATGCTAAATTGATCCCTAGTTGTGCCCGCTTGATTTTTGAAAATTTGAGAAGTAACTTATTCGTCACCTATTTTTTAATTGATCACTCCCAACACGGCATGCTGCCAAAAGATGTTGGTAACGATTTCTATTGAGTGTCGTTTTTTTCTCTCTTTCTTTGTCGCCTCTCTCTCTCCCTCCTTTCTATAAAGACAAAACCACCCGGAAACAATTAAATCAAACATGTTCGTGGGGTGATCACAATCGTCCCAGCCCCTCCAGACGCACGACTAAGAAAATGCATTTGTCCTCGTCCTGTATAATTTAAGTAATTAGTAGAGTGGCTCTCTGTCGTCTGCAATCCCGAGCGGCGGCGGCGGCGCTTTGGTCTCGGGACTGCCATTATCATCATCATCACCACAGATTCTAATACACAAAAGACGACCAGGCCATAAAATGTTTCACGGATTATTTATACTATTTAATATCAATGCGCACACACACACAATCACACACGCGTACGCACACATGTATATATATATACACACACACTCTCGTACTCACACACGTACACATACATACACACTAATCCAGTGGAACATTACACAATCAAAACAGATATTATCAGTTATTATTTATGACCAAACTCTACAGCATTGAAACTCTGTTGCCAAAAATATTTTTTTGTAGTGTCGTACTCATCTTTGGACGGAAACATATTCATAGTTTTGGCAACAGAGTTCCAGTGCTGTAGAGTTTAGTCATAACTAATACCTTGTAATATCCGTTTTGATTGTGTAATGTTTCACTAGAAATAATAAAATCTTGCTATGTTTGGTTTAGAAGACAATTAACTTTCTATAGAAATGTGGTAGGGGTGTACTTATTTATGGGCGATACTGTACCTAGCCTTACCGTATACATAATTCCCAAAACCCCGCCTTGCCGTATACCTAGTTCCCAAAACCACGCCTTGCCGTATACCTACTTCCCAAAACCAAACCGTATACCTTGTTCTCAACACCCATTTCCATCACTGGATATAGAAGGTTTTATCGTTGGTCCTTGGTCCCGTAACTCAGTACTGGTTTTCCGTCCTCATTTTCACATGTGTGTCTTGGGCGAGATAGCCTGACAAAGCCCATTCTTCTTCAGGCTTTCACAATCCTACTCTTTATTCTGAGTGCTTTGCATAGAGGCATTAAGTACCATTTAAAAGTATTTGGTATGACTCGGCCATGGATTGAACCCACGACCTAGCAAACCGGAGGCGAGCACTCTCCCAGTGATGGCTCAATAGTCATAGAATATTTACGTGCACCCCTCCCCCTGCGATAGCAGCGTCACACCTTTGCCTTCTCGAATGTAATAAAATTCAATCTTTAAATGACACCAAAACGATAGGAAGCCAAGTCTGGCAAAAGGTAGCGTATTAGAGCACCTGATGAGAATCAGAGCTTGGATATTGTAATGGTTAGCACGTCTTGCCCCACACGCAGACGGTCCCGCATTCGATTCCCGGTATGAGTGAAGAGTGTGGAAAACTCTTCATTAGGACAAATTTCCCTGTGCACTCAGCGGCTAATTGAGTACACTCTAAGATGTGTGATTACGGTGGAGGTATCCCTTTGGTGGACTTGCATCCTGCAATGGGAGGTGGTCATACAAACTTATAAGAATAAAACCCTGGTCTTGACCACACTTGGGTCTTGCAAGGATCACTAAGCTGACGCATGCAACAGGAATCGAGACTTCGTCACCGGCCTCTATACTCCGTTGGGAGTTGTCTCTTAAGAGACGGGACACTTTGCCTTTTAAGAATCAAACTCACTACCGATGGATTGCAAGAACCTAATCACTTCTCTACAAACCGGTAATAAATGAAAAGGCCTGCCCCGTGGCTGAGGTAGTTGCGTATTTCCCAACAGTGATAGTGATTGGGGTTTGAACCCAAGTAAAATGCTGATTTTCAAAGTAAGAAGGCTATCCCCACTTGGAAGATTGGCACAGCACAATCTCCTTACCTTATTCCCCTACCATTTGCCCCTGTACCGAACTAATCTTAAGTTTAGTAAATATCGTGAAAGCTAGGATTTCGAATGCTGGTTTTCAGGGCTGGAAGGACATCGCACTTCGAAGATTGACGCAACATAATCTTCTTACTACCATGTTCCTTCATTGTGTCTTGGTCCAGACTAAGCAAACTGAATATTTATATCTATTACGTTGTCCAGAAAGTAATGACGTTTTTCTTTTCTAATATTGATATGTATACTAAATGTATAAACAGTACAGTTTACGACAAGTCGGGTGTTAATATTGCCAAACTCCAGGACAAAGTAAGAGTTGACTTTACTTTGCTATGTAACAAGAATCCTCACCAAAAATATTTTTTTTTGCCAGACTTGACTTAATGTAATTAACTTCCTAATTGTTTTGATGTCATTTAAAGATTGAATTTTATTACATTCGAGAAGACAAAAGTGTGACGCTGCTATCGCAGGGGGTGCTTGTAAATATTCTATGACTATAAAGCTTTCACTGATCACCGTGGCTCAATGGGAGAGTGCTCGCCTCCGGTTTGCTAGGGCGAGGGTTCAAGTCATATCATATACTTTTAAATGGTACTTAATGCCTCTATGCAAAGCACTCAGAATAAAGAGTAGGATTGTGGAAGCCTGGAGAAGAATGGACTCTGTCAAGCTATCTCGCCCAAGACACACCTGTGAAAATGAGAACGGAAAACCAGTACTGAGTTACGGGACCAAGGACCAACGATAAAACCTTCTATAACCAGTGATGGAAATGGGTGTTGAGAACTAGATATACGGTAAGGTTTGGTTTTGGGAAGTGGGTATACGGCAAGGCGTGGTTTAGGGAAATAGGTATACGGTAAGGCTGGGTTTTGGGAATTAGGTAAACATATAAAATCAACATTTCTTTACCTTGATTTGAACTCTCGATCAGGTGATTTCTAGCCTGGTGTGTTGTTACCACAGGCTTGTCATTTGATAGAGTAGTTGGCGTAATTTTCCAATTCTCTACTCTTTACAGGGTGGAGTTATTAACCCTTTTGGCGCCATGGCCCTTTTGACCAGTGTTGCCAATTTAGCGCGTTTCGCGCTAGATTTAGCGCGGTTCTTGTTTTGGCAGTGCAAAAAGCGCTAAATTAGCGCGTTCCCGCCTAAAACATTTTGGCCGTTTTGGCCATTTTCCATTTTTAGCGTCTTTCTGTTGGTTTCTGGCCATTTTTGGATATTTTAGCGCTTTCTGGCAGTCAAACTGGCGCGAAAATACTTTTTGAGTTGGCAACACTGCTTTTGACTATATAGTAAAAAACACTTTTTGGGGTCCGATATATCGCCGTGAAGTGTTTTTGGCTCAGTTGGTCTGTCTGTCTGGTTGGCTATGTATGTATCACACACCAATGCAGCTAGGGGGCTGAAAATTTAAACATTTACTCTAATGTCTAGAAAAATGGGGTTTATTGTTTTATTAAATAAATAGGTTTTTAGTGGGGGGTTCAAATTGCAATGTAAGTTCATGTTAAATTGGTCCCTTAGATTGTGTCCGGCAGCATTCACGCTTGTTTTATTGAAAATTCAAACTTTTTAGCAATCCCTGCCCAACAAAAGGCGAGAGAAGTAACTTATTCATTGATCACCCGTTTTTCCATTTTTTAAATTTATCGCCCCCAACACGGCATGATAGTTCTGGTTAGTCACTCAATGTACCAGACTAAGTCTGGTTAGTAACTCACTAGAAACCGTCTTGTAACCAACGTCTTTTGGCAGCATGCCGTGTTGGGGGCCATACATTTTTTAAAATTTCCAATTTGGCTTATTTTGTTTTATTGATTCTAACATTGAACATGGAAGAAAATAAGCTATATTTCCGATATATTATTTTATTTTTCAATTTTAAAACAGATAAAAATGTAACTCAAACACAGAAAAGGCAGTTGTGCAGATTATGGACAAGGTGCTGTGGATGGTCGAACGTGTCAAGAGTAGGCCGGGGGCCAGCAGGGCCTACCGTGTACCCCCCCCCCCCGATGATCCTACATTTAGGGTACCAAAATGTTCCTTAGGATGTCCTCTTTCAGAAAGAAGTTGGGAAGAACTACCACATTTGCATAAAACAAAATGGCCACCAGTACACACCAAAAAAGACAGAATTTCATATCTTGTATCCCAGTTGACATATCTGAGTACTTTAAAAGGCTAAATCATGGTTTTCAGACATGAGGAATTCAAAACTTAATTTATAGGTATTTCAGTATTTTACAAGGAAATTTCGAGTATACATTATAGGCAAAATTGTGGATTTAATTCATGAAGGAGATATATACACATATATACCGTTAGAGGTAGAATGTTATCAGCTTCCCAACGGTGTATGTTCCCAATTTGTATCTGTTGGACTTAAAGAGTTACAGCTCAAAACGTAGAGGTTGACAGGGATCAAATCAAGACATTACTCGTGAATAATCATCAGCCTTATACGACACAGTACATTTTAGAACATTTTATTTTAGTGTGAAAAAAAGTATACAATTTGTATATCCAAGCACACATCATAACAATCATATTTACACAATATCTAGGGCCTTAAACCTTTGCAGTGGTGTAATAAACGTCATAATTCTTATTAAAATTATTTACATCTGTTGATAGCACTACATATTCCGGTAATCTATCCCATAGTTCCACCACTCTATTGCTAAAAAAGAATTTTCTGATATTTAATCTACTTCTATTTGCTTCTACCGTATATGTGTGGCCTCTAAGTCCCTTGTACCCCCTTCTAGTAAAAAATACACCAGGGTTTACTACTTCTAAACCACGCATAAGTCACCCAGATCCCTCCTATTTTCTAACATTTTTAGCCTATCCTCATAACTCATACTTTTTAATTCCGGTACTAACTTAGTTGCTCGTCTCTGGACTTTTTCTAAAAGATTTGTATCTATCTCCAAGTACGGCGACTAAACCTGTGCGCAGTACTCTAGGTGTGGACGGACATAAGTCTTATATAGTATAATGAATGAGTTCTTGTCTATATATGAAATGGTATGCTTAATCAGTCCTAACACCCTGTTCGCCTTAGCAGCAGCACTGGTAATATATTTGGAGAATGATAATTTATCAGTTACTATGATACCAAGATCCTTTTTATCATTTACAATAACTAGTATATTTCCGTTCATGCAGTAATCGTAACACAGATTTCTATTTCCTACGTGTAACACCTTACATTTATCTTCATTAAAAGTTAATAACCATTCTCTTGACCATAGCATTCATTTATCTAGGTCCTCCTGTACTCTTACTTGGTCAACCGGCGACAAGACTGGGTGGTACAATTTGGTATCATCTGCAAAACTTTTACATTTTATAGATAGCCAACATACTCAAAATATCCAAAACAAGCGTTGAAAATCATTTGTACCTGATTCGTTATGTTAATCGCTTTGATGTGCGGCTTCCACATAAGCGAATAAAAACCTAGTGGACCGTATTTCTCTGCGCGATTTGCTACTTAATAATAACGAAACTTTTCTGTTTGTGGAACTAATTGTGAGGATCTATGCAAAATGGAACACAAGAGATCGTGTGGCAAGCGAAGTAGAATATTCAAATGCTGTTAGCACAGTGGAGTGTTCACACACCCCAAATTTAAAATAAATTATTTAAAAGTAGTGACATTTTTATATTTTCAAATAGTGCTCAGACATTCCTCAACTCATTACTGATCATATTGGCGTATTTTCCGGCTGATAAGACGCATTCTTCCCTGAAAAAGGCCCTCAAAATCATCTTGCGTCTTAGCATTCGAAGGTCTAGTTGTTGGGAGATGCTATATATATGGTGGGATTGGAAATAAGCGAATATTAGGAGGAGATCCCTCCGGAGAAGTAAAAGTTAATTCGAACAAGTACTGCTCCCAATGAGACCAATTGGAAGCAGTAATTGACGACCAGCATCCGGAATTAGTTAAGACAAAAAGTGAGTGTGGAAAAAGACTTCACCATCAACACGGGGGTTTGAAACCCTATTAACGCTTTAATCAGAATAGCCACAGGATCACACACAGGCATGGGCGTCCGCTGAGGTGCGGGATGGGGCAAACGGGACATTTGCTCCCCCCGGATAAGGCCTTCTCACCGAGGACGAGGAGGTTTGAAAGTTGGAACCTTATAGTCAATAAAGGATAATGGTGCAATACAATTGTTTTATATAAGTCCAACTTAATGTTCCCATATAAAAAGATTGTGTTATTATTCACTGGTAACAGGGTTGCCACTATAGATAGGAGTGAACGAATTCAGACCATATACTATTATTATAGTTGTTTTCTATGGGATGCATCTAGCTTCTTCCTATTCAGCTTTTGTCACTCCCCGTTTTACGAGGGTTTTTGTATAATTTCATCCTTGTGTCTTGTCTTTTCCCAACCAGATGAGTGGATTTTTTTAGGGCTATTGTTGATAAATGTTTTCTCCTAGCATGGACGTCCGCTTGGGGAGGGGTGGAAAATATGGCACCCCTGGAAAGAGTTTGAAAATTGGAACCTTATAGTTAATAAAGGATAATAGTGCAGCACAATTGTTTTATGTAGCCCCAACTTGATGTTCCCAAATAAAAAGACTGTATTATTATTCACTGGTAACAGGGTTGCCACTAAGACATATTTCGAATATATCCTTTTGCCCCGCCCCCCTGGAAAAATGTCAGCAGACGCCAATGTACACATGGTCTTGTATGCATGGGTATATTGACTAAGATCTCAATAGTCTGGCACAGGGCCATCTGAGGGGTAATATATGGGCAGGAGAGTGTCTTCCTGCTTTGAAAATCAACATACGAAATCCTGGCTTTTATCTGGGTTCGAACGCCGATTTCTGGCGCCGGTGGAAATCACGCAGGTAACTCAACCACCAAAACTGAATAATCACTTGTTTTCTTTTTCTTTTTATCTCACTCTTTCTTTCTTTCTTTCTTTCTTTCTTTCTGTTTTTCGCGTTCTATTTCTTTCTTTCTCTTTTTCTCTTTCTTTTTCTCACTTTCTCTTTATTCTTTCATTGTTTCGTTCTTTCATTCCTCTTTTTCCCTTCACTTTCTTCCTTCTCTTTTTCTCTTCATAATTCTCTTTCTTTCCTTTTCTTCTTTCTTACTCCCTCTCTCGTTTTCTTTTCTTCTTTCGCTCTTTGGTTTCGTCTTTCTTCCTCCATTTCACGCTCTCTTTCTCCCTTTTTTATTATCTCTTTCTCCCTTTTTCATTATGTCTTTCTCCCTTTCGTTCCATCTCTCTCTCTCTCTCTCTCTCTCTCTCTCTCTCTCTCTCTCTCTCTCTCTTCTTTTCTCGCCCTCTTCTTCTCTTTCTGTTTCTTTCTTGCTTTTTTTGTTGTATGTGTGTGTATTTTTTTATGTATGTGTCAAATTGCTTCTTGTCAGTATTATCTAATATATATTTTTCTTTTTTTCCCCACCGCATACTTTACTAAAATTTCAGGTTTGAATTTGTATCCAGTTTTTCAATATGGCTATCCAAATTTAAAAAAACAAAACAAATAAAAACCTATTTAAAAAATGAGAAAAGCAGACGACATTTCTCTGCCATCTTTTCAGTCCATTTCAAATTGAAGGAACTCGGAAGAAAATTAAAAGGTCACGGGGTTAATTAAAGACCAGCAAAGAAATCTTGCAGCGTATGTTGTGGACGGCAACGGGCCTTTTATTAAAGAATTGTTTCAGGATCGCATTTCTTTCAATTAGTAAATGCTTTCACCGTATCATCATGCGATGGTCGACCCGCTCCGACATTTTCTCATCAATTTCAAGTGTGATCGCCAGAAATTCTACGTGTCGTTGTTTGGGGAAATTGAAGAATATTTTTGTGAACATTTTTGCAGGAATTTTAAAAACTCGCACATCATCATTATTTACAATAGAAATTGTAGTAAAAGAATGTTTGTACTGATTGCATTATATCATTATTATTTACATTATCATCATTGATATTATCAAGTCATCCCTTAAGTTATGCCTGACATTTAATAGCGATAGATTGA
>VCCN01000660.1:1546231-1556950 GCA_006491835.1 Architeuthis dux
CCCCCCCAGCGGATGCCCATGATATCAATGTCTTAATTCTATACAAGTTTCCGCTCTGTGTTAAGCAGAGACTGTTTTGCATTGGAAAGCTTATCTATCTCAACTATTTTTCGATCAATGAAAATGCATCTAAAATCCAAGGCTTGTGGGAGCCTACCTATTCCCCTTATAGACAGATCGACAGACAGATTTCATCAGTCGTGACCTCGCTGCCCGAGGGCATGGTCATTCGACTCATATATTCACACGCATTTACCTGCGCGCAAGGCATTCATACAAGATATTCACTCAAAGCATTTCACAGACATTTCAACGAGGCAAGTAAGTCCCTGATTTATATACATATGCATACACTTATTGACACGACAAGTGTTATTACATACATTCACTTACACGACAAGTGTTATTACAACTTCTTAAGAACTTTAATTCAATTGACTCTTTTGTTTCAATCAACTCATGAACACTTCTTGATGCAAGACGCATCACAATCCTCCATTCATTGTTATTTATTCTATGAATAAATATTATATATGTGTTACGGATACATATGTATTTTTGCACTCACACACTCCGGTCAACAATTGAAACCATTTGACACATATATTTCTCAAGAACAGCAAAGTTTCAATATTCCGAGAACCAAAGTTATCTGTCCACCAGTGCTTTTAGATAACCAACCTTTCGGAACATGGAAATACGGTACTTGACTCGAAATACGATACCCATTGTAGACACCAAGTCTAGGAAAAACCTTGTATCTTGTCACTTTACATCTTACCTTGGAACTTTGACGGAATCCATTCCAACGGACGACATTTCGACCAGCCACTCACCTCTACCTATAAGAAGACAAACTATTTTCATTTTTCATTCAGTTCCAGATTTGTTGCCTAAACAAATCTATGGCTGTCCCAAATTTCGATTACGTACGTATGCATTCATACATACACACACACTGTATTTTCCTTAACATCTTCAACAAACTAAAGACAGTTACTAGTAAACCGAACTCTTTACAAGCACTTTCTTCTTCATCTGATTTCCTTATTGTTATACCTTCTGTAATAAATATACTTTTATTATGTTACATTCTTATTTGCAGTTATTATTTGCATGCAACATTACCATGTGCATCCTTTCCTTGCAACCCATGCAGAGAAAGAAAGACCTCTAGCGAATATCGCTAACATTACTATTTCTACCTCTCTAGTATCATCAGCACTCTAGCTTACTTACGACAGTCTGACCCTTAGAGCTATTACCACTATAAGTACTACTGCTACTGCTACACCCAGTTTATTGCTACGACCCTCGTTATTGTTTATATCGTTAACTTTTCCATTTCACATGGAGTCAGATATATTTAATAATAGTCGTAATTACATTAATATTATTCCTATTTACATATGCTACAAATATCACATATGTTGGTATATTTGTCTTTCCGTTCATTTCAGGTCCCTACAGATTCTTTTTACGGAAGACACTACTTAACCGTTACCAAGTGTTGTTTGGTATCTAACTATAATTGAATAAATCTATGTGTGAAGGTGTGTATGTATGCACTGCGATTACTCGACGACTGCCCATTGTACGAAGTTGACATTCGCCATATATATTAGTCGGCACACACAGCATTACAGTGTCAGTGTTCTCGAGAAATCTAATAAAAATAAATAAAAAACTACAGCTTATAGATCTTTTATCTAAAATTATAGATCTACATTTAGATATAACAGATCTACATTTAGATATAGAATATCTAAATTGGCATCACTAAAAGAAATAACCGAAATAATTCGAAGCTGTAGTTTCGTACGACGGGCGGAAAATTATTTTTCATATCAATTATGACAGGCTGCTCTACACACCATAAAGTCCGGCCCCTTCCATACATGCACCTTTTACTAGTCTAATTAATTTCAGATTTTAAAGGATTTATTTTAACGAGGGACAAAACTCGCTGCACACCGTTTGCTCATTTCTTATTGTTATTTTGTCCCCTTTGTTTAGCGTTGCGCTTTGTCGATTTCTATGTTTAGGCTTCTTGCGAAATCTGACCTTTAAAAACGAAAGTTTCTGTCTTATTATCATTTTATTTTTAAATGTTGACTAATCAAAATTCGTGCAACACAATTGAAAAATACAGGTAAGAACAGATGGTTGATTTTTTTCCCTGCACAGCAAAGCCAAAAAGATCATTCATTAGTTGTTTTGTTCAGTTTCTTTTGTTTATTTCCAGTTTCGATTTCCTGGTTGTTTTTATATTTAATTAAATTTTTTAGAAAGTATTTAATAAATGTAATACTAAATTGGTGTCTGTTCCCGTCCGAAACATTTATTTGCAATTTTTTTCAAAAACAGAAAAAAGATAACCAACAATGATTTGTTTAATGAATGGAAGTGGAACACATTAACATTGATTTGACGTGATCATAAAACCCTAGGCGAGTTTTATGTGGTAAATAATCTTTTTAAAATGAAAACCATTGAATTATACATACCAACTTTATTATTCCAGACTTTATACACTTGGCAGAAAATATAATTTTATCTTAAAATATTCCCAAAAGCCCCTAAATCCACGTCTTTGTCCACAAATAAAAAATATGGCGAGAGACGATTTAGAAAAAAACCCCTCTACATTGCATATAAAAATTAATATGATTGTCATGAGTAAGAAGAAAGATGATAGAAAAGTCCCGATATAAAAATTATGCAGTTAATAAGTGTGGCCCCTCACGAAAAACAATTTAAGATGTGCGGTCCCTCCGAAGAGCATTTTATTGGAGCGTCGGCTGCTTTTCTAACTAATTTGTTCTATAGACTAATTAAATTACTTATGACTACAAATAAGTTTTTTAATTTATGACTTAATGTTAGTTTTGTGAATAAGATGTTTTTGCTATGAAATCTTAAAATGAATCGACTCCCATTTGTGAAAAAAAGTACATAATCAAAAATAAATAAATACGGGAAAACAAATAAGAACGCTTTCCTTTCGAATTATAAAATGATTTTCTTTTTAACCTGCTCACAAATAGGTTCAATTAATTAATAATTATCGCTTTTAATTCATTTTCGGAACCGAATCACAATAAAAAAAAATAGGGACCGCACTTCTTAATTTGTACCAAAATTGTGTACAATAGAGAATTGGTTATTTTTGCAAATCAGGCACCAAAAATAAAATTGAAAAAAGTTACGTCCCTTTATGGCTAAAATGGCTAGATTTCTTTTATTTTTATTTCCAGCTAAATTTATAGCTAAAATATTAAGTACGCTTGAAAAATCATATGAAGGCTCCTGAAATGTTAAGTACACTCGAAAATTCATACAAAGACGCCAAAATTATTATGATCTTTAAATAATGTATTACTAGGTGAAATGAGAAGAGAGAAGCAACACATATCAATTTATAGATTATATAAACAATATTATGATTTTTAGATAATATATTTATTAAAATAAGATTTTTAGATAATATAATTATTAAAATAACATTCAAACATTAATTAATAGGTACTTAACATTTAAGGGGGCTGCATATGAATTTTCGAATGTATTTAATATTTTTAGCTATAAAGTTAGCTGGAAATAGAAAAAAAGAAAATCTAGCCATTTTAAGCCATAAAGGGAGATAACCTTTTTCACTTTGATTGGTGCCTGATTTGCAAAGATTACCAATATTTTTGTTTGAATTAAGGTCACGATTCATGAATTAACTTCTCTTTTTTATGATATTATTTCTTTTACGAATTCTCTTATTTATTTTTATTTTTTTAAACAACTGCATCATTTTAAACAGGGGGCCTGTGCGTGTAGGCCTCGTGAGTGTGAAAGTTTTAGACCCGCACAGCCCCCATTTTTCAAATGACACAGGCCCTATGATGTTTTAAAAAAAATGAAAATAAATAAGAGAATTCATAAAAAGAATAAAACCGTAGCAAAGGGGAGATAATTCATGTCAGCCATACTTCTGTAAAAATGATGGAAAGTAAGGGTCCAGTTTAACATTATAGTTACATTGTAAATAGAACCCCCCCCCCTCAGTTTGCAAGGTCCACTTTTGGGATCGCAATCAGCTGCCTCATTGCATTCTCCTTAATCTCGTCCACGGTCTGAAATGTCTTTGGGGAAAAGCCAGAAGTTGCAGGGAGCCAAATCTGAACTGATGGGGAGCTGACAGACCCGGGCCATAAAAACCTGCAGTAGATTTGAAGAAATACCTGCTCAGGCATTGTGAATGCAACAATCCTACAGTACACAAGCTCACGCAATGGCATCTCACTGCTGACTGAGTAACCCCAAGGGAGAGTGTTCACACATGTGCAGTAAAGTCCCCTCTGACTGGTTGCAGAGTTATATCAAAGCTGCACAACCAGTTCTCGAGATATTCAAAACGGCTGGATACTTTCTAGACAGACCTTGCATATACGTAATCATTTAAGAGAATGATAGTTTTGACGTTTGTGTTTAATAAATCCTATCACAGGTTACAAATATATATATATGAAATTTAGCATCATGATAATATATTTTTATCTACATTTTAGTTAGAAACCATCAACTAAAATTGTCAATGTAGGTGTCTTCAGTTTTCATGTTGGTCTGGCTATATATATATAGAAGTATGGAACTAGAGGGGTCATACTTTTTATCCGACATGATCATGTATAGCAGATGTAAGGGAAGCAACTCTTTAATGTAAATCTATTTAAGGTAATTCTTTTATACACATGAGAAGAAGGCATAAATGAAGATGATGATTGACCCTTAGCAGGCGTTATTTCGATCAGAATATTTTTTGTTTGAAAAAATATTGTTTTAAAATTTAAAAAATGTTTAAATTAAATTTTAAAACAATGTTTAAAAGATAAAAAGGAAATATAATTCATACCAAAGGGGAGACAATTCATGTGCTTACGTTTGGCATTAGTAGTTCCACGTTTCTGTGACGTAAACAACATTCCAAAGTGGACCACAGAATTAAAGTAGTGTCGTCGTATATTGCAATGTAAGTATTAAATTAATGATTAGTTTAGTTTTTATCACATTATATATGTTGAAATTATTTACTTGGTAGTTCTCCTACAGTCGAGGTCTTTTTTAGTGCACAATCTGGGTTTTTTATTGTCAGGTGAGTGGCAACCCTGGTTTGAAGCAGTAACTGTTGCAAGGGAGGTAACTCAGTCAACTACAACATAACAGTATATTTTTGAGAGTTTGGTTATTTCACATTTAACTTGAGTCACAAGATAAAATATTTGAAAGATAATTTTTTGGGAGAACTGAAAAATATATTTTAGTGATTCTATCAGATTTTATTTTTACAAATCTTAATTCGGTAGAACTGCTGCTTGGTCTAAATAAACAGAGCAAATTAGTGATGATTACATATGTTTGAATTGGTTCTTACAAAATTGGTCCTATTAAACGGATTTGACTGTATTTTCAAATGTTGACTGCTTAACTGCCATTAACAGGTGATACAAAAATGAGAATACTTTTAAAAATGTTGATTTAAATTTTATTTTATAAAAACTCCTAGGTTATTCTTTGTCAAGTGATTTCAATCTGTGAATAGAAATGTTTTCTGGTAATTTGTTCTTTTAATATATGTTTCTACAACTATTATTCTCATTTTAAAAAACAAATATCTTTAACCAGACCACAATTACATGATACAGTTGGTGCCATGGGTGTCTGCCCCCCCAGATTAGGCCCTCTCACCAAGAGTGAGAAGTTTGAAAGTTGGAACCTTATAGTCAACAATAATAGTGCAGTATAATTGTTTTATGTAATGTTCCCATATAAAAAGACTGTATTAATAGTCGCTGGTGCTCACCTCAGGTCACGCATCTCCATCAATGGTCAAGTGCACCATCTGATATTTGGATCATACAGTGGGTCATACTTGCTTACACTACAAATGGTTGTTGGAATATCTATTGTGTGACAGGGTTGCCACTAAGATATATTCTGAATATACCCTTTTGCCACCCCACTGAAATATATGCTTTTTGCATATGTAGTATAATGGCGACCTGTATTTCTTGTGGTTGCTGTGAGAGAAAGAGATGATGAGAGAGAGAAGATGATGATGATGATGACGACGACGACGACTCTTGGTCCGGGTCTGCTGATGGGAGCTGAACTTTCTGTGGAGGGAAATTTCGGAGAAAAGGCTCTCCCATGTGGGTGGAGAGAAAAGACGACAAAATTCAAGGATCTTCAATTGGAAATTTGTTGTTTTATTTCCGTTGATACAGATTCTTTTGTGGGCCAATTAGCGGATTACATCAGGGTACAGAATTCTGTTTCATTTAGTTTTCTAAATGAGTTGGTCACTTTTCTGAGTTACTACTACAAGAATCAAGGGTTTCTCCTGACCTGTTGCCCCCGGATTCAAATCTAAAACTGCTCTATCTCCTCCCTCATGACGGGCAGGGGTCTTCTTTGTGCGACCTGTTACTAACAGTGTCAGATCTCAACTCCCACTATTTTCAAATTTGGGCCCCTTTATGGCTACTGGTAATACGATCTCTCCTTCCTCACCCATGATGGGCAGGGGGGCCTCTTTTTGTCACGTACACACGGACACAGAGTGCATTCCGTTACACATACCATTTTGTATATTGATAATTTGTGACTACATTATACATTATCTACAATGTCCAATTATTAGTTGCTTTAGTGTACTTTTATTTATTGCTTAAGAATATAAAATGTCTCATGGATGTGTGAAATGTCACTTTTTTTACTTTCAGATTGTGATGATTTGCTGACAAAAACTAACATTATGGAGTCTGACAATAAGAAATTTCAATGTGAAGTTTTGAAAAAGTTCCTTCCTTGAGACTCTATTAACATTCAAGACACTGCAAGCTAAAATCCTACAACTGTGTCATATGTAATAAAACTTTCTCAGAGAAAAGTAACATGGAAATTAACTTGATAACTCATCCCAGAGAGGTGCTATTTATTTGTCAAGTTTGCAGCAAAACTTTTACTAAGAAGAGTTCCCTGAAAATTCATATGGACACGCATTCTGGTAATACTCCATTTCCTTGTGAAATGTGTGGTAAAAGTTTTTCTCAGAGGGGTAATTTGGAGAGACACAGAAGAACACATACTGGAGAAACACCTTTTCCTTGTCAAGAGTGTGGAAAAGCTTTTTCCCAGAAAGTTACATTACAAACTCATATGAGAACACACACTGGAGAGACACCATTCTCTTGTCAAGTGTGTGGAAGAGCTTTTTCTCACTATGTGAGCCTCAAATATCATATGAAAATTCATACTACAGATGCTACTTATTCTTGCAAAACATGTAACAAATTTTTTCCAACTAAGTTTGATTTGAAAATTCACAAGCAAACTCATGCAGGATCAACTAAATTTCATTGTAAATTGTGTGACAAAACTTTTTCCCAAAGCGGTACATTAAAGATTCATTTAAGAAGTCACACTGGAGAGACTCCATTTCCTTGTAATGTATGTGGTAAAGCTTTTTCTCAAAAGAGTAACTTAAACACGCACATGCGAGTACATACAGGAGAGATTCCTTTTTCTTGTGAAATATGTGGCAAATCTTTTTCTACAAAAAGGACATTAAAAGTTCATATTGACACTCATACAAGAGATATGATGTTCCCTTGTGAAATGTGTGGCAAGTCTTTTTCTCAGAAAGGTAATTTGGAGCGACACAGGAGGACTCATACTGGAGAAACCCCTTTTCCTTGTCCACTGTGTGGAAAAGCTTTTTCCCAGAAAGTTACATTACAAACACATATGAGAACACATACTGGAGAGACACCATTCTCTTGTCAAGTGTGTGGAAGAGCTTTTTCTCACTATGTAAGCCTCAAATATCATATGAAAATTCATACTAAGAACATTACTTATTCTTGCAAAATATGTAACAAATCTTGTCCCACAAATTCTGATTTGAGAAGTCACAAGAAAACTCATACAGGATTGGCTAAATTTCATTGTAAATTGTGTGATAAAACTTTTTCTCAAAGTGGGACACTAAAGATTCATTTAAGAAGTCATACTAAAGAGACTCGATTTCCTTGTAACATATGTGATAAAACTTTTTCTCAAAAAAGTAACTTAAATGCACACATGCGAAAACATACAGGAGGGATTCTTTTTTCTTGTGAAATGTGCGGCAAAGCTTTTTCTACAAGAGGTACATTAAGAGTTCACATGGAAACTCATTCTGGAGATACACCATTTTCTTGTGGAATGTGTGGCAAGGCTTTTTCTCAGAAGGGTAACTTGGAAAGACATGTTAGGACTCATACTGGAGAGACTCCATTTTCTTGCGAGGAGTGTGGCAAAGCTTTTTCTCAAAAGGGTACCTTAAAAATTCATATGAGAACTCACACTGGTGAGACTCCATTTAATTGTGAAGTGTGTGGCAAAGCGTTTTCTCATAATGTAAGTCTAAAAACTCATATGCGGATTCATACTGGAGAAACACCATTTTCTTGTGATCTGTGTGGTAAAGCTTTTGCTCATAGTATTAGTTTAAAAAATCACATGAAAAAACATGTTGCAGAGATTTCCTTTTATCATGAAATGGATGGCAATTATTTTTCTGTAAAATCAAGCTTGGATGTTCCAACAGAAATTCAAACTACAAAAAACGTATTTCCTTGTGAAGTATGTAGCAAATCTTTTTCACAAAAGGGTAATTTGGAAAGACACATGAGAACTCACACAGGAGAGACTCCATTTCCCTGTGCACAGTGTGGCAAGGCTTTTTCACAAAAGTCTACCTTAAAAATTCACATGAGAACTCATACTGGGGAAACTCCATATTTTTGTGAAGTGTGTGGCAGAGGTTTTTCGCACAATATAAGTCTTAAAAATCATATGAAAATTCATCTGCGAGGGACTCCATTTTCTTGTGAATTATGTGAAAAATCTTTTTCTACAAAAAGTATGTTGAAAACTCATATGAAAACTCATACTGAAGTCAAGATTGAAGATAATAAACCATGAATATATTGTTACTAATATATTGTTACTATATATAGCATATGAATACATTTGGCTTTGAAATTCTTTAGAAACTTGTTAGATATATAAAGTGACAGTTTGGAGTAATAAAGTCTAGAAAAAGCTGATAATATACATTTTATTTTTTCAGTAATAATAAACATTGAAGAGTTAGAAATCAAAGGTTTTAGAAGACAATTCCAGCATCTCTTTTAAAATAAGGTCAACAGGTCCCAGTAATTTTGATACAGTACCGGACCATTTATCCGGCAAGATTGGGATAAGAGGTGGCGCAGATTTTTTGGATTTTCCAGATTTATGGACCCAGGCTTAATATATACTTAAAATATAAAACAAGCAATGTAAAGTAGTGAACAAAATTGTATTCAACAGATACAAATTAATATACTTCTGTTTGATCTTAATTTTAATCCAATTAAAATATACAATGAAAAGTAAATATAGAAAAGTAAAGAAAACTGTTTATAAGATATACAAATTAATCCACGTCAAAAACAGGGTCTGTTTAATCAAAAATCTGATGCTGAAGACAATTCAACCACGCCACGAAAATTAAAACAAAAAGCAGCTGAGTGGTGAACTACTACAAAACTAGACAGTCTTCTGGAAGCCGGATCAATGGTCTCAGTTTCCTTGCTTTAAAACAGTCATTCTCAATGAGGGTGAAGGGGGTGATATCATATAAAACTGAATTTTTCTTGAAAAATAAAGGCGATCTTTTGTTTTATGTCGTTAAAGTCATGAAATAAAGGGAAGCTACTCCCGCTTGGTAAATTACAAAATATGTATTTTAAAAAAATGTTTTAACTATTAATTTCCATTACTGTTATTGTTATTCATTATGCAAGCACGTGTAGGTCATCCTGAAATTCCAAATATCCGCTGCAAATTTACTTGGCTTAGCCAAGATAAAGCATCACATAATGGAAACCAATGTTCCTTTTGGAAGCTGTAGTCAAGCTACTTGGCTAAAGGCATTGGATAATGTAGAGCAGTCATTCTCAATGAGGGTAATATTGGCCCCAGAGGGCAAAAGTTGAGCAGGGGGGGGGTAGATTTTTAAAAATAACCAAAAAGGGGCAATAGGCAAAAAAAGGTTGAGAAACCCTGCTTTAAAATATTGTGACGAAGATAACTTTTTGTTAAAGATTTTAAAAACTGGACAAATTTGATGAAGACCAGCCTTTCTCAATCTTTTTAGACTGAAGGAACCCTTGAAATAACCTTCATATCTCAAGGAACCCCTACATGAAAATATATGTAAGGCTAACAACACATCAGTGTGTTCAAATATTTATATGTATTATCATCTAAAGATACTCTATTTTTTTTCAGTCCCCTCTCACCCAAAGATGAAAAATATAAAACTTGATAAACTTTATATAAAAACTCATAAACTTTATGACTTTATATAAAAATATATGAACTCAGAAGACAAACAAACAACATTATTAAATAACTGGTTTAATACAAAGAAAAAACATAGTTTTCTAAAGATAGTCTTGATTAATGAAAATTAAGTTTTTAAATTTATTAGCAATATGAACAAAAATACAAGTCACACATGTATAAAATTTTTGCAGAACACCTACCTCGTGTGGAACCTTGGCAGAGAAAGGCTGATTTAGACCATAGTTTAACACCTAAGGAAACAGGTCTACAGTACAATATATATATATATAT
>VCCN01000660.1:1564415-1587153 GCA_006491835.1 Architeuthis dux
TTTGAATACACAATTTATGTAGACGAATTATTGTTTCTTTTTAAAATAGTCTTGTGACTTTGGTGAAGGGTTATTTTTAATAGAGTCTTGCGACTTTGGTGAAGTATTATTTTTTTCTAATAGAGTCTTGCGACTTTGGTGAAGGAACAGCTGGCCCCTGTTTGGGAGGTGTCTTACCCCTCTGCAGGGGATGCAGTAGGCATATTCTAGGCCCCAGCCAACAGGGCGCACCGAGGAAGGGCACCATGCTTAAAGAAAGGATGGTGTGCGCAAGCTGATCTTCACTCTTAAAACAACAACAGCACAGGCAGGAGGAGAGTCCGCTTATGATCCTCGCAAGTAAAGAATAAGCCAACAACATTATAAAGCTAAACAACACAAAAAACGAAGATCTACTTACTGGACATTGCTTCAAGATATTCTTTAGTAATGGCAGATGTGATTGGTCAAGGTCCCTCAGACTTTTGATTCCTCTTTTATGAGCAATAGCCACCAGGTAGAGACTCTCTAGCTCCGTACCATTCCATTTCATGTCAGGTAAAAGAATGAAGCCACTTTGGGGATCAGGATCTTCAAATACGACCTTATCAACTTCAGCTTTCTTATCAAGAATGTTGTACACCCACTGCAAAAACAAGGAAAAAAAGATCAGTCATTTTGAAAATTGAGACTTAAAATACATAAAGGTATACCTTGAATAGTGTGGTTAATTCGTTCCAAAATTTTCTGTACTGTTCAAAACCGCACTGTTCAGGGTCTTATTATAATTTAATGTGTTTTGTTTACAGCTTTTACTTAGTTACATTAATTTATACAGCAATACCTTAACCATACTACATCAAAACCTGCACTAATCAAAACCCCACTATTCAAGGTATTCCTGTACTTTTGATATTTACTAAATTTAGCTTAGTCTGGCACAAATCCACAAATGCTGGACATCCGGTGAGGATCAAACTCACTACAGTGGTAACAGTCTAGTAGACTTGCTTGCTTCCAACTACCTCACAGAGAGGCATCTGGAGTTACTTGGAGGTGACTGACACCTGAAAAAGGCCAGAGAGTAGAGCAGCCAAAATGTTGTGATAAAGACAACAAAGATAAGGAAGCTCAATAATAACAATGACAACACATTCCATTGGTTTGTACCTTCAAAGCAAATGCAGGCCAGCCATAGAGTGATGGTTAACAAGCTAGTCATGCAGAGCATTCATGAATGTAATGATTTTGATCCTCACTGGGTTCTCTGCCATTGTGGCCTTGTGCTAGACCAGTGGTTCCCAACCTTTTTGAGTCATTTCCCACTTCTGTCAATAAGATTACTAGTATTCCCTCCTTCCATTTATTAAGTTGCAACAAAGAATAATTTCAAATAATAACTTTATTTTACGTATAATCAGACAGCTTCATACTAAGAATTAGTTTAATTTTATAATTGTACAGCTGCTGCTGTGTATTTGTTACTCAATGAAATCAAGAGAAAATAATTAGAGCACATCATTTGAAATTCCAATTTATTAAAAAAAAAAGAATTCTGCTATCGTAACTGATATACACATCAATGTGATCTCTGTTCTTGTTTTTTTGCTACTAGTTCTTCGATTTGTGGGTCTATTAGTGAGGGAGGACATCTTAAATCATTCTAAACTTAAAGCTTATTTTGAGCCTTCGACTTGATAGATAGAAGTGCAGAAAACCCTATCTCTAGACTGGACTTTTATTTTTACCTAATAGCCTTATTCCCCCCTTGGACTACCTAAATTCCCTCCCGGTTGGGAACCACTGTGCTAGACTAACCTAAGCTTTGTAAATATAGAATCCGAATGCTGATGTACAAAGCAGGCTGGCTCTTCCAATTTGAAAGATTGTATTTGTTTTGTGTTTATTTCTGTAGACACCTTGTGGTGCATAGGGCCACTTTGCGGTTTCAGTAGCAAGTAAGCCTTACAGGGTGGAGTTGCTAGCCCCATGTCTAGAGGGTTTTTGTCAGAGTAACCTTCTCTTAGCTGGAGTGTATTAAAGGGCTCCAACTGCCCTGCTATTTACTCATAGCTGAGGGGAGAAGTGGATCCATGCCTTCTCGAAGGGCATTGGTATACCATAGTGAAGCAGTGCATAAATGAAGATAGATAGATAAACGAAAAGAAAAAATCGGAAGTTCAAAATATACAGATTGAAACTAACTAAAACAATCGACTGGACACTTTTGATAAACAAGTGTGGTGATTTCAATAACATCAAAGAGTGACTCAGGAGGAAGGGAAGTACGAGTCAAAACATTGACGGAAAATATCTAAAATTAGAAATCTGTTTAATAAATGAGCAAAGGGTTAATTCGAAATTGCCAAAGTTCAAAATATACAGACTAAACAAGATGAATGAATTTAATCCTTAGAAACGATAAACAACCAGAGTATAAATAAGAGGACAAGAGAGAGTGTCCCCCAGATACAGACCGAGTAGTCACCTCCGAGGCTGGCTCACTCTCACGGTTTTATGAGAATGTCTGCGTGTGACAAAAACTTCTGTAGAATTACAAATAAACAATATATTCTTTGACCAGAGAAATCATCTCTGTCTCGATCCTCCGTTACATTTCGGACAAATTCTTTTCAGAGACCAATCTCCGTCTTCCCGAAGTCCGGACACATCATGCACCCTGACTCCGGAGTGACGAAACCAACCAACCGTGTTTGAACGTTTGTCGCAAACCTCAAGAAACTGTTGTGGAAATTATAAACATCCAAGAAGGTGATAATGGTACATTAATACAAAGGGTTCCAACTGCCCTGCTATTTACTCATAGCTGAGGGGAGAAGTGGATCCATGCCTTTCCCAAGGGCATTAGTACAAAGTGAGCATAAACAGCCTCAGCCAAAACTCGAACTCAGTTTGCCGATTCCATCTTTCGTTCCGTTAAGTGTTACGCCACTCTGCGCCTCCACTTGAAAGATCAGCACAACACAATCTTCCTACCCCCCCATACACTCCAACCAAGCTGAGAAAATATCCATACCTCCACAGCAAAACTCTGCTTTTCAGCAACAGGTAACGTCACAGTTTTGTAAATCCCTGCCGTCTCATTGACAACAAAGCGTTCTTGCTCCGTATATTTCTGAATGTGTTTCTCAGTGGCCGGATTTATCAGGGTGACCTTCACATCTGAAAAATATTTACAAGAGTAAAATTAAAGTGACCAAATATACCAACCTTTGTTCGGACAATCTAATCTCAAAGATGGGAAGAAGAGATTATATATAATTGGATATAATATTAGCAATTTTATAATATTGAGCATATTTCTGCATCTGATTTGCATTGTGCGTCAAAAATCAGGAACAAAAAAGATTGTCACAATAAATGAGGGTTAATGCAAGCATTATTGACAGAATAGGACTATTATCAAGGTTGCGAATTTGGACAGAAGGGAAGATAATCCAAGCTTTATCTCAGTCTGGAGGCAGAGGTTCAATACCAAGAGGCTGATTTGAACTTGGACCGCCAGACTCGCTCCATTTGCAAATTGGACGCTATTCCAATGCCTGTTTTGGGTAATTCTCTGAGATGAAGCTTGGATTGCCTCCCCTTCTGGCAACCCTTGCTATTACACTTCATTTTGGAAATTCAGACGGAAAGGAGATCAGAGTTGTTGAGAAAACAAAGAGGAAGCTGCTTATTGTGATCACTTTGGGACAGGGTCTTTTAGATAACAATAACCGGCTGATAACATTAAGCAGATGATATAAAAATTGAAACAATTTATATTTATTGTTATAAATTCATTGTTATAACATTATAAAAAATTAATATGAAATTTATTTTAATTTTTTAATTCATTTTAAATAAGCGTTTGGGATTGACTGATTTTGATAACAATAGCCGTTTGATAACATTATCCGTGATTACAATAAACAGTTTCTTCGGCTGTTCCAAAGTGGTCATGGTCACCCATCTAAGTATTGAGCTGGCTCATCACCACTAGCGTACTGACAGGGGGAGGGGGTGACACCATTAGAGGGGTGACACCATTAGAGGGGTGACACCAAGATGACTGCCTAAAAACATTACATATAGTTTCTTTGTAATTGTTTTTTTATAATGAAACATCCCAGTATAGTCCAGTCGAATTTCACCAAAAATGGTCAAACCTGGAAGTAAATATACCATTAACAAATTTGGTACGAAACGAAGCAGGATTTTATGTAGAATAACAGGGAAAAAACGAAGACATGAACCTTTGGGGAAATTTTTCTATAAGCACAAATGTAAAAGGTGTATTCATAGATATTTCAGCATTCTACAAGGAAATTTCAAGTATATTTTATAGGCCAAGGAGATCATATATATATTGGGTGAATATGTCCGTGTATCTTTTGATGTATGTATTGAAAAAAAAAAAGGAAAAAGAGCGTACATTAAAAAAATAATTCCCCTCAGATTTTATGCGTATCTTCTAAGGTATGTATGCCTGTAGTACAAAAAGATCACCAAAGATCTAGATATCCCAGGAAGAGAGCAAGTTCGGTGTGTGTGAGGGGTGGGGGTAACACCAACCCTAGGTACGCCACTACTCATCACTGCTTAACTTCTGATCTAGCGGGAACCGGTACCTTCACTAGTTGCCTACAATAGTGTTGGTATGCACAGTGGCATAATTTGGATCAATGAAGCTAATATTATGATTTACTACAGCATGATTCTGTAGCCCATCGTAGGCTTTCCATTCATCCATAATTATTCTTGGTTGATTGTTTCATCAAGTCAGAGTGATCTGCCCTTTTAGCATCATTTATCATAAAGAGTAGGACCAACTGAATATACATCTAACATATGTAATAGGGGTTGGCAATTAAGGTGTAAGTATTTTAGAAATGTTTATATTTTTGCGGTAAGCTAGTTTCTTTTGTTAGGTTGTTTTTGAACATGTTAACAGAAACAGAGTTTACTGTTTTGTCTGAAAGGGAGTTCCAGGGATCTTGATGTCAAGAATCTGTCTCTAATACATACCAGGGTGGTGGTGTATCTGGTATTTGTGGCAGTGACCTCTATTTGTCATAAAACGAAAGATCACTGACAATGCTTTATCTAAATTAAAAATTAAACGTTTTAGTCTTTATAAGTTGTTCAAATTTAACATTAAAACAAGAAACATTTAAATGCAGAGGTAAATGAAAAGATTCTTAGCTGGTAAACAAACCCGAATATTGGTAGTTGTCACTTTACTTGAAGATAGGGTGGCCATTTCCAAAAAGCCTAAAGGAACTCTAGACTACAGGTTACCAACCTAGGGTCCCTGGAGGTCAACAAAGATATTAATTGGGATCCTTGAGCTTGTTGAGTAGGCAGACCTTTCAAAAGCCTGTGGGCAAATTCATTTAAATAAAAGGGGTCCTTAGTAATGAAAAGGTTGGGAACCACTGTTCTGTTCTAGACTGACCCTCTCGGACGTGTCGACAATATGACTCTACACTGCAGATCACCAGTGTTGACAACGACAACTACATATAATAAAAATATGTAGCAACTCTCAGACTATTTTTACGCTCTTTTAAAATGTATTGCAATAATTAAATATCTTCTTTGAAAATTTAATTTTGGTTATAACTGCAAGGAAATAGCCTAAGGTTAGTCGTAAATAAAAGAAAAAATACTTTTGCGTACTCACAGAGCATTTCTGAGCAGATTAAGCACGTTTATGTTTTTGAGTGAAATTTTATCGATTCTGCCATAATTGACAGATCTGTAACCAGAAGAATGAAGTTGAGTTTTAAAATTCTTTCAAAAATAGAATTGACCTCAGACAAATTTAAATTGAAAGAAATAGCTAATTTAACAATTAATTGACTGGATTTGGGGAAAATATTGCTTACTTTCCACAGAAAACTTTGTGAAAAACGTATTTATTTACCAAGAGGGGTCATTTATGGGTGAAAACAGTTCAACGGTCAAGTAGTAGAGTTTCTACCTCCCTTCTACCACATACACTGTCAGTGGCGTTTGTCTTTAATGGATGACAGGAAATGTCAACAACCCATCAAAATTCTGTCAACACCTACTCATGGAGGTAAATCACATGCTACCGTACCTAGTGAAAGGTATTGTATGTAATTAAACAAAAAATAATCGAAATTCTTTTTAAAAAGACAGGTATATCGAAATTTGATAAAGTTTATATTTATCGATAAATAGAACACTATTCTTTCTGATAATAATGTTTCATGAGAATCCAAGAAGTTCCAATAAGCATAAACATTAATAATTTAATGATAAAAATTTTTTTTTTAAAACACATAAATTTCTTGCAGATATTTTTTCTTTTCTTAAAAAACAAAACAACGAAAAACTTTTTAAGCAGAAAATATTTTAGATTTAGTTTCTCTTCATAGAAATATGTGCCAATCATAAAAAGTTTGAGATTTCTTTAAAATGGGGTGTTGTTGTCTTGAAAAATACAAACAAATACCCTTTTTATACGAAAATTCATTCAAAATTGAATACATGCCCAAATCTTTATAGAAATCGGCCCATTAGTATATTTTTGATGGAATTTTAAAATGAGTGTGTAAATTGGGCTCAAATTTCTCAGTGAATGGCCCAATGCAATTAATTTCTACTAGTTCACCGGTTCACGAATGTAAACAGGTTTTCAAACCCGGTTATCTCCGGTTTTATATTGCCTACAGAAATAAGTTTTAGTTGATACTTTTCTACAATATTTCTTCTATTAATAACACAAAGATTATTACGATACAATTAATAGATTTCAAGTTACAGACGTTTTAATCGACACATGTCGCTTTTTGCCAACAGTCCGTGAGAGTTGCTAGTTAACGGTTGTTTTAAGTTACTGCCTTTTAAAAAGTATATCTGAAATAATTTATATAAGTCTTTTTAATCAGACCCCCAAAAGGGGGAGAAACTAACGCCCGGCTCGAGGTCCGGACGAAGGACACAGAGTGCTCAAAGTCCGGATTGTCTGACGACTGACGTAAAGCCGGACGTCTGGCCACCCTAGTACTTGAAGAAGGCTGGATTGGTGATGCTCCTTACCATGAAGGGGTTTCGATGGAGCCAGTTGATAAGTGTGGTAACAATCATTGACAAAAGTCAGTTTAGCGTTTCCTGAACTGACCAAATCTTCGATGCCATCAACAACAACCGGCTTCTTCTCTAAAAGAAGAACGGCTTTGTTATTTCCATCTTCATCGACGGCGCCTGTCCCCGATTTGGACGGTATCTTCCCTTCAATCACCACGAATTTCTTGGCAGTATCTTCCCTGAGGACTTTAACTAATTGGAATTTCTGTAACACGCCGATGGCCTCCTCATTTGTATCTTCTTCTTCGTCGTGTTTGCGTTTTTTCGCTTCACAACTTTCACTTCCCGCCATCATTGCTTATGTAAATAATCAATGAAATACAGCCGGAGTTGTAAACGCTTGAAATTTTTTATATCCAAAATTGAAGTTTAAAAGAATCCAAAATTATCTAAGAAATTATCCAAAATTGAGGCGAGAAAATATTCAAATATATCTAGATTTCAGTGCCTGAACTTTACCAAATATGTAAAAATATCAAGTTTTAGCAAAAAAAAATAATCTAAAAGTATCTGAGCCTCATCAAAAAAATATCTAAACTGATATCCGATATCTAAAAACAATTTCTTATAGCTAAACGCAACAAAAAATATCTTAATTCAGATATAAAATATCTAAGTTGGCAACGCTGCCGAGGCCCCTTACGCTAATGACGGCCACCAGGAGCATTTTGTTCTCCACTTTATTGTACGTATATAATCTTACATAAATATATATTTAAACATTTTTTAAAAAAATCTTTTCTTCGTGAAAATCTGTTCCATGTTTCTTTTTTACGAAACTATGTACTCGTTGAGCGTGTTGTTCAGAAACAGTGCTGCCTGTTTTGGCACGTTTGTACCAAATTATGTACTTTTGAGCCAACGTTTGGTACTACACGTGCAGATTTTGCTACGTTTGGCAATTTCGTTTGAAATCTGTATTTTATATGATAGTCGAGCGAAATATTAAAATATATTTCGTTTCATTTTCTGCAAGTTCACTATTATTTAGAAGTAAGGTAATACTAGAGTTTAGCCTCGCATGGGGCAGGGAAGACCAGCACCGGGTGTAGAACAAAACCTCCAAGGACAAAATCCCCCCACTTGAAGTGCAAAGCCAGACAACCCACCCCCAAAAAAATCTCCAAAGTTTCAGTGATTGGTACCAATAAAATCTTTTTACCTGGTCTCATATATACTTTTAAAGCTTTTTATTTTGATGCATCCAAAATTAAAAAATGATACCCCATAAATTTTGTTCTTGTTTATTTCTTTTATACAACAATCAGTTTTATTCTTCGAAGCACTTTTCCACTTTTGTTTAACTATATTTCTTGTTTATAGCTTTTCGAAGATTAAAAGTGAGTGTCGTATAAAAGAAATAAACAAGAACAAATTGTATGTTGTATCATTTTTTAATTTTTGGATGCGTTAAAATAAAAAGCTTTGAAAGTACATATTAGATGAGCTAAAAATCTTTTTACTGTCATCAGTCACTGAAATCTTTGGGTTTGTTGTGGCTTAGCACTTTAAGAGTGGGGGCAGGGGTATACCTATGGAAAATAGCGCCTATGGCAAGCACTGAAATTGCGTCCCCTGTCCAAACATCTGACACAGTGACTAAGGCATTTGCGTCCTGGACAAATGTGTCCCTGTCAAATGCATCTCGGTCATTGGTGTCCCTGGACATTTGCGTCCCACTAAATAGCATCCTGAACAATTGTGTCCTGATCATTTGCATCACACTATATATAACTATTACTGGGTAATAAACCCCATGTTATAATTGTAGGCAAATGAGGGGTGCCTCATTTGTGACTGAGTTATACTTATACACAATTGTTTTTACTGCTTGGAATTGTTTTTAAATAAAATCATCATCATTATCATAATCATCATTGTAAGGCCACTGCTGGACAAAGGCCTTTCCCAGCTGCTTCCATGTCGACCGTGACTGTGCTAACCTCTTCCATGTCTTACCAGCAAACCTTTCTATCTAATCTCTCCATCTTATGTCTGGTCTTCTCCCACTGTGTTTACTATCCCTTGGGAACCAATCGGTTAACCTTTTGCCCCATCTGTTATCATTTCTTCTTGCTAGGTGTCCAGCCCATCACCATTTTTGTCTGTTCATCTGATCCATGTTGATCTTCTTCTATTAATCACTGCCACCCACAACACTGGTTTATTGCTGGGTTCAGGTTATTCATGTGTTCTCACATTTATAGGTATCCAGACTTTGCCCAGCCCTAACTGTTCATAGTAGAAACTTGAAATTTTGCACCCCCGCCCTCATTGAGTAGGGAAAATTGTTTTGGTTTTTTTTTTTAAATTCACCCCTAAATAGGTTTTTAGAGGGGGGTTAAAAATGCAATGTAAGTTTATGCTAAATTGGTCACTATTTTGTGCCCGCTTGTTTTTTTTTAAATTCCATTACATATTTTTTTAATAAAATGACTTCATAAAATATATTTCCAAACCTAAACCTATTGAACCAATGCTGAACAGTTTGCACTGTAGTAGTGTTCACATGAAATGTTTTGTTGACAGCTTGAGCAGCATTATGTCCTAATTTGAAATTGTACTTGAAAATTAGTCTAATTTTCATTCGGTCTCAAGATAGAAAGGTTGATACATTCGAATTACAGTTTTTATTGCAGGAGCACATTAGGATCAAAATAGACAGAATTTTCCAGGAGAGTTCCTTCATTGTTAAAGTTGGGAAAATAAATAATTGGCGCATTTAATTTTCATTTCAGTTTTCCTAAAAAATCTAGCTAAATACTTCCCTACTGGCAGGGTTTTTTCAGCTAGTTATATTTACACTAGCATATACCCGTCAAAAATGACGGGAGTTTTATGCATGGATTAGCAATAAGGAGCCAAAAGCGATTTTATTAGGTAATTTTTTTTTTATTAATTCAAGTATCCAAATTTTAAGTTTTTTGAAAGTCTCAACTAAAGAAAAGCCACCACTGATATCGTGCGGTATGGAAAAAAAGACATAGAAAGAAACTTATTTTATTAAAAATATAACTTATTCCATACAAAATAAAGTTGATGGCCAAATTTGACCAATCTGACCTTTTCAAAAAGCATTCGGCCATGAACCTTTTGGTTTGGCCATATTTAAATTTTGACTTCTTTTTTTTGGTGTGCTGATATATTTGTATTTAGCCATTTTTGCGAGTTCTTTTTTGCCAGAAACTGCCTTTCCCCTCCCAATTTCTTCTTCACCAGGTCGGCTACATCAAATGTAGTCAAAAGGACATCATTGCGTTGCGTTGACAGACAGGTTGTCTGTTGAATTTGGTCGGTGTGGTTCTTTGATGTGGGAATGGCATGTCTCATTTTTCCACCCTTTAATTCTATTATTCGTTGTACAATCTATCTCATTTGGACCAGTCCATTACAAGTTGTAGGATCTCAGCTAGCAGACACTACAGACAACCAAATGAACATACTCATTTGACTTTTATATATATAGATTCCTAATGCAGATCTATTTCAATAGATTATCTATTGCTGCACAAATTTTCAATGCTACTTACAGCTAGTATCAGGTTACTAAGTTCTTCTCACACTCATTTAGCATTCCTTTGAAACCCTGTGGCATATTAGTAAAAATGTCCTTGATAAACAGTTTTATTTTCCATGACAATCCTTAAGAAGCCCCTTTTTAAGTACGTATTATAAGCTGTAAAACATTCTTCTAAATATTCCTCATAAGTTTCTGCACATTTCCTATTCTTTGAATTTGTTGTTAAATCAATTATTAAATTGTTCAAATAGTTCTTCGGACGATTGAACTCCTTGTTGTTAACACAACATTTCGACTGATCCATCGTCATCTTAACAACAGAAACAAGGAGTTCAAGGATCTGAAGAACTGCAAAGTCATTTTTATTTTATGACTATTATTTTACCTTCCTGTGCTAGTGCTATTAGTTCCTTTTTATTGCAACTTTTGCTCAGTCCAATTACCCTTTTAAGGAATGGTTTAAGGGTGTCATTTGTACTTCTACCTTCTGGTAGATCAAGCAGGTGTAAACTGAGCTCCCTCCATAAAGGGTGTGGGTTCAAATCCCACCTGAGGCTTATTCTTTATTTTCCAACTGACACTGCCAGAGTGTAATCGGTCTGATTAAAAGTTGCAATACAAAGGAACTAATAAATTAAGATGACGGTAAAAAGTAGTCATAAACAATAAAAAATAAGGACTTTGCAGACCGTTTTGAAAAGTGGAAGGTGAGACGTTTATGTATGTATATGTGTACGTTAGATCAATAAACATGCTGGATCAGAACCCATCAGCCCCGATTTTAACAAGTCCCATTTCCGATATCGAAAACGAGAGCTCGAAAGGTCTCTCTTGACCAGGCAATCGTCCTACAAACATGTCTTTGTTTCTCTCTGCTTCTTTTCTTAAACACAGCTAAACAGATAAGAATCAAGTCCTAATAGATGGGATAAGGGTGTTAAGTCGTAAAAGGAGTACTAAGGCACCATTGCCCTAGGTAGGCTATTTTTCATTAATATTAAATGGCTAGATACTTTCTAGACAGACCTTGTACACCCAAATGGAAATTTGGAGCCTGAAACAAACGCATATTTTGATTTAAAAAATCTTTTGTTGAAAATATAGCATTTTATTCAACCTGTGTCTGGAGCATGTTGCATCAGGTGGTCTGTTAAAATTGCTAAATAAGAACACCATAGTTTATGGCACTGTTTATCAATGTCTTTAGCTGAAAAAAAATCGACTATTTTTATCAGAAAATCTGCCTTACAATGATCTGATATGGAAGACCTTAATGGCTAAAAAATAGTTTTGCATACTGTTTGCTTATACTCTCTTCTTCCTAGGACAAACTCTTATATGCGGTTTCTTTTTAACCTCTTCGCTGCCACAGACAAGATAACCTATCTTAGCAAGTTGTCAGTCCATTGCCAAGGATAATACATATTTTATTAACATTTTTCCATGTTAGATATTGCTCTGTACAATGTATCTGTTAAAAAAAAACAACTTGTCCCTACTTGACTTCTGAATCCATGTTACTTGGAAATTAATTGAAGCTAACCATGTCCATCGCAGGGGCTAGCCCATTTGAAGAAACCCCCAGCGTCTACCAGAGAGACATCCCCCAACCCGCAATTCCTCCAACAACTAAGAAACAAAACCACACTAGAAAGTGTAAAGTATGTTTACAAAATACAAAACAGCGAGAGAGTAGATATGAATGCACTGAATGTAAGGTTGCCTTAAGTGTAGACCCAGGTTTTAAGATATTTCATATTCATTTGAATTATTAGAATATTCTATTTTAACACATTTATGTAAATATTACATTTATTAGATATTCTGTTGTACATATTAGTTGAATTGTAGGAAAATAAGTTTTAAACATGCAATGAAGACTTTCTATTTTTATAAAATTGTTTTTTTTTTTTTACAAGTAAGACCCAGCATTAAAAATATACTTGGCAGCGAAGTTGGTAAGAGAGCTACCTACCATTCACTTGGTCGTGATTTCAAATCACTGTAGGGAAGTGTTAATTTTATAGATCGTGATGGGACAGACAGAGAAGAGTTTATTCCCCTAAATTAGGTGAGGATTGTTCCTGTTCAGTAAAAAATAACAAATTCAACTCCAGCCTCCAACTTGGACTGGAGTTTGAGAAGAAAAAAAAAAAAAGAAAAAAAAAAAAAAATTTATCAGATGAAGTAGTAACATGTTCAGATTATTATCTGAAATTTTTATGTTACGTTACATAAAACATAACATAACACTATGTATTTTATTTTCAGATAATAAAGTTTGGCTGTATATAGAAAGAGAGGTATTGTTACTATCTGCAGGCTGATTATTTAAAAATAATTACTGAAAGTTTAAAAAAGAAAAAAAAAAAAAAGAAAAAAATAAGAAAAAAAAAGTGGCCTAACGGTTAGTAGCACAGTAACTGAAATTGGTGAACAGAGTTCAAATACTAGCTGAGACAGTTTGTGTTTACTTTGCACTAATGTTTTGGGAAAGGCTTCTCACCACAGTTATTAGGTAAATAGCAGGGCACACTGGGCTTTTCACCCTTGGTTGGCAACCAGTCTAGGAGATGGGCAACTGATTCCAAACCTTTCATCATCGTGAAAGGGTGGCAACGGACAGAGCAGGGAACGTGTTCCCAAAATGTACAGTTGACGGGGCTTGGGTGAGCTTTGACAAGCCTAGCAAGCTGGAAGCAGATTATAACAAATTGTTACTTTTGGAATTCAAATAAAAAGGAGAATAAAAAACGGATGGACGAAATAATGCAACCGCCATCGCTACCTCCCCACAATATAAGCAGATTTAAAAAAAAAAAAAAAAAAAAAAAAAAAAAAAATAGAAGTGTACTCAATTCAAGATGTGAACAAAACAAAATTTATCTGTAAAGAAAAAAAAAAAAAAAATTTAAAAAGAAACGAAAATAGAATATTTGATAATATTATAACAAGACGTGAGATGAAGAAATTGATGTTAGACATGTTTGGTTACACGATTGTAGTACTCTGATTATAATACAATACTCCTATGATAATAATATGGAAGAAAAAAGAAAATCTTTTTTTTTCCATTTTTTTTCAAATCTTTTTATTGTTTATGTTATGTCTTTAATCTTTATAGCATCTCTGCTATCTTTCAAAAAAGCATATTGTCCATCGGCAAAAGTTGACAGAGACAGAGGAAAAAAACCCCGAGGAAGTCCAAAAGTAACATAGCAATGCTACCATCACAGAAGAGTTGTTGTTGTTGTTTTAATTTCCATTTGCAAAAGCGCTGGATGGAAGATGCCCTTTTGCCTGACTGCTAGTGTGGGAACATCACCCAATAGGTGAGCCACCACATGAGGACCGGCTGCATGAGGGCTATAGACAGGATCAGGTAGAGGCTCCGTTTACTTCCACGGGTGAATCCGTCAGAGTCTGTGTGCGGCAGGATTTGAATTCTCAAGGTTTTCAACTGAAGGAAAAAAGGGAGAGAAAAAAAAAAAAAAAAAAATTAGAATCTAACAATCCACATATATAAAATGCAACATGAATCCATATATATGATGCTAGGAAAAGACAATGTGGAGACTCAGAATAATTTGCAAGAAATTATTTAATACCATAACATGTTTCGATTTATTAAGTCATTTTTAAAAGGAAGTCAGAACTATATTACATACAGTGGATTCCGGTTAATGGGACCGGATCGGGACCAATAGTTTGGACCCAATAACCCTGCTGCTCCAATTAACAGAACACAATTTTTTTTTTAATACATAAATCACCCCAGGTTCTTGAATTCAAGGGAAACAACACTCATAAAAAAACACAAGTTAAGTCCCTTGTTCTTTTTTTTTTAAATTTCACATTTAACTTGAGTCACATGCTAATATTTGAAAGATAGTTTTTTTTTGTTTTTTTTAAATGTTAATTCGGTTGCACTGCTGCTTGGTTCAGGTATCCCCTGCTTAACAACCTACTCGTTTCACAACCAACCGAACATACTGTTCATATACAACCAGCGACACCAGAGTTTAATGCAAATCAAAAAAAAAAAAAAAGATAACATAAAAAAAATACAATGCAAGGTACATAATTCTGTTTGCCTTATGGAATTGAAAAAGATTAAGACAACAGGGATTTTTAAGCCCTAAAACAAGGCATTTATTTAGTGATTGTAAAGACGCAGGTCATATCTAAGTTGTAAGCATTGATCTGTCCAACTTAGATTGCAAATGGCCGCCTGCTTATATGGGCATGCGCAACTCAACAGGGCCCATAACTTTCGCAATCTGTTTCCAGAATCTTACAATTGTATAACACTTTGGCTAGAATCTTACAGTGACCATTTTTATGTAGTGATCAGGTCGCCGGAACGGAACCCGGTTGTTAAGCGGGGGATACCTGTATTTCTAAAAAGAGTCCAACCCTCTAATTTTCATTGTTTCAGACAAAGTAAAAACAAAGAATAAAAGACTTCCTCTCATTTGGTCACAGTGATCAGTCTAAGATTAAGTATTTTTGTCAAACTCCAGGACCTATATAACAAGAATAATCCTCACTAAAAATAGGGGAGTAAACTGATATGTAAAGTCCCCTACCATGATTTGAACTCATGACCTAGTGATCGCTAGGTCTTACACACCACCAAAATTTATAGTATAATTACGCAAGGACATAGAAGTAAGAGCAGAGTTCGACTATGGAGCAGCCAGGCTTGATCATTATTACTTTTGACTGCTTTCATCTTTTTTTTTGTGGCTTTTTATCACAGTTTTAAATTGTACGCTGCACGGAGGAGATAATTCATCTTAGCAAGTTATCAGTCCAGTACCATGGATGAGGTTGTTACATTATGCCGAAAACTGCAATGCACCGAGATGTTAGACAGTGTATTTGGGTGGCAATAAGCTTGACTGATGACATCATAGCTAAGTCAGCCAATCACAGCCAGAATAAAACCCCAACACATTTCTCCTTTATTTTTACTAAATTTGCTTAGTTTTTACCATCATCTTAATTTTTAGTTGATTTTATACAACTTTCAATTTGGGTCATCATTTCTATGGCAACGAATAATAGCGAGATTGGAAATGATGGCCCGAATTGAAAGTTGTATAAAAACAAGGTAAAACAGATGAAGGTAAAAACTAAGCAAATTTAATAAATAAATAAGAAAAAAATTATTCAACTTTAATAAAAATAATGTGTTGCAATACTTCATCCAATAATAATAATAAAGATTACATTTCTCCTTTGTTCACATGATAGTTTCAGATCCTTTGTTGAAGAATGTCAGAAAAAGTGTTTAAAAATAATTAAAATTTGCTTAAATGATTTGATCTATAGAAGTCAACCAATGGACAAGGTAAGAAAGACCAGTTTAAGGATTTACCAATACTCACCAAAAAGTAGGCTGTGGAAAATGAAAACCATAATAATAGAAGGTAGTAGCCAGCATTTTTGAATAATAATCCAGCCACTAGAATGGCTATCATCCTGGAAAAGACACAGAATTATATATCAACATCATTAAAAAAAATTTAAAAATTTAAAAAAATAAAAATATTGTACACACATACAACAGTGGGGTCCAAAGATTTAAGACAAAAAAGTTGTTTCCCTTTAATACAGACATAGGCAAAAATAATCCCTTATTTAAAGATTTTTTGATTGTGTAAGACGAGGTTAGAAAACAACAAAAAAGAGAAAGATGAAAGTGTGTATCAAGTAAAAAAAAAAAAAAAAAAAAAAAAAAAAAAAAACAACTTCATATAGCCCATCGCAAATAAATTTCCTTTTATTTAAGACTATTTCAAAGACAAAACTAAATAAATTTGTGGTGGTGTAAACATCATTTTAAAACAAAAATCATAACCGACACGGTTGTTCAACAGTTTTGTGACATATGACCAATCATCCTAAAATTATTTTAATAAGTACAAAAAAATTAAATTAACAATTTGATACAAAGTTATTTTATAATTTATTTTAATACAACATTGTAGCTAGTAAATATAACTAGCAACAGACTGTTCAAACAAAAATTTCAGCTATCTATGTAATATTTTTTTTAAATAGTTTTTATTTTAACTTAATTATTTTAATTTAATTTTAAAAGGTTTTGTCTTTGAAATAGTTTTAAATAAAAGGAAATTTATTTGCAATGAGCTATATGATGTTTTTTTAAATTTTTTTACTTGATACACACTTTAATCTTTCTCTTTTTGTTGTTTTCTAACCTTGTCTTGTGCAATCAAAAACATTTTTTCAAGTAAGTGATTATTTTTTGCCTATGTCTGTGTATTCTAGGGAAATAACGTTTTTGTTTTAAATCTTTGGATCCCACTGTTGTATGTGTACCAAAAATGTTTTTTTAAAAAGCAACCATAAGATGAAGAAAAGAAATGAAAAATTAATAATGAAAATTACAGGTAGACAATCTTTTATCCGAAACCCTGAGACCAGACACTTTTCGGATTTCAGAATCTTTTGGGATTTCGGAATGGTAGTACAAGTACTGTATATAACGGGTGGCCAAAAGCAGCTCACGAGCCACATACAGCTCTTTGACATTTACTGTGCAGCTCATGGAAATATGTTGGCAGAGCTCCTTTCCTAATTACAGTTAATATAAAAATGTAAATAAAAAAAAATTCAAGCTTTATAATTATTTACTGGGTATAAACTGTGACCCCACAGGATTAGGATTAAGTTTAATGTTCATGGTTAATCAAAAAATTTAAGAATTTAAATTCTAATTTTAATGCTTGATTTGAATGAGGCGTTGTCCTTCAATGCCGAGGGGTGGTGCGTACTTTGGGATTATTGAAACTAATACTAAGTTTGAAAAACTATATACATGAATAAATATTATTACGTATATGTATTTATTGAAATGTATATAAAATCTTTGTAACAAAATGTGTATGTAATAATAAAATTGTTTATGTCTTGTAAGCACTCAAACATCTGAAGTTTATTGTATGTGGCTCTTATATCAAGCAAGTTTTTTGGTCACCCCTAGATTGATTCTATTATGTTCATTGTCTCAACCTTACTGTGATTTGAGTTTTCATGCTGTCCGAGATGGAAAAAAGATTTGCATGTGAATGGAGGAGGCTGATTCAGTGAAGGTTAAAAGGTTAACACCCCTGATGGGAAGCTCTTGCGTCTCAGGTCAGCAAGGGTTACAGTGTAATGTCAGAGGACTGAGGTAATGGTGCGGAGTGTATATGTGTACTTTAGGAAATCTAAACACATGAATAAATATTATTGTGTACATGTGTTTATTGATATTTATATAACATTTTTGTAACAAAATTTAACAATAAAAGGCTCTCAAACATTTTTATTTTGGAGTACTGAAAGAAAATGTTAGAAATGTCAACCAAAACTGTATTCAAAATTATCGACATAGGTTTTTTTCATTTTTCAAGTGAGGCTGGCTCCTTATATCAACAAAAAACAGCTTTTTTTTTGTTCTTTGAAAATCCCCCCCCCCCAAAATAGGTTTCTAGCGGGTGGATCAATTTACAATATAAGTTTATGATAAATCGGTCCTTTAGTTTATATCTCACAGCGTTGACGCTTATTTTTTATACTGATCATGTGATGGTTTCTATTGAGTAATTAACAGACTTTATTTTCTAGAAAATAGAAAAAAAACTCCAAAAACTGAACGTTTTTTTTTATCATCAAATACTTACCCAATATATTTATAACCGGAATAGGCCAGGATGTCCATATATTTGAGGTCTGTGTTGACACTTAGTATATACAGACTGAGCAGAATGATAAAAAGTTCCAGAACCAACCACACTAAAGCCTGACTGGCTTGGATACCAAGCTGTTCAGGTGTAAATCTGAAACAAGGAAAAGAATGAAGAAAAAAAAAAAATTTAAATCTGCTACTTTCGAAGCATAATAAAACTGTCAAATATGGATCACATCATAAGGACCGATTTGACCAATCACTGCTAAAGAACCTAACATTTTTTTTTTTACTTTCGTACTAAGCTGGCACGACAATGACTGTTTGAGTTTTAGTAAAATACGATTTCTTTTTTGATTTTTTTTAAAATAAAGTATTGTAAACCATTTTTATTAATTTTTGACTGCTACGTACATTCATCCTAATTTTTAATTTGTTTAATCACAATTTCAGTAAGTGTTTCAGCAGTGTTATTGTTTTATTCGTTTATTGTAAACCATTTTACACATGATTTTTAAAAAAACTACTAAAAATTAAGATGAGGGTAAATAGTAGTCAAAAATAAAAATTGTTTACAATACTTGATTTAATAAAAAAAAATAAAATAATCGTTTTTTACTAAAACCCAAACAGTCATTGTCGTGCCAGCTCAGTACGAAAGTAAAAAAAAAAAATGTTAGCTTCTTTAGTGGAAAAAGTTTTTGGCAAAGTAGGACGACTTAACCTTCAAAAAGTTTTTGGCAAAGTAGGACGACTTAACCTTCAAAAAGTTTTTGAAGGTTAAGTTGTCCTACTTTGCCAAATTTTTTCCCCTGAAATGTAGCATTCAGAACCACAAAACATGCCTAAATGCATTCCTTGTTGTGCCGATTGCAATAATATTTGGTTGTTCTTGCACAAAGTTCTAGGTAACCCTTAAAACCAAACAAGCAAAATTATTTTGTTCAAATACTTACGAGCACACACTTTTATGTAAGTTCGTTAGTATATATATAATTTTTGAAATTGAAGACCCTCACCTGTTCTGAATGCCCATAACCACTCCAGTGGCGAGAATGTAGGTTACTAAAGCCATCACTGGGAAGCAAAAAAAAGAATATTAGAATGATAATAAATAAAATAGAAGGTTATTTATCAAACAAAACATTTATTCATGTACATAAATTTAATAATATAATAATTTCCAACAAAAAGGCTGAGGCCTGTAGGTGTGGACTCAAACTTACAATATATAAGTTATTCAATTCACTGTGTGATAGTAGAGGTCTTCCCAAATTGTGTGTCAACTATTTTTGAAGGTGTTGAGCAATGGCGCATCTATGATATCAACAGGAAGATTATTTCAATCATTTACAACCTGTTAGCTCTTGGGAGTTTAATTGCGTGATTCTTAAATACTTTCTGAGAATGTCCTCGGTTATGAGAAATTTTAGTGGGAGAGAACAGCATATTGTTCAGTAGATGTGGTATATTTAGAGATTATATTTCAGATTATTTTCTGGAGGATTTAGATTTTTTTTTGATTTTGTCGTTCACTTTTCCTTTTTATGGGTCAAAATTGAGGGGAAACTTTCCCCCTCAATTTTGACTCCTAAAAAGGGAAAAGGTTCCCCTCACTTTTGACCCCGAAAAAGGAAAAAAAGAATTGCCAAGTCTATTGTTCACAGGGCCAACTAGTCAATATTATTATACCAATCCTTGACTTTCATGATCTCCTGCTCCACCATTTCCCCCCTAAATTCTTCACTTCAGACAGATCTTACTGTTTATAATAACTTCAGTTTCGTTCCTTTAAAAATTTCTTGTGTATAATTTACCTGGTATGTAAAGATCTGGAGCATTAATTTCATCCCGTGGTGCAACAGGCTCATCATGATTAAAACGGATGGACCAATCCTGAAATAGAGGAAAAAGAACATATTCAAGTCCATATTTCTGGTTTTGCAGTCAGTTCAATAGGTGTAGGTCTGGAAATATGGATATCAATAATAAACCTTGAGAGAGGCTCAAACCTGTTCTTAATGATGAAGAATTATCGACAGTGGTGGCCAACGACCAACGACCCACGAACAACGGTTTAAGCACTTTCTGGAGACTTTAGGATTTCAACGGCGACCAGAACACGTCATCTCAAGGCAAGAGGAAAGGTTAAAAAGTTGAAAAACTGGATCTCACATGAACAGCTCCATGACAGTACCAGACTGCACACCTCTCAGCTGACTGTGTGTAAGTTTAGAGATTCAAGATATGAAGTCTTGCAGCATCCTCCACATTCACTTGACATTTCTCATACAGATTATCATTTTTTCAAGCATTTAAAACTCCATATCCGTAATATAAGGTTCAATAATGGGGTGCTTTTATAGACCACTAAACCTAAAGAATTTTATAGAGATGGCATACTATCATTAGAGGATTGTTGAAAAAAAAGTTCAAAAGGGTCATATTTTGATTAAATATTTACTGTTTTTTGTTGTTTATATCATCCTTCCTTTTACTATTCAAATAAGCCTGAAAGTCAGACCATAGATGTGCTATTCAAACACAAGTTCAGTTAAATGTTAAAAAAAATAAACACTGCGATATGAGATGTGTTAAAAAATTGTCTTAGCTTTTTTTTTAAAAACGCACGCAACCTTACGTCACACTTTGATTTCGAAAATTGATTTTAAAAACAGAACAAATATTCTTTTATTGCCTAATTAAGTTACATTCGATATGTTGATATGTAAACTTGTCAGTCAGTCAGTCACTGACAACTAGCGCATCTAAAAACAACATTTCATATACAAGAACCTAAAAAAACGACAAAATAAAGCATTCACATACACACACTTATAAAAAGCAGTTACTTACCGAGTGCGTAAACGGAAAGAAAATAAGGCCCAGTTTCTTGCCAACATAATTCGTATCAACCGCAAAATAATACTTTAGTTTGGTTGTGGACACATATTTTTCTAACTGAAAATGAAAAACACTTGATATTACATGGATGCCATTGAATCAGAAATTTGGGATTGAAAATTTGGTTGGAAATCTTTAAAATGACAGCATAAAATCAAGAATACAGTTTGGTAAATAATTGAATGAAGAGCAAATTCAAAAGAGTCAGGTTGGGTTGAAGGGAATAGTAATGAATGGTTTTATGTACACACATAAGGGGTTAAGGTAATTTGACAACATGCGGAAAAGAAAGATTGAGTAAAGCGTAGTTTTCTGCACTGCAAAAGAGCTTCTGAATGAAACTTGGCAAAATGCAACAAGGCTTATCTTAATGATAATAAATATGTTTGAGATGTAACACGCTTTTCTCAATCTTTCTTTTCCACATTGTCAAATTACCTCTACCATTCTGCTGGATTACCTTACATCCACACAACAAACATATACACAAGTAAATAAAACCTGGTTAGTTCATCTGCAGGATTTCAAGTATACATTTTTTATTATGACTTTTCCTCAGAAGACATGTAAACCAATGATCACATATCTAATCTATGCAAAAGCAAGAAATAATACTTAACTGATGTGATTTGTTTATTGTATTATTTTTTTTGTTTGTCGAAGTAAACAATTCATTTTAAAAAGAAACAATGATTGATTGATTGATTTGTTTAGCAGCATATCAACTCTTGATGGGTCATTTAATGCCGAAATCAGTTTAAAATTCCCCCAAAATAGAGCCTTGGTAAAAAGTTATCTTTTTTAATTAGAGTCTTGTGACTTTGGCAAATGGTTATTTTTTTTATTTTTTAATTAGAGTCTTGCGACTTTGGCAAATGGTTATTTTTTTTATTTTTTAATTAGAGTCTTGCGACTTTGGTAAAAAAAACAGGTGGCCCCTGTTTGGGGGGGGGGTCTTACACCTCTGCAGGGGATACAGTCAGCATATTCTAGGCCCCAAACCGACAAGGCCGAAAGAAACAATGTTACTGTGGATTACTCAATCTTTTTTTAAAATCCTTTTTAACTGTTAGTCCCCATTAATAACATAACACATCACTAAGACTATTACTATAATCATTGGACTTTGAAAATTGTTTGAAAGAAAAATTGCTGCCCAAATATACATTATTTAAAATACTATATTATATGCATGTTATCTGACAAAATCTTGTTCTTCCTGTACGGCCTCCTACTTCTGTCTTGACAGACAATCTTTTTTTTCACCCTTATTAATATGGATTCACTACTTTGTGTCTAAACAGACATTTATTTAATAGTAACCAAAGAAAACTATATGAATCAAAGTTTCTGGTTTCTTGTTTCCAACTACAGGCCTCCCCTGTTATAACACAGTTCACAATATAACACAGGTTAGACCTAGCCACAAAATAGCTAAATTGGCAACCCTGGTTATCACAGCTCAGGGTGGGGAGAGAGGAGGGAGAAGAGAGGAGGGAGAAGAGAAGAGAGGA
>VCCN01000660.1:1588886-1612757 GCA_006491835.1 Architeuthis dux
CCTAAACCCAATTAAACGAGTGTTTTGGGTAGCAGTGATTAATTACACAGTGACAGCAGCACATATGGACAAAATTCTTAATAGTAAAGATTATATATATAGACTTTATAGTGTATTAAAACATTTTTTTAAAAATAGATTCATGAGATTTTCCCAGCTTTTCCAACTGCAGAGAATGATGTCATCATAGTATAAGACCCACATTTGCATTACGTGACTGAACACAAGATATATGTAGGCTTGGTGATCTGCTAATTTTTGATTTGATAAAAGAATAGTTTTATTTATCCATTAAATAAAAATTTACATGTTTTTGCCCTTTTAATATCCTTTTAAAAATTCAGGCATTAAGCATCTTAATAAGTTAGTCTCGAAAGGTAAAAAAAAAAGGTAAAGTGTCCCGTCTATTAAGTGGAGTATGAGTATGGAGCCCAGTGATGAAGACCCGGTTTCTGTTGCATGTGTCAGCTTAGTGATCTTTGCAAGTTTCAAGTCTGGTCAAGACCAGGACTTTATTCCTACAAGTTTTTATGACCACCCCCTTGGCAGGATGCAAGTCCACCGAAGGGATACCTCCACCCTAATCACACAACTTAGAGGGTACTCAATTAACTGCTGAATGCACAGGGAAATTTGTCCTAATGAAGATTTTTCCACACTTTGTTCATACCGGGAATTGAACCCAGGACCTTCTGCATGTGAGGCAGACATGCTAACCATTACACCATCCATGCGGACAGTCTTGAAAGGGCTGAAGAAGAGTGTGTCAAAACACCAAACTGGAAATTTGATATGAATCAAAAAGCAGCAGACACTTCAGCGACAGCCCTTTGCCAAGAAAAGAGACATATTAGTTACCATAGGCACAAGACAAAAGAATGTAATTTGATATAACATACAACACAGCTGTTAGTTTATCTGAGAAGAGTTTATCTTGGTTAAGTTACGAGAAAGGTTGTTTTTTGTTTTTTTACTTTTTTACTTCAGTGGCAAAAACTTTTGTGAAAACCAACAAAATCTTTTAATCCAAGTTGCTAGGGAATTATTTATGCACTATATGATGAGATGTCAAAAGGACATTTTTTTATGTAGCTGTACCCCTATCTTCAGGATTCTTAGCAGGTTTTTGCTGCCAGTTCGTCTTATAATAGGGATTTACCATTGCCTTCTAGCTCAGCATTCTTCAAACGTTTTCAATTGCAGCCTTGTTTAATTGTATGCAATAACCTCACGGCCCACTGACATATATCATCTACAAATACATAGTAGTAGCACCTTCATCTTACATAAGCAGAAACGTAATATGATTTTCTTATCAGTTATGATACATACATTAAATATTCACAGGTGCATTTAACCTCTGTTGTTTTTCAATCATGCCAAGGCTATTATTATGGTTATGATTTAATAGTTTAACTAATAAATTATTTATGACAAAAGTAATAAGATTACTAGATATATTCATATTTCAAATCTTAATTATTTCATTGTCTCCAATATTTTTCTCACTTACTCTTCATTTATTTTATTGTGAACCTGCGACCCAGACGACCAAGTAATGGGTCAGAACCCGTACTTTGAAGAACCCTATTCTAGCCGATAGGTTTTTCCATAATTCGCACACCCTTGCATACAGTTTAACATTATTTCTTCACTCATGTTATCAAATTTGAGGTTACTTTTCCCAATGCCTGGATTCCCTGCTAGTTATATATAAAATTATACATATAAGAGATGGAAGACAGAGGAAATGTTTATTTGAAAAGCTTGTCTTAATATTTATAAAGTAAAAGAAAGACTGACCTTGGTCCTGCGCATAACCATAAGGTGGTTGTTGGCCACTTGTATCTTCAAACAGCGGAGGCCGTGGACCACTGGCACCTCGGTTGTTTCGTTTTTTTTGTGAAACAGCTAAAAAACCAAAGAATGAAAAAAGAAGGGGTTTGAGATAAATTATTACAGTAACGGAATGACAACACACAGCAATTGTTAAAGACTTAGAACAAAAGGCGGTAAAGATCTACATCTGTTAACCAAGTCGAAACAGAATTAACCGAATACTTCGACGCGTCACTTCCATACAATGGATGGAAAGTAACGGTCCCGTTTACCATACAGTCACATTGTAAATAGAACCACCCCTCGTAAAACCTTAAAAAAACATTTTTTCTAAAAACTAACAACTTCTACAAAGATTGTTAGGGTCTAATGGATTAAAAGCACAAAAAATTACTGACGAAATTGATTTGGTTAACGGATGTAAATCTTTACCGAAAAGGTTCCTGTTAGTGTTCACAATATTGAAAGTTGGTAAAGTTGGCCAACTTAACAGTCAAAATTGGATCACATCATAAGGACTGATTTGACCGATCAACGCTAAAGAAGGTAACATTTTTTACTTTCGTACTTACACAGTATTTCTATTTACTAGAGTACTAAGCCAGCATCGCAATGACTGTTTGAGTTTTAAATCAAGTATTTTTTTAATTAAATGAAGTATTGTAAACTATTTTTATAAATATTTGACTACTATTTACATTTATCCTAATTTTTAGTTTGTTTAACCACAATTTCAGTAAGGCAGTGTTATTGTTTGGTTTTAGTAAAAAAAAGCGATCAATTATTTTATTATTTAATTTTTATTTAGACAAAGTATTGTAAACCATTTTTATTAATTTTTAACTACTATTTACCTTCATCTTAACTTTTAGTTTTTTTAAAATTACAATTCAACTTGGTTTTAGTTAAAAAGCTATTATTATATGTTAAACCATTTTCCACATTTAAAAAAAAAAAACACTAAAAATTAAGATGAGGGTAAATAGCAGTCAAAAATTAATAAAGATGATTCACAATACTTGATTTAATAAAAAAAAATAAAATAATCGTTTTTTTACTAAAACAGTCATTGCTGTACCAGCTTAGTACGAAAGCTTCTTTAGCTGTGATCGGTAAAAATCAATGCATTTTTGATGGTTAAGTTGTCCAACTTTGCCTGAAAGTTTCAACATGTCATTCCTTTTTAATACTCCAGTCCGGTAACTCATTACAGGGTTTTTAGTGCCCTGTACCATGTCGTAGGTGCACCCATGTATTCACGAACGGGTGTGTCTTGGGCAAGATTGCTTGACAGAGTCCATTCCTCAATCCTACTCTTTACACTGAGTGCTTAACAGAGAGGCATTGAGTACCATTTTTAAAGTCTTTGGTATGACTCGGACATGGAGTGAACCCAAATAACAAACCAGAGGCAAGCACTCTACCCCTGGGCCAGATCGATCCACTTTAACAAGTTATTTCAAATAAATCATTTGAATCTTATAAAATGCAATGAACAAACAAATTGTCATTTTAGATAAAATGTCATGATTTTGAATCTTTAGTTGTGAATGTCTCATGTTGAGTTACAGTTACAAACAGACTTCTTTATATCAATGGTGTTAAACTTTTTATGCATTTAGTATACTTACCAACAGTTTTTGCTAAAAAAAATAAAAATAAACAAAACTTTGAAATTCTGTAAGATTTCTTCTAGTAATAATCTGAGTACTAAAATCTAGAAGTCAATGCACTTTCTGGTTTACTGATTATTTTTTTTTTTTTTTTTACTGTGGTTATTTAATATGGTTTTTTTTCTAAGTCAGGTAACTACGACATGATACAGGGCACTAAAAACCTTATAATGAGTTACCGAACTTAGAAAAAAAGTTGCGCCATTTAAAGCTTGTTATTAAAAAAAGCCTTTTCAATATAAAGGAAAATAATTGATATTCCCAGTGTAGAAAGACCAGCAGACAATTTTAAACACTTAAACACACACACACACACACACACACACACACACACACACACACACACAGGTTCTACTCTTCCACTGAGAACTCCTGCCACCCTGAGAGTTTGTCGTTAGCTCAATGGTAGAGCAGAACCTGCGTATAAGGTTGCTCCCAAGGTGGACGCGAGTTCGAGTCCCGCACAGCGCTCGTTTCTTTATTTACATTGACGATTTAAGCTGCTCGTTTAGCAGTTGCTCATACCAACACCGAGCAAATATAGGTTCCCAACTAATTAAATGTCTTTATAATTATCATATTCTGTCTGATTTCACACATGGTAACAAATATTTGGACCAAGTGAATATAAGAATTGTCCATAAGTTTGAGTTCTAGCTCTTTCAACCCATTCTCTGATCATTATCAAGAACATGAAACAAATGCTATAAATGTGAAAATGAAGAAATACTATAGATGTTTTATATGCATATATGTCAGGCCTACATCAAGCTGTTGCAAATATGAAATGTGTCTTTGTTTAAAATTAGAAGAGTTTATGATTCTCCTATCGATATATCGACAAGCATACACATGCATAAATTGCATTCTATCTTATAAAACTGAAATACCTTGAACATATACAACCTTTTGCTGAATTAGATTTTTAATACAAATATGGATACTTGTCCTTTTTTTAGTTGGAGAGGTATATGTATTTGGTTGTGTTTGTTTTTCCGTCTTTCTGTCCACACGATATCCCCAAAAGTTCTGAATGAATTTTAATAAAATTTTGTGGAATAGTAGACAATAGGCTACAGAAGAAACAATTACATTTTGGGGTGGATCCAGGCACAATCATTTCCTCTTACAATGACGTTGGCAGAGGTATGCACACTCCGGGTGCTTTTTAGTTTTCTTCTGTTATTAAAATTCTTGTGATGATTTTAGCTGCAGTCAAAATGGAGTGTTCACGTCTTGTGGTTTAATCGCCCAGGTCAGCCATACTGTCGGATTTACTCCCATGAAAAAAGGGGGCGGCAGACCTCCATAGCCAGCTCAGGCATCTGCCAGGAGAAGGAAACTCCTGTCAAACCTACGACCTAAGGACATTGCCTATATCTGCACACTTCTGTAGACCATAGCATGCAAACCTTTGGTTTAAAGGGTGGGGGTTGGCCACCTTAAAACTCCATTGGGTGGGCTTTAAGGCTATTCACATTCAGGCCCAGCCAACTTAGAACCTGAAAAGACGTGGAAAACCCTTCCCAATCTCCATTCGCGGAGCCAAGTCATTCAAATCAAATATGCAAGTGACATACATAATCTATATTCTGTTTAGTAATATTTAAGCAGATTAGAGAAGACAAGTGAATGGTTTATAAACTAAATAAGCTGGAGTCTAACCTGTATATAACAATCGTAAGTAAACAGGGTCACGTGATAGAATGAAGCACCGGGGTTAATGCATTAAACCCATTATCAATAAATGTCAAATAGAGCATTATGAAAAACAGAGAACATAAATACATTACTATCAGACCATTTATCCGTCTTCCAGAATTACAAAAAAAAACACAGCTATTCTTGAAACTGGTTAGTTTTGATTTTGGCAGGCTTTGTAGTAGTTTGCTGCTCAGCCACTCTTTGTTTTAATTTACGTGGCGTAAAGATTTACATGGTTGAATTGTCTTCAGATGAAGTAGTAGATCAATATTAATTAAACAGACTGTTTTTTTAAGTGGATTAATTTGTATATGTTATAAACAGTTTTGTTCTTTACATAATCTTTGCTTACTTTTCTTATTTTAAATTTTATATTTTATATTCTATATTTTAAGAATTTTAAGTGGATTAATAAAGATCGAATAAAACTGTTTTAAAAGTGGATTAATTTGCATTTGTTAAATACAATTTTGTTCTTTACCTTTCATTGTTTATTTTATATTTTTAGTATATATTAAGCCTTGGTTCCGGTATCCGGAAAATCCAGAAATCCGAGTCACCTCCGGTGCCAAGGTTGCCGGATAAATGGTCCAGTACTGTCTATGTAGCCCAACACCAATATTTAACCTTCACCAGAAATGATTAAAGAAATTACCTCACACTTGATACAAGGAAAAAATATCTCAAAGAGAATATAAAATATTATACAGGCATCCGTTATAACGCAGGTGTTGGTGTCCAAAAAAGCCAACCGAGTTATAACAGAACCAGATTTACCAACTTAGCTCTTTTGGAGCTAGATTAATATGTTGGGGTCCGCCATCCACCTGCGCTATATCACGAACCACGCTAAAACGGGGGAGGCTGATAGTTATAATTACTTGATTAAAGTCTGACCCAAAGCAATTTTGGACTTGCTCATAAATACTTCAATCTCCAACTGCAGAAGAGAATTAATTCCAATCATGGGACTCTTCCTTTTTCTTATAATACAAGAGGGTGTTATAAGCAAGAGGCAAGTTTGACATGAAGTTGAGTTTACGGTGGGGTCCCAGCTGGCCAAAAAAAATGGCCCTTGTTCCTGCAACTAGTGTCACAGAGACATTAGAGCAAGCTTAACCCATAAGAACACACTGTGACACTGGTGTCACATACAATTTAATTGATCTGCACAGTCTCTTATATAGTATTATATTTTATCCTTGATTTTAACTCATGAAGTGTTCAGTAGATGTCACTTAGTGACATCTACTGAACATTCTGGTACAGTCTTATGACTGTCTGTCAATTTGCCTACCCAGAATCCCACATAATGTTCCTTCAAGTAGAAATCAGTCCAAGTTCTTATGGGTTAAGTTGATCTCAGGGTGAGTCCTGAGCTAGCTTGTCATTGCTTATGCAGTCATACCACGCTTCAGTTAACCCTCATTGGCAATGGCATGGCATCACAGCTGCGTCCAGCTGGTCAGAACCACCAGGCTAAAAACAATACATTGAGTGTACGGGTCTAAAGCAGTACTACTCAAAGTGTGATATGTGTGACCGTGCCGGTATGCGAATCATAGGCTGTCAGTACTCGGCTCATTCTTTCATATTTAACAACGCTTAAAGTATATATTACTAGATGACTATCTTGGCCACACATGGACATTACTTTACAATAAAGAAACTATATAAAGTTCTTATAACGCTTAAATGATGTAATAATTTGTCATATTATTACTTATTATGTTGTATTACTTGTATTTAACTTTTAATATATTCATTATATTTTCCTGATAAAGATTAACATTACTATAAATTCAAATAGTTCTTTGGACGATTGAATTCCTTCTTGTTGTTTGTATTGTTAACACAATGTTTCGGCCTTCTTCAGGTGTAATTTACGAATGTGATGGGGTAAACAGAAGCTTTTACTCCCGTTTTAACATAAACAACAAGAAGGAGTTCAATCGTCCGAAGAACTATTGGAATGTTAATGACCCTTCTCAAAACTATAGAAAATATCATTACGAATAATAATTTGGCACAGATATGCTTCCCGGTCCTGACACATTAGAAAAATCCCATTGCCAATATGCGAGATCAGATAGTTTGAGTGGCGCTGGTCTAGAGCAAAGGCAAAAGAGAAAGGCCCAATCTTACAATATACGTATGCCTAAAGACATACGGTTTGTCCACCTTATTGCATATATAGGCATGCCTCATTATAATGTGGGTGTTGGGGTCCAAGAAAGCCAACTGTTATAACCGAGCCACAATAACCAGAGTTGCCAATTTAGCTATTTTGTGACTAGATCCAGCTATTTTGGAGTCCACCATACACCCGCGTTATGACGCAAACTATGTTGTATCGGGGAGGCCAGTTCCCTTTTATAACAACTTCTGTATAAATTCCTATGTTCCTATACTATATCAATGTATGAAAACATATCAGCAAAATATCTCATCAGCTGCTGCAGGACAATCATTGCTGTCACTGCCTTCCTCACCATCTATGAATTGTCTTGAATCACCATCTGACCCAAGACAAATTTCTCACAAGATATCTCATCAGCTGCTCCCAAGTGGTTAAAACAATCATTTTAAGAAACCTGCTGGTCAGTCTACTGAAAAATTCAAACTAAAAATAATCTGATATCCACGAATCAAGTTTCTTGTATTTCAAATTACCTGATTATTTTTCTGTTTATGGGGACAAAAAAAATTCATTACACTTAATATTCTTTCTCTTTCATTATATGACATTAAATATCTTTACTCCAAATTAAAGTAAAACTTAATATTTTTCAAATCTCAAAATTCATATAGGCAACAACATCGCCTACTACAGTTAAGATTTTTGGTTTTTTTTATTACACATTGTAAGGCAAGTGTGCAATGACAATTTTCCTTAAAAAAGAAAAGAGAGAGACATGTAAACAGTCAATATTTTTAAAAGATAAAAACCCGCAACACCAAAATTCAAAATAATGAGAAGAATGTACGACTCAAAGATATCTGGACTGCAGGGGATATTTGACTGCATCACAGTCTGATATCACAAAAGCATTATTTTGTAAAATAAAACAATAATGCCAAGAGTAGAATATTTTTTATTTATAAATTTTACATAGCTTTTACTTTGCAAAAGAAAAGTAATCATAATATTTTAATATCAATGAATGAACCCACATTCTGTATTTATGAAGAATCAGTTAAATCTTTTTTCAAGGTGAAGCATTTTTATTATTACTATTATATTTTACGTTTTCTCCATCTTATTATTGCTTACATGATGTAAGAGACTGCACAGAGCTCTCATGAGGACTTGGAAGAAGTGCCACAAGGACTGTCGTCCCCTTTCTGTTGTTGGCCACAGTGCCCTGCCTGGCAGGGGTGTGAGGAAAAAGAACCCAACCACTTAGCTGACAACTCCGAAAGATCTGGCAGTCAACAGAGCCCAATGGAAACAGTTCATCAGGAACGTGCTGACAGTTGACAGCAATGGCCAAACTGATGACAATGGCAATCAAATGCTAAATGTTTTCTTTTTAAATATTGGGTTGGCCAAAACGTTTGTTCTGTTCTTGTTCTTAGATGGCATTAGGAGTGTTTAGTTTTAATTAACTACGAAAATAGCTTTTGATTATATTGTCAAATCACAGAAGATTGATTGATTTGTTTAGTGGCATATCAACCCTCGATGGGTCATTTAATGCCGAAATCAGTTTAAATTTCTGAAAAAAATAGTCTTGCGACTTTGGTGAAAGATTATTTTTTTATTTATTTTTTTTTTAAATACAGTCTTGTGACCTTGGTGAAAAAACAGGTAGCCCCTGTTTGGGGGGGGGGGGGATCTTACCCCTCTGCAAGGAATGCAGTCAGCATATTCTAGGACCCAGCTGACAGGGCGGGCCCGTTTGGGGGTGGTCTTATCCCTCTGCAGGGGATGCAGTTGGCATATTCTAGGCCCCCGCCAACAGGGCCAAAATCACAAGAAGAATAGAGGAATAAAACAGTAAGTATATTGTTCAATAAAGTTAATGTTGAAAATTCAAAAAATTGTCTTTTACTTTTACTTAATAAACCAAATGAATGTTTTGGCCACCCAATATATTGTTCAATAAAGTTAATGTCGAAAATTTTTAAAATTTCTTATTTAACAAACTGAATGAACATTTTGGCCACCCAATACTTGTATTGGTAAAGAATTTTTTTTTTGTAAAACTGATTCTCATCAGCCTGATTTTGTCAGTAAGAGAGAAAAAAGCTGCATGTCCAGACTAGAAAAAGTCGTACATTCTCTCAGCGTATCAATCTTTAATGACCCTATGCCAAAAAAAAAAAGAAGCTCCTCTAAATTATGAAGCCCTGTAAATAAACAATTCTCACCTGATGGCCAAACAAAACGTTTCACATCATGAAAAAAACAGGAGACAAAAATCAAGCATTAACAAGTTTGGAAAGAAGACGTTATTTTATGAGCAGAGATTAAATGAAAATATAAAAGAAAAAGAAAAAAATGGGTGACTGTGGCTGAAGAAGGGACAAATTACAATTTACAATTGTGCATTACTAATAATTTTAACAAATGTTAAAAATAAAACAAGTAGTTTGTATTGTAAAATATATGAACCGTGAGACACTTGTAGGTAGTATAATCAGAGAATGTTTTGTATTAAAACAATTAGACTAAATACCCACCCTAATGGGCGTAGTAAATTGCTGTCTCCCCCGCCCCCCAAAAAAAAGAAGAAAAAAGGGAATCAATAAAAAATATATAGGTAGATAGATGGAAATCAGGTAGAGTTTAATTGAATTTGTTTTTAAAAAGTGACATCTGTGACTTTTAGGCTTTTTTTTTTACAATCTTGGGAAAATTGTCTATTTTAGCATGAATTTTCATTGGAAAAAACATTTTGGGAGGTGATTTTCAAAAACTTTGCTAAAAACCTTACCCAGGGTCACATTGGTACACACATAACATTTCATGGGGTTATGTTATCTGGTTTCTGCACTAGGCTGTCACAGACAGACATTTGGTGAATTATAATAAGATGCTGAATTCAATTCAGTACTTTAATAAATAAATCATCTCACATGAATACATTAATTCCTGACCAATGACTATCTCTTTTGTCCTAATTTTTTAATGCATTTCTATAATAAAATCTTTAGTAATGCATTCACATTATCCATATAATAGCCTTATTCTCTCAGTAATGATTGACCATTAACACACGACATTACAGATCAAGTGCCAAAATTTTCTTAAACAAATTGTAGATGATAAATAACATTTTGGTGCTTAACCATTAAATTCTTTTCCCCTACAGCCAGAAATATTGAGTTTGTAAGTGCAAAAAATGGCTAAAGCTAAGCAGATAATTGGTGGAGTAGCAGTAATGCCAGAGGGCAGCAATAAATTAAACAAATTTTAAAATTAAAAAAAAAAAAAAAAAAAAAGCAGAAACCTTGCCTAGGCATACTGGGTTCAAGTGTAGTTTGGCACTAAAATACAACCATGATTATAGTTTAATTCCCCCAGAACTACCAGAATTTGTTGTCAAAATAAATATATATCATTAGAGTGACTGAAGATTTTGACGTATTTGTTCAATCAATCCTAGCTGTGATATCCCAGCTAGTTCATATATAGTGGATTATGAAGAAAAAAAGGGGAAAAAAAAGGTTGCTGTTATCAAATGTATTGTCCACAGAACTGTCCCATATCTCAGAAACTATTAAAAATAGAACCATTCAATAACGTGTTTTGAAGATTCATTTAGATTTAGCAGGTAATCCTTGCTTATACAGATGTAAAATACAGTAGCTACACCCAGCATACTAACAACATTATTCAAAATTTGTATAATTAAGGATTACCTCATTTTGACTATCTCGAGAATGGATAAAGATTTTCTAAATGTGTTTTTGCCAAATAATAGAGCATTAAAAAAATATGTAAAAACGATTTTTGCGAGTATTTACTAAGTACTAAGACTTAACTATGTAATAATAGTGAAGACTTTTTGTTTACATTCATTGTGTAAGGAAGGGAGTGAGGATTTGTTACCAGCAGGTAGATTATCAAGATTGTTTTAAATATTAAAGAGTTTGAACTGTTGTAACTTCTTTTGCATACCTGGGGGGAAACTACCAAATGCTAGAATAGAACAAGGACTCCCAAAGGACATGCCAGTTCCTGGGAAGGAATTCGGGTAGACCAAGGGGGGAATAAGGCTATTAGGTAAAAATAAAAGTCCAGTCTGGAGATAGGGTTTTCTTCACTTCTATTTATCAAGTCGAAGGCTCGAAATAAGCTCCAAGATGAGAATGATTTAAGATGTGCTCCCTCACTAATAGACCCACAAATCGAAGAACTAGTAACTAAAAAACAAGAACAGAGATCACATTGATGTGTATATCAGTTACGATAGCAGAATTCTTATTTTTTTGGTAATCAATTGGAATTTCAAATGATGTGTTCTAATTATTTTCACTTTCTTTCTTTGAGTAAGAAATACACATCAGCAGCTGTACAATTATAAAATTAAGATAATTCTAATTATAAAGCTGTCTAATTATATGCAAAATAAAATAATTATTGGCAAAAGTGGGGAATGACTTGAACAGGTTGGGAACCACTGGTGTATACATTACAGTGATTTCGTGAAATCCCTAAACATTTTAGTAATTTTATAAAATCCATAGTTTTACAATCAGTGTAAGCTTGTGATGTTGACCGAGAGAAGTAATTTATTCATTGATCACCCCCCTTTTCCCAATTTTTTAATTAATCATCCACAACAGGATATGCTGCCAAAAGACATTGGTCACATGACAGTTTCTATTGGTTGACTAAACATACCTGTCTTAATTTTAGTTGCTTAAAATCAAAATATTACTACAAGCAAATAGTAGTCCTATTCCACTGTTGTTAGGATAGTAAAATTGGTTGTCAGACTGATATTATTAATATCCAATTCAGAGATTTGTTCACCTTTCCCTTGTCTTTTAGGGTAGAGTGAAAGATTTAAAACAAAAAAAAAAGTGTAGTGCTTAAAACCTGACAATATATCAAAATTGAGATAAAAATTAATTTTGGGTTGTTGCCATCTCTTCTGGCAACAGTGGGTTCAGTTTACAATGCAAGTTTATGCTAAATTGGTTCAGGTTGGTTGACAGGACAGGAGAGATGGCAACAACCTAAAATTCATTTTTATCTCAATTTTGACATATTTGTCAGGTTTTAAGCACTACACTTTTTTGAAATTTAAGAAAAAAAACTTTCACTCCATCGTAGTCTTCTCTATACAATAGGATTAAATAAAACATGTTTGGCAGGGATCCAAATAGCACTTTCACAACGTTTAATCCTTATTGGTTGGGTCGATTGCAAATAAGCTTCCTGTTTGTTGAGCAACCTCCACTTTGGAATAGATAAACAATTTATATACAGTATTTACTGGCTTATAAGATGCAGGTTTTACAAAGTCAGGTTTTGGACTAACTGCGCATTGTGACTCATCTCACCTACTATCAAGCTACTAGTGTCAGCCTCATATTCATAATATCAATGCGTCAGTAGCAGCATAGTATTGGGGATAGATTATTGCAGGCTAAAGGTATATCTTATAGGCTAGCTAACACAGTGTTTGGGTTTTTGTTTTACATATGCCAAAACTGTTAGAAAATTTTGTGTTCTATTTTTTATGATCATTTCCGACAAGTTCATATCTTTCGGTTACTTCTCTCATGTACTTTACACTAATAATAATCTTACAGCTTCGTTTTATATACACTAAAACAACAGAGTAGGAAAACAAATTCTATTCAAATGTTTGAGCATCACTAGATTATCGATGAATAAACTAAATTGTCTATTATTTTATATGCTTGTTGATATTTAGTGTAGTTTTAAGGTTTTTTAGCAAAAAAACAAAAACAAAAAAAAACCCCATAAATTTTGCTTCTTGCTTCAAAATGTTTCTTTACAAAAATTATATTTCTAATTTCAAATGTTTAAAATTATCTGGTAATTTGAAATATTTAGTTTAAAAAAAATTCTTTTCAAATACCCAAAATATAAATGTAAAGATTCATATTTTCTAAACGTAGCTTTGTTCAGCACACAGCTAAGAAGATTGTGTTGCACCAATCAAGTGGAGAGAGCCTGACTCTTGAAAATCAGCATTAAAAATCCTGGCTTTTGACCGACTCCTGGCACCAAATAAGCAACTACCCTAAGGGCCGTCTTATCACATGGCACACTTACTGGGCCCTCGAAATACAATTTCAAAAATAAAAACTTAATGTTAATGTGTTGGAGGCGAGAGGGGTACATTGCTTTACGGGGGGGGGGGGCTCTCAAATATTCTTAAGATAGCCCTGACTACCTCAGTGGCCAACATACAGACATGGAGATTAATTTGAAGAATGATTAAAAAATAAAAAGTAATTTATATTAGATGGATGAAAATTGAAAAGAATTGTTTTTAAAAAGGTTTATTTTAGGGATTAACCCTAAAATAAACCTTTTAAAAACAATTCTATTTTCCCCAATTCTAATATACATTTTTTTAAATAATCTAAACTGAACTTCTGACAATATTGTTAATTGCTCATTTTATGATGGGATTATGTCTTAATAGCTTTATTAAGAAGTAGACATACAAGCAGAGAGCTGAGAAAACCCAATGAAAGAAGATACAGGTTTTTCTTCTGAGTTGTCGACGGTCTGGATAGCTGAGCTTTACATGCAGCAATGATGGAGTTCTAAAAATATGTTGAACGAGTTGGAAGCCCCAGCCTCAGATCTTTTTAACTTATTCAGCATTTTATCACTGTATTACTTACTAGCATACTTCACCCATACCCTCGTCCTCTCTCTAAAGTGGTTCGTTGTTAAGTAAAATAACGGAAGTGAGGTGGAGGCAACAACTAGAACTGTGAAGAAAAAGAAGTCGACACGTTTTCCAGCTGCCTCTCTTCTTCCTCATTCTACTAAAACTGACTTCCCACTCGAAATACCATTTAATAATAATGATCATGATGATAGAATTGGATGTCTTGAGAAAGAAACGAAAACAGTTAGACAACAGTATTACTAAAGTCTCAGAAAGAATACTGAGGAGGGTTGATGGAATCTTGAGGAGACTTGATGTCACTTGATCTCTAGTGAGAGGCACTAGATAATATTTGTGTGAAAATTGAAACGAGAAAAAAAAAGCACCGAAATATTAATAGTGATTGCATCTGTCAAAAGGAGTAACGATTTTTTAAAAATTTTACAATTTGCTTCTATGGTTTACAAATCTTTTGAATTTCAATTTTTATCTATGCAGGTTTTTTTTTTTAAACTTAAAATTAATTTTAAGTTTTTAAAAAGAAAATTATCAACAATTTCTCCCATATTTACTAAGTATTTTTAAACGTCAGCATTTTTTTTTTCTGGCAGAAATAAATAAGAAAAACAAGTTACAACAATCATTATTAATTTTTTTAAATTAAAGATTAAAGAAAATACTAGTCAAAATTTAATAAAAAGGTTGACAATGAATGATTCATCTAATAAAAAATGAATCAGGATAATTTGCAACAATATTTTGTGGTTGTTTGTTGTACGTCATTTGAAATGAGTTTTTTAAAAAATGATGTCAGCTGTTTTGGGGATTTTGAAAATACGATAATAATCACAAGGGAAAGAATAAGGACACATGTAAAATAAAATAAAAAGTATTGATTTTTATTTCTACAGGAAAACCAACTGAAAATAGTTTAATAAGAGTTGGAAAATGTATCCTTAGAAGAAATATTTGGGATTTTATTTGCCTACCCTTGAAGTAAGAATGTTTTGTTTATATAAACATAAGTTAATTATTGGTATGAACGTCATATCAGTAATGTTATACAGTTTGTTGAGGCAACAATTTTTATAGCGAACAAGACTGACCTTTTAGCACTTACGAACCTGTTGAGTGTCTAGAGAGAGACAGGTGATTTTTGTTCCACCTTCAATGCTCTTTTTTTAATGAAATGTTTTTATTTTGGACTATTTTAAGGAAATAATTATTTAAAACAATTTTAATAAGTTTATTTAATTTTTTTTAAAGCAGGGAAACTGGTTTTTCGTTTTTCAATTCCATTATTTCAGTTCGCCTTTCACTTAAAACAGCAACATTCTTTTGTTATGAATACACATTGCACCAATGCATGTTTAAATCGGGTCTTTGTAAATAAAATGAAAATTATACACAAAATAAACGATTTTAAAATTTAAAGTAAGAAAATGTGCCGACTCTGAGTTTACTAGAATACATTTGCGTTGAGTTTTCTTTTTAAAATTTAACTTTTTTGAAGAAAGCAGTGAAAAAAAAAAGACAAATGCTATGTTGAATAGAACAGAGTTTAATTTTCTTACTAACAGAAAATTTTTTTTTTCTTTCTTAAAATAAATATAAATCAACATCAGGTTTTTTCCAACTGTTTACACTTAGTTCAGTTGGAAACAGTCTGCTGATCAATTTAGAGAAAAAAAATTAAATTAGCCTTTATGTGATCTTTAAAACAAAAGCAAATATAAAGGAAAATATTATAGTCAAATTTTCTTCTTAGCATTATTACCTTTAAAGTTTCTACCACCATTTGATTAGAATTAATAACCAATAAATTCAAAACCAAACCTATTGAAAATAAAATTATTGTATTTTCATGAAAATGATTTAGGGAAAAGAGCATTTTCGTTTGACATTTGGTTCACTGACAAGCTTAGGTATTCAGTCAATAGATTATTAATTGAATAACAGCAACACTAAAGATTTGATTATCCGAACATAAATAGAAGAAGTCCAGAATAATCGCCATTACGATGTTATGTTTGTAACATTGTCAACACTGCAATGATTCTCTCTTCCTACGTATTTGTCCTCTAGGTTTAATATTTTTCAGGCAGATAAGTAAAAGATAAATAAAATCTACTATGAGAGGGATGGATGAAATGAAATCATGAAAAGGAGAGAAAATAACGGAAAAACGTTTTTTTTACCATGTCTCATAATATAAAGAAAGAATTCTCATTTTGAAATATTAGCAACTTTTCTTTCTTTCAAATATAATATTCTTATTACAATAACTTCTTAACGTATTTAAGCTCAGATATGTAAATTGGTGACGTGACTATCGTATCGTAAATTATACTGTAAACATTGTTAGGATCTCATTCTCAGCAATATTCAAATCGTTTTCACTTCAGCTTTGGGAATCTTTTATTATCATTAAAAACATTAATATTTATTTATCTTCAAGTGATCTCTAGAGTTAAAACTTTTGACAACACTTAAAGAAACAAAGAAGATGAAATATCGTGTAAATATTTCTTTTAGAAGAAGAGCAGAAAACTAATACATAAATAAGACTATTTTATCGTAAATTTACTACTATAAGAACACGTACGATTTCACTATTAGCAATATTCAAATCGTGTCCACTATTCCAAATTCGTTATGAATTTATTATTATTAAAAACAGTATCATCAACCCTTATCCGGATCCCTAAGTGATTGGTTGAGTTACAATTTTTGACGGCACTTGAAAGATGAAAAGTCAGTTAATATCACGTTTATTTTTTAAAGAGCAAATTAATCAAATAAGACGGCTGAAGAAAGCAAAGTTATATCTTCCTACATACATAAATAAGACATCGTAAAAATAGGAAAAAGTATTGGCAAAAACAGACATTTAGTAGTACTAAATTAGTAGAGTAAAAAACAGCTAAATATGCCTATTCGCAGACAAACAAGAAGCACACAAATAAAGAGGACGAAATTTAATTAAGATGATGATGATTTTTTATATCATCATCATTAAATTCGGTTCCTTTTTATCAGATAAAATAAATAAATAATTCGACTTTTGTGTCTTTTTTCTCTTAAACTCTAAAAATGCCGACAACAAGAGAAATAAAACAAAAAGGCGGCGGCGATGAGAGCAGATACTAAACTTTTTTTTTTTCAGCAAAAGGTGTTTTTTTTATATAAAAAGCAGATAGGAAAGTAGGAAGAACCACAGCATACAACACCCATTATTGTTGAAATTGACGTACACTTACGCTGTCTGAAGCCTGGGGCATCCATCCCGTATTAAAAACAACAACAAAACGGCCAACGTTTTTGGGGGAAAAGGGAAGAAGACGGACGATTGCCGTCGATCTGCCAAAAAGAAAGATCCTCCACGTCCACACGAAATGAAGAAGAAGGTTTTTTCCCCCACTAAACACTACGTTGACATTAGAGAGTTACTTTGCACAATGGTAGATAACTCTCTCCGTATCTAATTTTTTTCTTTCTTTTAGCCAAATACGACATACATGACTAATGTAACCATGCCGTCAAAAGTAACGGTATACATGAATTGATATTTTAAGTCGCTGAAAGGTGATCTTTGCTTTGACGTACATAAACCTATGGCGATGTTTAACCAGTATAGAGAGGCTCCAAAAGTCATACATAGGCTCTAAAAAGTATATTTTTTAATTAAAAAGTATGCCAAGGTTTAGAAATCCTCAGGGGGGAGATTTCCTAAAAAAATGCTCACCCTCATACACCCTTTGGGGGCAAAGAAAATTTTCAATCCTAGAAGCTCTAAAACAGTGTATTGAAAACCTATATTAACATAATTTTAAACTAAGATAATCAACAAAATGCGGGAAACATTGTAGGTCTGCAAATAGGAGGGAAAAAATGTTTACAGGCATATTTTTTTAGTGCAGGAGATTCATACAAATTAATTACATGCGGGGGGAGGAGACAGTACTTTGCTTCAAAATGCTGGAGTCTCTCGTGAAATGCGGGAGGCTTGGTAGGTCTGTTAAAGGTGATTTTTGCTTTGATGTACATAAACCTATGGCTGTGTTTAACCAGCATAGAGAGCTTCCAAAAGTCATACATAGCCTCTAAAAAGTATATTTTTTTGTATTAAAAAGTATGCTACCTACATTGTGACTTTATGTCTGTGATTTTCTGCCCTATGACTTCCAGTCATCAGTTAGACACTGCCATAGGTTTATGTAATCAAAGCAAAGATTACCCACTGAAATATTTGTGTCTAATTCAGAGACATAGCTGAGGAGGGGCCAGTGTTGACAACTCAAAAGCACTAAATTTGTTTAAATAGCCAAAAATGGCCAAAAACTACCAAAAAGATGCTGAAAATGTTCAAAAATATACAGAAAATTGCCAAAATGTTTTAGGCACAAATGCGCTAATTTAGCGCTTTTTGCACTGTAAAAACAAGAAAGGCACTGAATCTAGCATGAATTGGCAACACTGGGAGGGGCTATTTGAAAACATCCCCAGGCCCCCAATGCAGGGTGAGCCCCAAAAGCTTTATAAATAGTAGTTCACCTACTGTGTTTCTGCTAAAAAATCTCAATAAATGTTGGATATAGCCGCTCAAGGAGCCAAGCCCCCCAGGCTCCAAAATCCCCCCAAATATTTAGCTACGCCTCTGGTCTAATTAATTTAATTTTTACAGTTGGTGTGCCAATATATATATAGTCAATATATTTCTTAGTTTGTTGTCATATCATAAAGTTTGAGAAGTACTGTTTTAATGTCTTATCTTACAAATAGCATTCAGCTAAATTTGAGATGTTACAGACAAAAAATAGATATACAAATACATGTGGTGGGTTATTATAGTAGATAGTAGACTGGCTATCAGAGTTGCAAGTTAGTGTAATAAATGGTTATTGGCACAGAAAAATAGGCTCAGCAAACTGAGTTTGATTTTCGGCCGAGGTAGCATATGTTTACTTTATCTCAGTGATTCTCAAACGGGAGCCACTTGGCTCCCAGGGGAGGCATTTCAGTCAGGGAGGAACGTATATTGGACTAGCATTTCAAGGGAAATTATTGAATCACTGCCATCCATATATGCAATCATAGGTGATCAATTAAAAAGTTGGGCTGTGAGCACTATAAATGTCTGAATTTTCAAAAAAATTGAACCCCCCACTAAAACCCTATTTTGGAGAGGAATTTTCAAAAAACAAAAAAAAGTATTTTCCCTACTCGTTGAGGGGAGTGTATGTACAAAATTTCAAGTTTCTAACTATGAACGGTTACAGCTTGGCGAAATCTGGCTACATAGATACATAGATACATATAAATGTGTGAACACATGAATAACCTAAACCGTTGGTAGCAGTGATTAAAAGTATAATGGTGAAAAAATGACTAGATGACAATTCAAAAAGGGGGAGGAATTGAGGAAATCTGGGATTGCAAGGGGAGGAATATGACCCGGGACTGTACCATCGTCACCTTGACAAAAGAAAAGATATCTTGTCACTGGCACACCACAATGGCTGACAGAAAACAGAGTAATTGAGTGAGCACTTGGACAAACCACTCTCCCATATTACTAGGCAAACCCTCTTCACTTAGTAGTTTGGTGTAACACAATCTTCTTACTCCTATATCCCCTATTTAGTTTTGTGCAAGACTAGTGTCTTTTTTGTTAGTCTTCACCAAAAGTTTTAAAGTACGGAAGCCTAAAAAGAAGAAAAAACAAGTTGTATTTCCTTTTTTTACTGACTAGAAACACAATTTGTGGTGTTAGGTTGGGATCAAATTTTAACATCAACTTGATCTTGGAGAATCAAAACATCCAACCTTTCTTCTGAAATGTCTGTTCATGTATGACTGAAATTGACATGACAACACAACCATGAAATTCAAACACAGTATATCTACACAGTATATGTCTTGTATATCTATTTAGTTGTGTTCCAGATCAGTCAAGTTGTCAGATTTTTGCAGCTTTTCCCCAAAGAAGAGGTTATGCTATCAAAGTTTGAAATAAGAAAAACACTAGCAATATAAGGCATAGCATTTTGGGGCTTTTTCATTAGTCCCCATCAGACCAAAGTTTTGATAACTAGTAGGAATTAAGTTAAGTTTATTTTGTTAGTTCCCCCAGGGTTAGGAGTTAGGGTTTTGGGTTTTGTAGTGGGTACTAACGAAAAAGACCCAATATATGGACATTTGCTTTTGATGTGGACTTACAAAAAAAGCCTAAAGACTAAGCTAAACTTACTAAATATTGAGACATATACATTTTTTCTGACCAGTATCAGAGACCAGTGCTAAGGCTCACTTAAAAGACAGGATTTTGAATGCTATTTTTCTTTTAGACAGGCCCTCCCCACTTGGTAGACTGATGTAACACAATTTAGCAATTATTGAAAAACTAAAACAAATGCCAATAAAATACTTTTACCTATTTTAATGATTAAAGATCAAAATATAGTTTGGAATTGACTGTATGGATTGTAGTATCATTATCAATAATCAAGCATACATTTTAATTCATAAACCACTTTTAATTGACAGTGGAACTCTTCAATTAATAGCATGAAAAATAGCGGAACTCTTCTGTGAATTGAATTTTTAAAACTAAAGAATTCACCAAATGGTCAAAGGGAGATAATTCCAATCAAAAGTTATCTCTCTTCAAATTGTCATTCTATTTTCTTTGTATGAATTTAAGAGTTAGCCTATGGGGCAGAGCCATATATATTTTAAGAGTTATAAGATTTAATAAGGAGTTTAATGATAGCAAGAATATTCTGTACGAAGCTCTGGATTTCCATTCTGTGTATTTCTTGGCACATAAAGGTTGAATATCATTTTAAAAGATTATAACATTATTATATATATGTATAACACAATATTTATAGAATAGAATGATATTGTAAGGAATATTTTATACGCTGAGTAATACGCAGAGTAACAGGTGGCACAAAGAGTTTGTTGTTAAGCCCCTAAAACATTGTGTATGGTGCAACTATGCACAGGTGAACAACATTAACAACGCTAAATAAAGCAAGCGATTGGTTGCTAAAATATATATATCGTCACATTATTCTTTCCTGGTTTAAGCAGTAAGATTTAATAAGGAATGTAATGATAGCGAGAATATTTCCATTCTGTGCGGATCTGTTAGTAAAATCAAAGTAGTCTCCCTTGGATTCTTGTCAAATCTCACGATGGTCATGATTTCATGGGTCAGTAAGGAAAATATAACAATAATCATAAAGAGCCTCCACTATGGTTCAGCTCTAATAGTGCAAGTTTTTATCCTATTTTAAAAATCTTTTTGCAAAATGATACATTGTAAATATGCCCATATAGTGATGTAATGTTATGAGAATGCGTTGGAACAGCGTTCCCTTACTTTTTGGGGGAGGGGGAATGGCGTTCCCTCACTATCTATACACTACTAAAATTCTCTATTTGAACAATTCACAATTAAGAAAAATTAACCAGTATATGTCTAAACATGCTATATGCAGTGTTTGCAATTTAGCGTGTTTCGCACTAGATTTAGCATGTTTCTTGTTTTGGCAGTGCAAAAAGCACTATATTAGCGCGTTTTTGCCTAAAACATTTTGGCCGGTTTGGCCATTTTCTGGCTATTTTTTATCAATTATAGCGTCTTTTTGGTGGTTTTTGGCCATTTCTGGCTATTTAAAAATTTTTGCACTTTTTAATGCTTTTCGGCAGTCAAACTAGCGTGAAAATATTTTTTGAGTTGGCAACACTGCCTATATGGCCTCAAAATATCTCTGAAATTAGTTAAATTTAGAAATCTTTCTCTCTGACACTGTCCCTCTCCCCCAAGACCATCAGACTTGCATTCCTACACTTTGTTTTTTGGCACAACACCACTGCACCCATACCACGCCACCACTGGTTATAAGTGAGCTAGCAAGTGGCAGGGTATATGATACAATTCACCAGAATTGTATTACACAGTTGTCTAATCTTGAAACACAGAAAAATGAAAGTAGAAAGAATAACGAGAAGTCAGGTGTTGTATTAAGAAGAATAACTTTAATGCTGGTCAACTCAGAGAGTAGAGCTACTGCTACTGCTGCCTGGACTTTTATGTGCAGAACGAGGAAACAAATCAATCTAGGGTTCAAAGCATGCGACTGATCAGAGAGATAATCCAGCAGACATCGACACCCTATTTTTAAAAAAGTAATTAAAGTTGGAAAAAGTTAGTTCTTGGATTTTTTCTTGGCTTTTTTCTTTCTAGCAAATAGAAAGAAAAAAACCCAAATTTCAGTCAAAAGAAATGATAAAAAAATTTTCATTAATTATTAAGTAGAATACTGTTTTTAAGTCATTTTTTGTTTACTTTTAGATTCTCGGTTGTTTCTTTGAACAAAACTTTTATATGCAAGTTTTATTTTCATCAGCTGCCGAAAAAAAATTCTTTGATCATTTCTATAAGTTATATAAGTGTAAATTAATTAAGCTTATTTGTAAAAAAGGTTTTTAGATGTTTAATTTTACATGTTGTCAATAACAACAACAAATTACTTCTTTAAAGGATATCTCTCTTTTCAAAAATAAAGTAGGCCCCGTAAAAATTGATTCAAAGAATATTAGTTAATTTAATGATTAATTGACTGGATTTAGAAAAAACTTAAAATATATTGAAAATTTCACTTGTTATGGCAAAGGTGTCTGTTGCATTTTTCAAATTTGTTTTACATAAACATTCAAAATGTTTTACATAAACATTACTTTTTGTAGATGTTTTATATAAATGTTACTATTTGTACAGTCTTAAAAATGCGTTTTTTAGCTTAAAAAATCATGGAACTATTTGGAAATTATAGTCTAAAATCATCTAGAGTGAAATATCTAAAGCCTACAACCAATCTTTTTAGGGTAAAACGCAATTTTCAGGAAGGTGACAGAGGTTAAACAAATCTCCATTATATATAAGATGTAAACTCATGTACTGAGCTTATCTTTGTGTGTTGTTGCATTATCTCTCTGTTCAATTTTCATTAGAAAATATTGCTGTAAATTGCATCATGGCTCCCAAACACATCAAAACCAGTGCTAGTGATAAGAAGCAAAGCCAAAGTATTAATTTGGAAGTTAAACAAAAGATTATTAGACAACACAAAGGTAGAAAACCAGGTATCCTATCTAACTTTGCTTAGTACATATCTATTTACACAACGTTCAAATCGCATGACATCCTAATTAACAGAATGTATCGTAGACGTTAAGCAATGCATGACTGTACCTATGTTGAATTGTGTATGTTAGTGGAGTATGTAGTTGGTGGAAAAGTAGGAGATAAAATTTTAATATCAATAACAATTAGGTTATTGATTCTGCTTATAAATAGCGGTAGTTGTCTATCTTTAGCTGTGTTATTAAAACAATGACTAAACTGGTGTATGTGAGTCGGCATGTTAGGTCCTAATTTGTGAGAGGGTCCAAGTCTAGGGCACAATGTATTAGAAACTGTTAACCAAAACTGTCTACATCGGTGAACATAGGTTTCTTCAGTTTTTAAGTGATTCTGGCTATCTATCTATGTATGTATGTGTCACTGCACCAATGGAGTTAGTGGGCTGAAAATTTAAACATTTACTCCTTATTATGTTGTAGGACAACCCAAGTAAAGTTTAGTGTGTGAACAAACTATAAAATTCAGTAGTAAAGTGAAGTCTGATTTTGTGATTTACAACCAAAATAAAGCCGCCAACATATAACAGCAATAATTCTGACTTTTTAGTGATACAACAAAAGTCGAAATAAGTAACTTATTCATTGATAACCCCTTTTTCTAATTTTTT
>VCCN01000660.1:1636513-1653244 GCA_006491835.1 Architeuthis dux
CTCGGCTCCATAGGCCTAGCCCATATTTCATATTAATAATGGTTGACAATGCTCTATGCAATAAAAAATAAAGATAATATTACTGCTACTAATACTACCAGTTTAAAAATAATAACATCAAAACAAGGGAGATAATTGTCATTATGCAATCAATGTGTTTTGTTATGAGATAAAAAACTGATCAAATTTTTTAATGCTTTTTTTTGCTTTCACTTTTCAGTTGACTACGAAAAATTTGTGTTCGACGACAGAAGATGAACTTGAGTCGAGAGTGCGAACCCTGACTGAAAGCCTCATTCAAAAACAGACAATGCTCGAGGCAATCAGCACAGAAAAGAATTCTTTGGGACTTCAGTTAGAAAGACTTGAGGTAATTAGCATTTATTTATTTGTCAAAAAACAATTAAGGTCATGGGTAATGAAGACTTCATAGTGAAAGTAAGTTTATTACACAATAAATGAATATCAGTAAATCTGCTTTGAAATTTGATGAGTGAGTTTAGAGAAGGTTATCTATGAAAATGATTTAAGTTTTATTTCTAAAGAGCTGTTTAAGTAACATAGTAACATAATGTATATAGTGGGGGGAAACTAACTCTCTCTCTCTCTCTCTCTCTCTCTCTCTAATATATATAGATATAGATATAGATATTAGTACTCATTTACAATTATGTGTCAGTTTTTCTGCATAACTTTTTTAATAGACCTCTGTTTCCAACTGAAGGAGGCTCAATACGTTAGTAGAGCGAATATTGTAGAAGAATATTTATTGGTTCATTACAACCTGTACAGTTGGTTTCACAAAACTTCAATCTTCAGAAGAGAGAGAGAGAGAAATAAGAGGATAGTTGAATTCCACAAGAACAGTCCAATAAATTTCAGGAAAAAGGTAAAAAGGAAGGAAAAGCCACACTGGTTGGAAGTTTTTAGGTGTTTAATAATATCCGATATTATATGGAATAAGATGTTAGGTTCTGGACCTTAACCGGTTTCTGATCTTTTCTTCAAGAGGTCTCCCATCTGAATGTGAACTGATGGATGTCTGATGTTGCTGTGTTGGCTGCTCTGGGGGTTATAAATTTTAATCTTCAGGAATGGAATGTCTGGTCTTGGATAGCCAACAGGTCATAAAAAAGGGGATCTTTTTCCTATTCTTTCTAATAGGAGGGGATTTTGTTTCAAGGAGGGGTCTGATTTGAGATGGGGGTGGGGGAGTCAGTTTTCTTTTTCCTTTTTCTTGCTAGTAGGTGAGGATTTTGTTATAAGGAATTAAGTGAAAAAAGGTTTTTTTATATTATAACCGAAATAAAAATCAGAAAGTAAGAAATAATAAAAATTAAAGAATAAGAAATAATAAAAGAAAAAAATATAATTCACATGGTGGCAGTGATAATTTTTTGTGAATTCAGTGCTGGATATCCAATCGGATTAATATTCCAGTACATTACTATATATAATATATAAATATATCTCTTCATCTACTCTCTCTTTCTCCCTCACCGTCTCCCTCAAGAGAAGCAGTGGTTTTCCTGTTCAGTATTACTTGAGAATCCCAAATGCTGTAAGTCAAAAGAAGTAGAATTTTGAATACAACAACTCCTTTTTTTAAAAGTTAATCTAGTTCATTTAACAAATCTGCAATATTCACAGGAGATAAGTTGATCAACCTATGGTTTTGAGGTCAAGACAGACATGTAGAAAGGTCTGTTCTCATTGCTGAATGTTAACTCTTCATGAACCGCTTGGAACCACTCCGAAACACAGAACTCTTCAATGAATAACAATTTTTAAAAATGGATCTCATGCGAATTGAACTTAAAAAAATTTGACTTTTTAATATGAATTTAAGAGTTGATAATAAAAAAACAGATTAAAGTTTACTTGCAGCATTTTGATTCTTTTTTTTCTCTGTTTATCTTCTATTTTTATTTATTTTATTTTTTCTATTTTTTAGCAACAATACAAAGATGTCCAGTTGTCCATCGGACGAACCAATTCATCTGCCATCCACGTTAGCGATGATGATGAGGGTAGGATTTTAAAGTTAATTTTGATAAATCTTTGCTGTGTGTGTGTGTGTGTGTGTGTGTGTGTGTGTGTGTGTGTGTGTGTGTGTGTGTATAAATAAAATAACAAACTACACATATGATACTACCCTAGAATTATAGCTTGAGGGAGGTGGTGCTTGATCAGCACTGCTGGTGAACCATGGTAGAAAGACTGTTTGTTTTTAAATCCCCGAAACAGTTCCAAACAACTGATGATCCCTACAAGAAAATGTTACTTATAGTACTATAAGATCTAATTCTGTGTAAAACATAAATCCCTCTGAACATCTCTCATTAACAGTTATTAGTGAATAATTGACTTACATGACAAGTAATGAAATAAACGAATAAACAGAACATAAAAAACATTTGTGTAGGTAAGATCTTTAGTTTAAAAATGTTTTCCATAGTAACATCTTAAATGCTTTAAAACTGTAATACTTATAAATATGAAACATGTATTTTCTTCTTTTTTTTCCAACAACATCTTTAATGTTTGAAGCTACAAAGCTTTCTATTATTATTAAACTACTATTAAAAGCAACTATTAAATAGTTGCTTCCCTTAGAACTGGCATTAATTTTGGGACAAATCAGGAGTTACTTCTGTGGCACCCTATATATACATATATAGACACGGCCATATCACGTTAGATACAGTGGTTCTCATAAGATCTTGTAAGTTAAGCAACTTTGAACCTGGTCATTACCCAGATGAGTGATCCTCTGGAAATACCAGGTGCCATTTTTGGCACTAAGTAAGCTGTTACTGAAACATGAATTTCTTTCATCTTCAACATATTGTAAAAGTGAAATTCTCACCAGTGATGACGAATCTACCTGAAAAAAAAATGATTTTAAAAGGATATTACACAATATGCACTGTATACTACCTATATGGCATTTCATACAAAACCATGGTAATTAATTGAGTTAAAACAACAGGCATTATCACTTGCTAATATGCATTGTGTCTATCAACGCTGTATTCATATAGGCAAAAGTATTGGCTATTTTTGACTGACCCTAGTATAAGTCAAACTGCTGATTTTGGTTGTTTTTTTTATATTGAAACCTTAATCACCAAATATTGTGCAAATGTAGTCAAACTAATAGACAAGGAATCAAACTGGGAAATGCATGAAATAAAGGAAGCAGCATATATTAGTTTGTCCAGAATAAAGAGGGATGTAAATAATCCAAGTGTAGAATAAAACTTTGTATGGGTTACATTTCATAGAAGAACAATATCAGTCAAAATGTAATAAAAACAACAAAGATGAGGACAGGTCTGGGTTGTCACTCAATAGAAACCGTCATATGACCAACATCTTTTGGCAGCAAGCCTTGTTGGGGTGATCAATTAAAAAAAATGGAAATAGGGGTGATCATCAAATAAGTTACTTCTCTCACCTTTTGTTGGGCAGTGATCACTAAAAAGTCTGAATTTAAAAAAAATCAAAAGCTGTCGCACACAAACTAAGATCAACTTAGCATAAACTTACATTGTAAATTGAACACCCTACTAAAAACCTATTTGGGGGTTGGAATTTTCAAAAAACAAAACTTTTTTTCTAGATATAATAAGGAGTAAATGTTCAAATTTTCAGCCCTCTAGCTCCATTGGTGTGGCTTGTACATGTGACACATAGATACATAGATAGCCAGCCAGCCAGCCAGAACCACTTAAAAATTGAAGAGACCCATGTTGATTATGTTTTGGTTGATGGTTTCTAATACTGAATAATCTATCTATATAAAAGGCATCAACATGTGCTTTGTTAAAGAATAGTGGGCTTTTTAGGGTTATGTTTTTGTGTGTGTGTGGTTGGTTCCTTTGTTTTTCCACAATTCACTTTCACACACTGATCAACCTTTGGGTATTCACTCGCAAACCGTGAGCCAGAATGACCAGCATTTTTGGCAGTTCCTGCTGCCTATGCTGAGTACCGATTGGACTAGAGGAGAGGCAACCACCGCTCCTGATTGGCCATTTGCACTGGCTCACTGGAGCCGACTTCTTTTGCTGGCGGAGGGGCACAGTGTTTCCATTACATGAATGTATCTATGTATATCTCAATTGTTTTGGGTGTGTGTGTGTGTGTGAATGTGAGATAGATATATAAAATAATCCCAAACTAGCTGGACCCGTGGAAATTCCACCATTATTGACAACTAAGATATCATCACTCTCGAACATATATTTCTGTAATTAAAGTATATATAATTTTGTTGTAAGTAATTTATTCCTTTGTTTCTCACAATCCACCTTAACCCACTTCACAACCTTTGGGTATTCACCCTCAAAGGAAAGTGCCAGTGAGCCAGAATGACCAGCAATATATGGCAGTTCCTTTTGCCTATGCTAAATTGGTCAACTCAATCTGAGTACCGATTGACCAGCTGGGAGAGGCAATCACCGCTCCCGATTGGCCACTTGCACTGGCTCACTTTGCTGGCAGGGGGCCATTACATTTTTGAATGAAGGAATTAGATGTTTAATAATATTTATTAATAAATCGATTTATTAAGAATAAATTGCTTAATAAAATGGCTTTATGCTCCTTAGTGCCGATACATAAATAACCGCAGGTATATTCTATTTTGTGTAATATTTCTCTTGAATTCCTAATGATTTGAGTCTTCCAATTTTGAACTGCTCCAGCTACCAACCTCAACAATTCATTTGAAAAGTCCTTGACTTTTATGCTAAAAGAGATTTTCTTCTTGCTGTGTTTGTAGTGAGACAGAGACTGCCAATGTTCATGAGGGAAGTTGCCACGGATCACGAAATGACACGGAAAATGAAGAGAGCTGCAAATACCATTGACAGATTCAGGTAAGAAATGGTCTATTTTGTAGAAGTGCTGCCATCACTGAATGACATACCGAAATGTTAGTTACCTCCCTTGCTCCATGTTGCCAATTTAGTGTAATAGAATGGAGTGGAGATAACTCTTGGTTCATCCATCTGGAGATGGGATTCTCTGTTTACATTTTCATCGTTCCTCAAAGGGACTTTTTGAGGAACGATGAAAATGTAAACAGAGAATCCCATCTCCTCGAGATTTAAAGAATTGGCATGCAGAAGACAAAGGAAAGATTTTATGAAGATCTTGTTTCCCTGGGATTTGAATTTGGCACGCAGGTGGCAGAAAGAAGCAGGAAGAGAGCAGTAGTAGGAGCGCCGGTAGCGGTGGAGGAGGACAGAGAGAGACGAACGTCTGCTACTCGCAGCTAGTGGACAGAGGCGGTGAAAAAATACGGTTGGTGTATTTTGGACTCGACTATTCCTTCAGACACGAACGAAGATCATCTTATCTTCGAGGCGATATAGGCTCTTCTTCTTTCTTTTGCTTTTTTAAAAAGGCTGTAGACCAAATCAACATTTTCAACCATTTGAACATTTTGAGATACACCTTTTTGATTTTCCTCAATAGGACTATATTCACTCCCCAGAATTTCCCTCAACGGTCAACCGGATTATTTTCTCTCCCCAGAATATTTCCTGTTTTAATGTTTTGATAAAAACTACAATTATTGCCTACCAAAAAATCCCTGAGTTTGTCTTTTTTGTTTCCCGGTTTGTTTATCTGTACAAAACATTTATTTTAATATCGTTTTAATCCGTTTTAATCGTCTCGGGTGTATAATTTGTTGTTTTGACCTTAACACTCGAGATACCACGATAGGTGTATATGCTTGAAAGTATACGCGCTGTGACACGTGGGCTGTCCAAAAAGAAATCAAACTTTTAAAATGGCACACCAATTAAATGTTGTAGAGTGCTTGCTACTGTTAATGTTGTGTAGCAGTGGCTTTGACCTTTTGTATAAAAAAATACATCATGCCATGTTGGTTAGTATTCCATGCTAGAATAAACGTGTGTAGAGCATTTGAAGTTTTTTCTTTCCAAGTCAACGGACTGCGATATGAGATATGTTAAAAAAGTCTTTGCTTCTTCTTAAAAAACGAACGCAACCATACGTCATAGTTTGGTTTCAAGAATTGATTTAAAAAAAGAACAAACAAATATTCTTTTATTACGTCATTAAAAAGTTACGATATGTTGATATGTAAACTTGTCAGTCAGTCAGTGACGACTATTGCTTCTAGAGAAGTGTAGCGCATCTAAAAATAAAATAACTTTTACTACTTCTAACTCAAAGGTAAGGTAATAATGTAGTTAGTATAATTTTTTTTTATAATCTTCAAAATCTTTCAATGGGTTATATAAAGTCAATTTACAAGATTTCATAATGAATACACCCCCCAACCCCCCACCTTTTTTAAAATACCAACTATTGTCTGGTTAGTCACTAATCAAGTTTATAATAGCAACCTATTTTATCATTTGTTTTACCAAATCCTTTTGAAAATTCAGACTTTTTAGCGATCACTGCCCAACAAACGACAAGAGAAGTAACTTATTCATTGATCACATCCAATTTTTTAATTGATCACCCCCAACATGGCAAGCTGCCAAAAGACGTTTGTCATGTGACCGTTTCTATTGTGTGACTAATCAAACCAATTTTATTGTTGGTTTTACCAAATCTTATTTGATGTAAATGTTGCAAATATCTGTTGTTGATTTAAAATGTCTCTTTAAGTCTTTTTAATTATGTCTTCTATATTTTCTCTAGTGTACGATTGGGAATATTCCTTCGACGTTATCCTATTGCAAGAGTTTTTGTAATTGTCTACATGGTAAGTAATAGTGGCTGATAAAAGATCACTTCAATCTGCTTTTTTTATTTTTTCCCTCCAAATTGACCATTAATTCTCCAAACCATGGCCGGTGGGTCAAATCTGGCCAGCCATGATATTTAATCTGGCCCACCGACCATATGAAATTTACTATTATTTTTCCTTTTAATATTATTATGCATGTCGAAACGTGTTTAAAAACAAGAAAGATGAAGATAATATTCTGAAAAATATATTAAATAATGTTGGCTGTGTATTTTCCTCAACATTGATACACATTAACTCCTTGTGATATATTTCTTGATCTTTAAGTATCAAAGATTTAGAAAAACTAGTCCCGAAATATAATAGTAATAATAGTAATGAAGAGTGTATCAACCCAGAATGTTGTAATAATGGAGAATGTATTGACCCAGAGTCTTTTGATTTTTAGTTGTCCTGTTAATCACTGCTACCCACAACAGACCGTTTAAACACTGTTGCTGGGTTTAGGTTATTCATGTGTTCTGACATTTATATGTATCTAGGTTTGTTATGTGGATGTAAGGTAATCCGACAGAATGGTAGAGGTAATTTGACAATGTGGAAATGAAAGATTGAAAAAAGTGTGTTACGTCTCAAACATCTTCATGCTAATAAATATGTTTGAGACGTAACACGCTTTTCTCAATCTTTCATTTCCACATTGTCAAATTAGCTCTACCATATGTATCTATGTACCTGGGCTTCGCCCAGCCCTAACCATTCATAGTAGAAACTTGAAATTTTGCACACACACACTCCCCTCAAGGAGTAGGGAAACTTCTTTTTTTTTTTTAAATTCCCCCTAAATAGGTTCAATATGCAATGTAAGTTTATGCTAAATTGGTCACAAGTTTGTGCCCGTTTGTTTTTTGAAAATTCATACCTTTTTTAGTAATCACGCCCAACAAAAGGTGAGATAAATAACTTATTCATTTATCACCCCTTTATCCAACTTTTTAATTGATCACCCCCAACACAGCATATATGGGTGGCGGTGATTCATAATTTCCCTTGGAATGCTAGTAATACTTATGTTTTCTGTTGTTTTTCAGGCCTTACTTCATCTGTGGGTGATGATAGTTCTGCTGACTTACAAACCAGAAATTCATTTATAATCACAATCTATGTGTACAAATGTATGTATGTATGTATGAGTTATATATATTCTAAAATATACATTATTTATGGAACTGACGACCAACTGTTTTTTTTTCTTGACTGCAATTAAAACGTCCGTCTTGAGTCGGTGCTGATGTCATTTCAGCCCCCGATTCTAATTTAGAATTCTTGCGGGACATTTTCATTTTAATTTCAATATCATTTACATATGTAAATTTCTCTTGGCAGCTGAGCTGGCCGAAAGATACGCTTTTAATTAGTGTGTTCTAATTAACACTTCTAATTATTGTTGTACATACAAATTGCAAATAAACAACTACATAAATAATTCTGTGTATATAAACGATGGTTCCGCGGACCTCTGGAGGTTTACAAAGGTATTACTTGGGGTCTGTGAGCTTGTTGAGTAGGAAGACTTTTCAAAAGCCTGGGGTCTGTGGGGAAAATTCATTTAAATAAAAGGGGTCCTTGGCAATGAAAAGGTTGGGAACCACTGATCTAATAATAATGCGGATACCATCCACTTTTAAATATTTGACAATAATGATACCATTTACTAATTATGATACCATTTTCTAATAATGGAAATAATAAGGATGATACCATTTACTAATAAAACTACATGGTCTGTGCACACCTGCACATCAATTCAAGTACATTTAAATTCTAATTATAACTTTTAATCTATGTTTGGCCAAAGGTTCAAAATTAATACAAACTGCTTCAAGTTGTGATAAAGACAACTAAAAAATTAAGATAAAGGAAAATAGTAGTCAAAAAATTAATAATAATGGTTTACAATACTTCATCTAATAAAAAATAAAATAATTGCTTTACTGATACTACTAGTACAGAAACCAAAATAAACATGGGGCCAGAGAGATCACGATAGACAGTGGTTTTAAAGGTTAGATTTGAGCTTCTGTAAGTTGTCAAAGTTCTTGTAGCTCAGATGGCAGAGCAGCTGGTGTGTTTAACCAGGCTTCTCTAGGCAAAGGGGATGTGAGTTTGAGTCTCACCAAGAGCTTATTCTTTATTTTTGATCCATGCTGTTCACTCGCTGCCATAGATTGACGGCCTGAGTTAAGTTGTGATAAAAAAGAATTGAAAAATTAAGATGAAGGAAAATAGATGTCAAAAATGAATAATAATGATATATAATACTTCATCTAATAAATAATAAAATAATTGTTTTACTGATACTTCTAGTACAGAAACCAAAACAAACACTGCTGTAGATCGATGGCCTGAGTTAAGTTGTGATGAAAGACTACTAAAAAATTAAGACATAGTTGTCAAAAAATTAATAATAGTTTACGATACTTCATCTAATAAAAAATAAAAAATAAAAAATAAAATAATTGCTTTACTGATACTACTAGTATAAAAACCAAAACAAACACTGTTATGGATCCATGGCCTGAGTTAAGTTTTGATGAAAAACTACTAAAAAATTAAGATGAAGGGAAATAGTTGTCAAAAAATTGATTGTTTACAATAGTTCATCTAATAAATAATGAAAGAAAATTGCTTCAACTTGAGAATTCTAATAACGATATAGATTTGATGAGGATATCTTTTTATGTGGGTTGAAAGGACGGGAGAACAGTTTAACACTGGATGTCTGGCAGCTACTTTGAAGTGATAACAGATCTTCAACCAAACAGGTATTGTCAATGGATGTTTCTATTGAGACTCTAACAAATTGAATGTGCAACATGTGTCCCTCTCTCTACAATGATTTCATTCATAAGGCAACCATTTTTGCCTTGCTGACCAAAATGGCAGCTAAATTTTGAAATGAAATCATGGCTTGCCTTCTGCAGAAATAGATCTACAGCTTCCATTAATTTCACTCTACCTTTGTCATTCCACATTCTTTTTCAAGTGCACCAAGGTTTTGTGCACTTAGTAACTTTGAAAGCCTGTAACTTGTTTGTTTGATCATGTGTAACGGAAATTCACGCAACCGAGAAATTCAAACACACTCATTCAGTGATCGGAGTTGCTTGCAGTGGCAGCACAAACTTTTTGCTCGGCGAACAAAGTTGCCTACAGAGTGCTAAAGGTTAAAATATATTCTAATATGAATGTGGTTGAGGACATGCAAAGATCTTGCTGCTGTATTTGAGCCATTGTGTAAAGTATCTTCAACGTAAGATTTTGATGTGAAACAGATGCTGATTTCAAAATGGTTTTAATGTTTTTATTACATCATAATAAGTAAAAATAATTAAATATTACATAGGATTATTTGTGTTATCCATTTGAAATAAATGGCTTTGTATATTAAATGGAATATGATACTGATTAACTCTTAACGTCATGAACCGCTTGAAGTTGCTCCTAACTGACAGCGGAGCTCTCCTGTGGCAGAAACAAAGTTTGTTCAATTTATTAAAGTCAGATGGAATAAAAAATAAATAAAAAGAACTTTACCTAAAGTCGAAAGGGAGATAACTTTCATCAGTAGTTTTATTCCCCTTGAAATTAACATCTAAATTTTCTTATATGAAACTAAGAGTTAAGGTGCAAATTTATCAAAAGTTCAGTTATATGGAAACAATTCTCATGATAGACACACATGCACGTATACAAAAACAAAAGAAAATTAGAAGTAACATGGGTAACAAGGTTCGGTAAGTTCGTAAGTATCTGATTACTTTTATTATTGTACATTAACCTGTTCACTGCCAAGTATATTTTTAACGTTGTAACTGACGTGCCAGGTTTTTCTCACAAAAAATTAATGAAAATAGAAAGTTTTCATTGCATGTTTAAAACGGTTTTGTTTTCATACAAATCAACCAATATGTACAACAGAATATCTAATAAATGTGATATTTACATAAATGTGTTAAAATATTTTTAAATAATTTAAACAAGTATAAAATATTTTAAAACCTGGATCTACACATGAGGCCACCTTACATTCAGTACATTCGTATCTACTCTCTCGCTGTTTTGTATTTTGTGAAGATACTTTACACTTTCTAGTGGGGTTTTGCCATCTTGCGAAAGAATAACACACTATCGTAAGACGAGTTATATCGTCAGTGGCAGCGAACAAGTTAATCTTTTTCTAAAAGTTTTTCTGATCACTGGAAGATTACTTTTGACTTGAAGCTTATTCAATAAATTTTAATTCAGAAAAAACACCTTGCAAAATCTTACATAATACCTCCGAGAATGTTCAGAAAGTCGTTTCATTCAACTCTGAGAAAACTGTTTACTTATTCTGTCGAGTAGTTTTGGTATTCTAACTTTGGAGAAAGACTCCCAGAATATGTGCGTATGATGGAGATAACTCGTTTTTAAAATGAAGTATTATCTCCCCCTTGAAAGAAAAACAGTTTGTAATACGGCTTTGAATAAAATTAGTTGTTAAATTGTTTTTATTTGTGCACCATTTTTAACATTGTGTGGCCGAGTGGTTTTCTGTTATTGTGGAAAAACGGGATTAGTTAATTAAAGAATATTCGGAAAGTCATTTTCATTCTACTCTGAGAAAACTGTTCACTTGTTCTGTTGCAAAAGAATGACACACTATTGTTATCTTGTCCATGACACTGGACTGACAACTTGGTAAGACTAGTTATTTTGTTTGTGGCAGTGAACAGGTTAAGCATCTGATTACTTTTATTATTGTACATTAAATATTTCATAAATAGTGTTTGCAGCCAATGTAGAAACATTAACTTTTAATTTCATAAAACTTGTACTTAACAGTGGAACTCTTCAATGAATAGCATAAGAAAGAGTGGAACTCTTCTGTAAATTGAATTATTTTCTTTTTTTAAATTCACCAAATGGTCAAAGGGAGATAATTCTAATCAGAAGTTATTTCCCTTGAAATTGACATTCAATTTTCTTTGTATGAATTTAAGAGTTAAATTCTGTTGGAAATTTTCAAAATATCCATCCGACCCAAAATGGAAGGAATTCAATTTGGACAGAAATGCATTCGTAAATGTGTCATCTATTATTGGACATTTTCTTTTAGTGAACTGAATATTTTAAAATTAAAACTCATTTTTATGCATTTTATTGTTATTCATTTTGTTGGGAATAAACTTATTTTTCATAGATATTTTCAGTTTTGTCTCTAACTTTGAGAAGAGTTATTAACATTCCAAATTTTGTTCAGACAATCGAATCTCTTCTTCCCATCTTTGATGTTGTCAACACGTTTTGGCTGATCCATTCTTCATCCCTCATCAGGTGTATTATCCGTGAAAGGAGATGGATTATGTACCTGGTGAGGGCTGGAGAATGGATCAGCCAAAATGTGTTGACAACATCAAAGATGGGAAGAAGAGATTCGATTGTCAGAACAAAAGTTGGAATTTCCGGTTTTATTTTTAGATTAAAGTCAGGATGTTGAAAATGGTCTAAACAGCCATAACATGTACATCAGAAGACATACACAAGGCGGAACTGCGTTCATAAAAATGTTAATTTTAAGGTTTTTTATCTCTAGAACACTGAAATTGAAAATATTTTTAAATATTTTTCATTTTCATGGATTAAAGGGAATTCTTTTTTTTTCTTTTTTGTCTGAAATTTTGAGATGAGGAATTATGATAATTCCTCATCTCAAAAGTTCAGACAAAAATATTATACACAGATTTACTCGGACTGGTGTCCTCATCTTGGTTGTTATAGTCACATTTCAGCCATTGTACCCTCCGGCCTTCTTCAGGTGTTTGTCATAGTTGGTGACCTTCTGGGAATTCTGAACCGAACCCTTTATTCCATCCACGGGGGTATATTGTTCTCATTCCCCTCTCCATGCCAGAAGATATCTTGTATCAGTTAATTTGTCCTTGTGATTTTGTTTGTCAGCCTCTTTCACTGAACCGGAGTGTATGACTTGTCTGCACTACCTGACTCAGGGATTGAACTCATGACCACTTAAACAATGCTTTCATCCACTCAGCCACCTGTTGGTTACTGAATACGGAAGGCTAGAGGATACAACAGGCGAAACATTGTGACTATAACAACCAAGATGAAGATACTAGTCTGAGTAAATCATTGTATAATAGTTTGTTATTTATTCCTTGAAATTTTTTAAACTGATAGGTGATCTTTTTGAAGAACTGTTTGGAATGTGGGTTCACACAACCATCAACTTTAAAAAAGAAGATAAAAATATTTGAATGATAAAAGTCTGTAAGCATTTTCAGCAATATGAAACCTACAACATCAATTACTCCCAGATAACCTTCAGAAGAGTATAGCTGCAGTAGTAATGAGTGAAGTGAACAAAGTTGAGAGTGGGAGCTTGTGTACTGTAAGAATTTAAACTTGGAACAAAAGCAGCAGAAGCAACCTGCAGAATGGGAGGCATTCATCTTCCTGGAGTTCAATTTGCTGAATGTTGATTGACCGAATCATGACTAGGCTGACTAATCATCTCCTCTAATGTTTATTAGCTTGAAAAACAAAAGAAGACAATTTGAGTTACCTGACTGGCCATTCATTTGTATTTTTAGCAAATTTTTAAAAAAAAGAAAGGTTTTCCTTCTGATTAAAGCCCCCCATACACACCTTAAATCATTTGAAAGTGAAAAATTAGCTGTATAACAGAGATACACACATATTAACGTAAATAAGTCATTATTGTAAATAAATACTCAATCAAAAATTCCTTTTTTTCTATAAATCTTAAACACAATATTAAATCTTATCCTAAATAAACACTACATTTAATAGATTGCCATCTTTTTCTTCATATTGTAGACAAAAAAAATGAACCTTTGTTTTTGTCAATAAGAAAATATGAATGAATGATCAGTCGGATAACTCAAATTGTCTTCCTTTGTTTTTCAAGCTAATAAACAGTTGGGAAGATAAGTCAGCCTAGTCATGATTCGCCAATCAACGTTCAAATTGGAAAAATGAACCAGTGGAGGTGAAATAATTGACCATACTGCTCTAAAGTGGTTCAGGAGGTTTTCAATCAGAAATGAGTTACTCAAAGATGCGCCTTGCAAAGGATGGTTGGTAAGCATTGATGATGGTAAACTGAACATTTGTGTTGAATTTAATTCACTTCAATTGTGTCCGATATGCACATTACTGTTCAACACATGCGATAAAACTATACACTTGTATGTTGTCAGGATAAGATTTCTGAACTTGATGGGAACTATTTTTGTTCTCTATTGATTTTTATTTCTTCTATGTTAGTCAAAACAAAAAAACACAAACGTTTTTTGGTTAGCTAATATAAGTCAGTCCAGTGTAAATTTCTTTGCTTACTAAGGGAACAAGTATTGGAGAGCAACCCTGTGTATAAAACCTAGAATTATCCATGTCACACAAGATGCTGTGAGCTTTGGTAAAATGGATTGGTCTGATCAGTATATTTGCTACTTGGAACAAAAGCAGCAGAAGCAACCTGTAGAATATATACTGTTTAGTGGAGGTGAAATAATTGACCGTACTGCTCCACAGTGGTTCAGGAGGTTTTCAATCAGACTTGAACATGCGCTTCATTTTATCTTGTTTGTGTAACCCAGAGTAAAAAAAAAAAGAGACTCCCCTCTTCCCATAGAGATTGTACACTTGAGGAAGGCTATAGGATGGAATAGCCAAACAGGTGGTAACAAGAAAAGCAACAAAAAATAATTACAGACAGTATTAGAAACCGTCAACATAGCCAGACTCACTTAAAAAAACTAGAGAAACCTATCTTGCAGACCATTAGCCATGACTGACTTGTGGGCCACTGTTGCAGGAAAGCCGTGCAATGCTTTTTCCTCTTCTAATTGGAATAATTAAGAAGAAAAGCAAACGTTGATTATTTTGTTAAAAAAAACTGCGTTGAACCTGACTTTTCCGGTCCCTGTAAAATATGGGAAGCAAAGGGAATGTAATTTGAAAAAGGTTTGGTACACATACAATAGTGTGGTCCAAAGATTTAAGACAAAAAGTTATTTCCCTTGAATAGACGGACATAGGCAAAAATAATCCCTTACTTAAAAGTTCTTGATTGCACAAGATGAGGTTAGAAAACAAAAAAAATTGAAAGATTAAAATGCGTATCAAGTAAAAATAAAAAAACTTCATATGGCTCATCGCAAATAAATTTTCTTTTATTTAAGACTATTTCAAAGACAAAACTTTAAAAAAAATTAAACTAAAATAAAAACTTATTTAAAAAAATATTACATAGATAACTGAAGTTTATATTTACTAACTACAATGTTGTATTAAAATAAATTATAAAATCATTATCAAATCATTATTCAATTATTTTGTACATATTAAAATAATTTTATGATGATCAGTCATGTGTTACAAAACTTGAACAACCGTGTCGGTTCTAATTTGTTTTAAAATAATGTTTATGCCACAAATTTACTTTGAAATAGTCAACTGTTGCATGTGTACCAAAGCTTTTATACAGAGGTTTGGGGTGATTAATTAAATTAGAGGTAGGGGGGGGATATTGATTGATTAAAACAATTTCACTGGTAAATGATATCTTTGCTTTGTTCTCTTTTTTGAAGGTGAATAAAAGTGTCTTTTTTTTGTTTTTTTTGCATCAACCCATTCACTGCAGAAGGTGGCAAGTGTAATAGTCATCCATTGCAAGATAAAAGCCCTGACTCAGTTATAACTGAGTTGCCATCAATCACAATAAAACAAGTTAGCCATAGAACTGCAATGACGGAAATTGTCATCATTCGCAATTAATGGGTTAGACAGGAAAGAAACCTTGAAATTGTTGGGGGGTGGGTGTTGTTATATACACTCCTATATTTTTTCTCCCTATTCTGTACATCTTTTCAAAACTCTAATATTCTGAAGCGGTCATTCCTGGAGGTCCAGATGGGAGGTGGTGTACATCCAATTCATTCTGGGTTGGAACTCATTGAAATTCTGTAAATTAAATAAAATTAAATTTTTAAAGAATAGTTGAATGTTTTTCTTCCTTTTCTGTAAAAGAGTTAAAAACTTTGTTCAGCTGGTGCTTTATTTCAAGGTATTTTCATTATTTTTGAAAGTCGATATTTCGTCACAGTAAAAGTAGTCAGTGTTTGAGCTCAGGTTAAAAGCCAGGTTTTTCAAATGCAGATTTTCAAGGCTATCAGGCAGGCTCTCGCCATTAGGGAAATTAGCATAATACAGTCTTCCTCAACTCTGGCTAGACTGAATGATTATCATGAAAGCCATTTTTGATAATTCTATTTAAGAAAATAAGAAGAGCGTGATGGCCTGCCTCCTGGCTGAGATAGTCCCCACTTCCAGTGATCAGTATTTGAATCCAGGTCAAAAACGCCAGGATTTGACTCTTAAAAAAAAAATAATGATAATATTGCTGCTACTGATACTAGTGTAAAAACAATAACATATGGTGCCGAGAGAGATCAGAGAAAAATGGAGTAGGTTAGATATGATGCTTTGCCAACTGTAGAGTTCTCATAGCTCAGTTGGTAAGAGCAGCTGGTATGGTTAACCAAGCTTTCCTGCGGCAAAAAGAAAGTGTATTAGCGTCTCACCAAGAGGTTATCCTTTTTTCAATCCGCACTGCCGTAAATTGACAGCCTGCGTAGGTTGCAATCAAAAGGGACTAAAAAATTAAGATGAAAAGAAAATAGTAGTCACAAATTAATGATAATGGTTAAACATATTTATTCATAAATAAAGACACCCCAAAACTCAACAAATATTTTTGCTCGATGCCAATCTCTTATGTGATTTTTGTTTTCTCATAGATCTTCAAAAAAAGTGGAAAACGGAATACTGTTTGGTATTTAAACTAAAGCCGAATATGCAAAAACTCTTGTCCAAGGCAGTTACTCCATTCTGATAAAAAA
>VCCN01000660.1:1670362-1692571 GCA_006491835.1 Architeuthis dux
ACATTTAATTCATTAATAACAAGTAATATATTTCCTAGATTTCAGATAAATATCTGGAGAATCTAGATGTTTTTTGGCTGAATTTTAGATGTAAATTGAAAATAAAGTTGGCAACACTGCTTGTGGAGGGTGAAGGAAGGAAAGATGGTGCTACTGCTGTTCTGTGAATGTTTTAGTCTTTCTTAGCCTTTTTTTCGCTTTTTTTCTTCTATATGAGGAGGAGAGGAGTTGTTGTGGTTCCGGCTACCTCTTAAAAAAAGGAAGAAGAAAGATATATATGTATATATAAAAAAAGAAACACAAAACAAAACATAGCAACAATAATACAACATTTCAGATTTATTCAGAACGGAACCCAAAAACGAAAGAGAAGAAAGAGAGAAGAAATAACAAAAAAAAAACCGACCCACTTAAACAATTACCCAGAAAAATGATAGATAAACCAAAAAAGACGTTAAAAAATATTAATAATAAATAACTAACCAACTGCTCTTAAAAAAATCTATAAATCATCATAGATTTGTTTAAAAATCCCCCCCAAGAAGCGGATTTTACAACAATGTCTGGTGGAAGGGAAGCCCAAATTTCTTCATTCTGTTCTTCTTGAAAATTGAGAAATAATGGAAATTATTATTACAAGGAATCATCATGCTTTTATTACATCTGAGGAAGAAGAAGGGAATGTCTGGACATCCAAATAATAGTCGACCATTCACCTGAGGATTATAATTCTGCTGTGGAATTAAAGAAAAAAGGAGTTTATTATTATTATTCATTTCATTTGTCGGAATCTGTTTGTTCCTCCTCATGGGAATCAGTTTATTTATATGGAAGTCTTGCTCTGCAACAATTTGACAATAAATCGTCCACCCTTATTTTGTCCCATTATTTAATAATATCCACTACAGTAAAGATCTGTTTAAATATCACTAATTTCAGTTTCAATATCGTCCACCTTTTTCTTTTATTCTTAAAAACAAAAAACAGATCTCATCTTTTAACTATCTTCTTTATTCACTTAATCACTGCCTCTCATCAATGAAATATTAAAAGAAAGGGGCCACGTATTCTACCCCTTTTTTCTAAATATTTATTTACTTGAATTTGGAATAAATTGAAAGAATAATAACCTTACAAAATCTCACAAAGCTGATGCTTTTCTCTCTATTTAATTTTTACACAACCGTCAAAATTCCACCACTAAAAAAACTCCTTTAAAAATTAAATAAAACCACAGACTTTGTCAATGTTATTTATATGGTAAATAAAAGACACACACATATACCAAAAGAAAAATAGATTAATACATTTTTCTTACATGAATTATCTTATTTAAAAACGAATAAATCCAAATAAGGATTTAAAAAGAAAAAAAGGACCCTTTTCTGAATGATGGCTCGAGAACCCGTTGTCTTAAATGTCTACGATATGGTAAGTACTTTTTTGTATATTGGAAAGACAAGAAGTGATGTAGTAAAAATGATATTATTTTGAATTTGGGGAGACCTGTTCACTCGCTATTTGGCTATGTGTCCATTGGTTTAATGCCAATATGTGTGTGTGTGTTTTAAATTTTGAATATAATATATATATTATATGTATAATTTTGTGTGTGTTTACTGTTTATTATATATACTATGTATAATTGTGTGTGTGTGTGTTAATTTTGGATAGGCAGACTATATTTGAATTATATATAATTCAAATATTTACATGACGTTTTTATGAAACACAAAAATCTTTTTCTCCATAACAATGCCAAGTTTTTATATTTCTTTCATTCTGGGTTTCTTTTTTAAGCATTGGATGGTTGGTGGTGTTAAATTGCCTGAGGGTTGGTCTGTAAACACACCAGAGACCACCTTATAGGCAATGTGGAAGGAATTTAAAAAACCTGTTTTTGTGCTTATTTCCATAAATATTATTTACACAAATTAAATAAGTCAATGTTGCTTAAAATGTTTCTGCAATATGAAACCTAGTAAAAATCACTTCAATGCATATTGTACTAACAAGTGATGTTTACTATTTGAAGATCAGGGATGCAACAGTGTTATTTATTTAGGAAATGTAATTGTAGAATCTAGAATGACAAAGAGAATCACCTAATTTGTATTTTTAAATATTTGGTTTATTTTTATCCATTTTTTAAAATTTTGTGTTGATTAAGTTCGTTAAAGTAAAGATAACTAAAATAAAAAATAACTAAAGAAAAGACTGGTCCCTCATTTTATAATCACCTTAAATCTCTTGTTTCTTCATCTCGGTTTCAATTACCGTATTTTAAATTATGGCATAGAAAATCTGAGAATATTAAGAAAAGAAAACGTATTTCTCTGAATTCTTCTCATATATTATCCAGTTTTTCTGTTTGTTTTGCCCCCCCCCCCTCAAGTTTTGACCAATGTGGGGCTGGACAAAACGATATGGTTATGTTTACATTTTGAACCATTTTGTGAGAGGGGGAAAAAGAGGGTCTCATATGCCGTCAAATACTCTAGTTCAACAAAAAAATCAGTTTATTTACTTTTTTTTTTTAAAGTAACCCATTATTTTTTTTCTCAATGTTCCCTCCTTCCTATTTTAAGATTTAACAAAAATTTAATTTGAGGTGGGTTTTCATAAAAATCTTTTTACAAATTTTTATTTATTGATTTAAAAAGATTCTCTTTCTGTCTTTTTTTTTTCTTACTAAACATCTTTTTAGGGATAAATAACAGATTTTGCCCCCCCCCCACCCTCATTCCCACAAAATTGAACTTTACTTCATATATAGGGGGGGGGTGCAGAAATATGAGTTAGATTTATTTACATTGATAAAAGTTATAATAATCAGTTCATAAAAATGTTTAATTTCAATCTTAGACTCAAACCTAGTAAAATTCATATTAAAAATCATCACTAACATCCAAGAAGAGACATTTGATTCCTTTAGTCTTTGGTAAAAGACCCTCTTGATTCTGTGAGGAATTCTTCTTCCAATAATGGTGCCATTTTATTGAATAATAATCATCATAAAATACAGAAAAAGAAAAGGTTTTGCTCTTTTCTTGACCATAATTCATGAAACAGGTGCTTATTTTTCATTCGAGGTGATCGCCTCTCCCACTTTTCTTTATTTTTAAATTTCATATTGTAATAATCCCTTGACTAAAAAGGGAAGTGGGCTTCCTCTTATAAAAGGAAAATACCTTCTGAAAATCCCCCCCCCCCAATACTAGTAGTAGTAGTAGTAGTAGTACACAAGAAAATCCTTTCCACTTGTATTGGAACAAAGGAAAACGTTGTGAGTCAATACTTTAAAAAAAAGATTTTTTTCTTCTTTTGAACTATGATTTTTACAATCTTTTAGTTGCTCCTTTCTTTCTTCTTCTCCTTTGTAAACAGATTGTTTGTATCTCTCTAACACAACGACACGTGTCGTGGGTATTTTTTTGTTCCAAATAAATTCACAACTATTCAAATGGTTCTTCGGACGATTGAACTCCTTCTTGTTGTTTGCGTTGTAAACAAGACGTTCAGCCGATCCATTCTTCGGCCTTCCTCAGGTGCAAAATCTGAGTGTGATAGTGGCAAACAGAAGTTTTTATTTTGAAAGGGAGCCACAACAAGGAGTTCAATTGTTTGAATATTAATGACCCTTCTCAAAGCTATAGAAAATTCACACTTGTTAAAGAGAGAAAAAAACGAACATAGCAGACTCCAAAACTTCTCAAAGAAATGGTTTTTAAAATGATACTTCTTGTACTTCATTAAATAATGATTAATAATAATTTATTTAATCATTTCCTTTAATGTCTACAATTGTTGACACTTAACCCAGTTAGTAAATAAACTTGAGAAAGAGACAAGGCAGGAACTTTTTTCTTTCTCCCTGTAGCATTCTTCTTAGGTTGAACTTAATTTTTAATATATTGTTCACTCGAACACAGACTAGACTTTTTTGTCGTTTTAAAAAAAGAAATTATTTTAAACACCCAAAACAAATTATACCAGTGAACATATCGGACAGAGGCTGCGTCTGCATAGATCTGGTACTCCTGCACTATGACGGAGAGCCAACAAAGCCTTGAGGTATCGTGAGGTACTGCTGGGATGACATGGGTTAGTAGTGGTAATGATGCTTCGGTCCCGAAACCATACCTGACCTCGGGGTCATCATCTGATTCCTACAATTACTGCTGTGAAAACAGTAGCAGTGTCACCAACAAAGCCTTCAGTAGGAATCTTTTTTTTCACCAGTAGCGAAATTATAACCGGTAAACGTTTAATAAGTTAAAACAAACACTGATTTTTTTTTGTGTGTGTGGGGGGGGGGGGGGGTATTTTAAAATTTTGTTTTTATCTATTAAGTAATTTTATGTTATATTTGTAATTTTAATTAATTTAAAAAAATATAAATCAAGTCTGTTTAAAACTAATTAGACTCAATTATTTTTTCAGTTTAAAACAAACTGATGGAATTTACTATTGTTTTTTTTTGGGGGGGGTATATCTAATATACCTTGATTAGTGCAGTTAATTTGTTCAAAACCGCACTGTTCAAGGTCTTATAATTTATTGTCTTTTTTTAGCTTATACTTAGTTAATTTGTACAGCAATTCCTTAACCGTACTACATCAAAACCCGCACTATTCAAGGTATTACTGTAGCTTTAAAGCTAAAAAAAATGAGCATTTTATCCGAGGTTTTTAGTGACCCACAATTCTGTTACATTTTCATTTCTTTACTACTACACGTTATTAAAAAAAATCCAAGTGCTGTCAAGAAATGAAACTGAAATCGATATGAATGAACAAAAGAAAGACCATGTTGTAACATATGTTGTTTTCATTAAATGTTAGTTCCTCTTTTTCTGAATATCAACTTTCATCCATTACAATATTTCAATTTAATTCAGCTAAAAATATTTTTGTTGTTAATTTTAGTCCAAGAAGAAATTATTAATCTTTGAATTTATATTTGCTCTGTGTGGGTGTGTGTTTCATCTGTTGGGACACCTGATGAACAATAACATAATTATTTCAAGTTGCCATAGTGTTTTTTCTTCTTTTTTTTCTTGTTTAATTTATTTTCTTTGTGATAGAAGAAATTGATAATTAGATTTTAATCATTTAAAATTTACGAATCATAAAACAGTGTCTTTGTTTATATTTTTAAAAGATTTTTTATATTTAAAAAAATACTAAAACCAGTAATTACCCAGACTTGCTTTTCTTCGTCTAAATTGCTTAGATGACTGAAAGAAAGAATATTACGAACTGGTGATCTAAAAAAAAACTTTTCGCTATTTATTTCTAACTTTCTTCATGATGAGCCTTAAAATATACCTTCTAAAAGCAAATTACCCGTCAAAAATGACGGTATTATGTGTACGTATGGATCAGCACATCTGTCTAGGATCAGAGTGTAGTATCTTAGCACCCACTGAAAAAGTGTTACACACACAAAATACATGGATACACATTGCGTTTTGTTTTATATGCTATTAAAAATTTAACGTTTATTTCGATTTACGAGTCTCATCACAAAGTTTGTTTTAAATTTCCTTTCTTTAAAAAAAAAAAAATTATTTTTCCAATTCAATCAGTTTTGTAGATTTTTCTTGAGTATTTAAAATGGAAAAAAGTTAAAATTTTGAGCCAGACCCCGAAGAAGGGATTTTTTGTCACCTGGTTTTACCAGCTGTGTCAACATGTGCGTTCATCTAAACAATTTGAACCTGAATAATAACTATGGAAGACGAAAGCACAATATGATTATTATTGAACCAAAAAGAAACGGGTCTGCTTAGTAGTCACTCAATAGAAACCGTCACCAATATTTTGGCAGCATGCCGTGTTGGGGGTGATCAATTAAAAAGAGGGTGACGAATGAATAAGTTACTTCTCTCCCACCTTTTTTCACGTTTTCAAAAAACAAGCGGGAACAAACTAGGGATCAATTTAGCATAAACTTACATTGTAAATTGATCCCCACCCCATAAACCTTTTTTTAAAAATTTTTTTTTTTTAGACATAAGGAGTAAATGTCGAAATGTTCAGCTCTTTAGCTCCATTGGTGTGGCATGTACGCGTGATATATAGCTAGCCAGCTGGACCGACTTGAAAACTGAAGAAAACCATTTTGACAGTTTTGGTTAGAAAGCCAAACATTTGTATAGTGTTTCTCATTTCCAAATAAATAACCTTTTTTTTTTTTTTTTTGCTGTTTTTCTTGGGGGGGTTTGCTTATTTTTCCCGTAAAATTTAGGTGCGTTAGAAATCTGAATTCCTCTTGTCAAAATTTGGATCCGCAGGTCATATTGGCTATATAGCAGTTTAGCCTCTAAAATCACGCTTGTTATGAAGGCACTCGGGGCTCAGTTACAACAAAACACTAAGCAGATGTCATATCTAATAAGAAAAAAAAAACAACTTTTCAGGTCATTCTTTTCGACAGGACCAACATTTGTAGTATTGCTATTGCTATTTTTATTTTTCTTCTAATTTCGAAAGAAAACATACCAGCTTCCAAAACTAAAAAAAATAGTGTGCCCCCGACTATATGGTAATAAACACCTATAGTTAATAGCTGACGGAATGTTTACTTTTGGATTTTTTAACACTGTTTTTATTAGATTTGATATCTGCCTGTTTAGTATTTTGTTGTAACTGACTGACCCATCACAACAACAAGCGTCATAATTTGTGAGGCTGAACTACGAAATTGGCTTTTCTTTAAAATATTGATCTTCCATTCATTCCTACGATGAGTAAGAAGAGGGTTTTTTCGGGGGCGTTGAGATCGATTTTTGGAGTTAGTGGCATCGATCTGAAGCCGTCCGGCCTACATACTTGAAACATGTAAAATCTAATGATTTTTTTCTTCGTTATGTTTATGATTCGTTTAAATCAAAAATTCTTCAATCAGGTTTCATTTTTTTGTAACGTCAGATACGTCAGACATTTGATGGGCCATGCAGCGAAATAATAATTCAATTAATATTATTTGAAGACGTCTTTGGTCACTCACTAGTGACGCCTCCACGAAGTCGCCATAATGTTTTGTGGAATTGAGAAATCAACTGAACTTGTTTTTATTCTTTTTTTTCATCATCATTATCAACCATTTCAGGTCCACTGCTGGACAAAGGCCTTTACGAACTCCTCCCATGACGATTGTATGTCCATATTGGTTCCGGGAAGATAGTGGCTAATTTAGCTGACCCGTTCATTGCTACTATTTTCTGAGAAGCTGGTTTTGAATTCAGAGTTGTCCTTCTCCTAGACTGGTTGCCTCCCAAAACTAGAGAGCTCGGTCTACTCTGCTATTTTACCCATAATTTTGGACTTTTCTTTTTTCTTTAAATCAACGATTATTCAGTAAATTTATATTTTATGTGCATTGCACATTAAAAAAAGTGGTGAGTGGGTTATTTACTTATAGATCGGCACTTCTGCCTAGGATCAAATTGTAGTATCTGTGAGCTCATTGAAAAGTGTTACTTACACACTATATTTGGATGATTCCAACAAGTAGGGTGGAATGATGGGGGAGAAGTACATTCCCTAATTAAGATTTTTAGTCAGTAAGTTTTCGGTATGCATTTAACAGAAACATACACACCAGATATTATAACATCCATTTAGCATAAATTATGACAATACCCTGAATCTAAATAATAAAATACAATAATATACTAAAAGAAAAGAAAACACATAAAACAACATCCATATATTTTTAAAAACTTTGATCTATACTGATATTTGAGCCATCTGTTTGTCTGTGCCTCTTCTCCAGTAAAACTACAAAGCCGATTGACATGATATTTGGCGTGGAGATTCAATAAATATCGACTTCCCACATAGACCAATCTTCGTTTCTAAACATCAGAAATAAATTTGTTTTTATACCAGAATTTTTGTCATTCATTCATTCTTATGAATAGCACACATATTTCTTACACAAGTTTTGATGTTTTTGTCGGAAATAGCTTTTGTAGCAATGACACACTGATAGACTGTGGTAGGTTTACTGACGCTAACTCTGAGTTTTGGGTTTCTCCCTCTTCCACTTCACTTTTATCTATGAAGGGAGGGTTACCTCTTTTTTCATTGACAAAATTTCAACGAAATTCATTTTGGAGTGAAGGGAACCTTCCCTCAACCTCTTTTGTTTTCTCATTGACAAAATTCAACATATTTATTTCAATTCTTAGTGAAGCCAACCTGTTGCAGGGGGAAGCTTAAGGACACACGACTGTACTAATTCAGGTCATTTTCGGAAATAAACTTGGCAGGGTTGGAAAATAACTAACTTGCATCACACAGCGTCACATATGCTTTGTGATTGTATAGGTTTTGTAATAGAAAATTTCTCTTGCAGCGTTAGCTTTTAAAAACATATTAATTTTAGAAACTTTATATATATATATATATATAGAGGCCCATATGCGTATCTGTCTGTTCAAGTACAAAAATTGTCCAGTCCCCTCGACCAGTGCCACAAAGGCATCATGACTACTCCTGACCCTCCCCTTATAGTGTAATGGGGAGGTTCTGGAATCAACAGGACCAGGCATGCCTTGTTAATGCAGCGTCCCACCGAAAGACTGAGGATCAGATACTCCATTCTGACACCCCCCCCCCAAAAAAAAAAATGTTGTTTATTCCAGTGTGGAGTATAAGCCTGCAACTTCACCATGCCAGCAGACTCTGTTCTGGGCCCATCTCAGTCCAGCTGCCTTTGCCTCTTGACTGATCTTCTTCAGGTCCGCTTTGGTCTCTCAACTCTTCTCTTCCCCCTCTGGATTCCAGTCGGCCACTTGAGCTGATTTCCTGCTCTCAAACTCGGTTCTGATGTTCCAGGTCCCTATCCTGGTTTTGGCCTTTGTTGTTAGAAGGAAAAAAGATGATCATATGTAAAAAAAAGTGTTTGTACTTGTTGCTGAATTGATCAAAAGTCTTTCTTCAAACAGCTGTGACCAATACAATAAATTAAGATCAAGCTGTCAGTAAATCGGCATTATTTCTTTTGAAAGGGATTATCCAGAGATCAGGCTTATCTCACTTAACAAAAGCCAAAGAATCTCTTTATCATTTAATCCACGAACATTGTTGGCTCACCTTTTTGTTTTTTATTTTATATATATATATGCACTAGTTTACCCAGGCCGGCAAAAAAAGGCAGCAATATATATTAGTAATTTAGCAATTGCATTGTTCTAATAAAATATCAAAAACATTACGTTGCTCTGCATTTTCTTATGTTCAATACTTCCTGAATATTAAACTAAACTAAAGGTAAAATTAATTGAATATGGAGTTCTATTTATCATGTTCAGCATAGCAATTTTATTTCTACTGCGTCACCTGAAGAGTGCACTACATACAGACTGGACGAAATGTCTCTCGTCACTGCTTTTTTTGTATGAATATAGAAAAATGTTACGCACATACACACACATCTGTTGGTTTCTCAACTAAAACATTTTTCTGTCTCCCAGACCAATTGACAAATAGCATTTTATTCACCATTGAGTAATTGTGGAATGTTATTTTTCAAGTTTAACATATGTAAAATTCTATTTCTACGTCATCGGAAGAGTCTACTACACATATGGGCAACCATAGTGCCACAAGCCAGATTTGGCCTGTGGCACCATTTTTTGTGGCCCACAGCCAATCTAGGCATTTGTTTAAAATCTTATAGTTTTTCTCAGAAAGTCAATTTTATAATTTATATTGTAAAATTTCTATTGTTTTGGCTTTACAAATCAATAATATAATTGTAATTCAGATGTTTATCTAAAATAGAAATTAAGTACGCTTTCTGTGATACAATCTCCTTTTTTTAAGTGAATGTGTGGCCGGAATAAAGATGAAAAACGTGGCCTGCTAGATCAAAAAGGTTGCCCATACCTGGTCTACTACAAAGAGATGGGTAATTCGTATATCTCTATGTAGTGGACTCTTCTGGTGATGTAGAACACCTCAATTTCTAGTACTGTCAATGAATCCACTTTCCTTTTTAAAGCTTGTATGAATGATTAGGTCCTCTAGCTTAGTGAACATGTTTTATATCCTCATTGTCATTACACACATGATTAGATGATCGCTAACCAATAATTTGTTCTAAAACTGCTACTTACTTTCTGCTCATCTTATTGTTTGGAGCTCTTATTAAGCCCTTAATTGGAGTTTAAAGAAATGAAAACTGCTTGTCTAAATACTTGTGGCCCGGTACTCACTTTCTTTTTTCTTCCGGTGATATATCAGGGTGAAGGTGATACAAACACCTGTCCTGATGTTTAATCAGCTTTTGAGATACTGTAATTGTGGTTTGGCTTTTCACTAGTAACACAAAACAAAATTTGTTTTTCATTCAGGTAGGTCATCTGCAATATGGCTGGCTCTCAGAATAATAAACTGGTAGGTAACCTATAGGTAATTTGATATATATGATTATCATGGGTGGCAGCCTAGAACACTAGATAGGTAATCCTATAGATAAGCAGAGTAAATTTGCAATTTTGAACAGCTTAGATTATAAGAAGAAAAAGAAGAAAAAATGCCTTTATTTAAGAAAATAACATTCATTAAAAAAAAACATCCACTGTAAGGGGAGCGTGGTCTTACCGTAAAGGTATTCTTCTGCTCAACCCCCAAATATTACAAGTAGTAACAAACTTATTTACTTTAATAATTACTACATATATGTTGAAAAAAACCCCCTGAAATTATTAAATTTAGGCAAAAGGCGATGAGCTTCAGTATGTGGTATATAGTCTCCCGATAAAATCATTAATCAATTTGCAATTTCTGTTTGGACAGCTTAAATTATTTTTGATATATCTTATCACCCAAAAAGTTTGTTTTTTTTTATTTTGAAATTAATAGAGAATCCAAGATTGTGGCCATTTTTCAAGATGGCCGCCAATTTTGCCTCCCTAAGTTGTTTGGGGCCAGAAAACCCAATGTTTGTACAGATATATGATATATCGTTGGAAAGAGAACCATGTCAGCTTTCCAATGGTGTATCTTGTCAGTTTGTATCTGTTGTGCGTAAGAAGTTACAGAACAAAAATGTGAAGGTAAGTATTCCACCACCGGCCTTCCCGATTGTTTCACACCCTTGCCCACACAATGTAAAAAACAGTAATCAGATATTTTTCAATTTAGTTTGTTTTAAAAATGTTTTTTTTATCTATATGAGTAATAAACACTGCTTTTATTCTTACGTATTTAAAAATACAAAGACTGTGTAAGGGGTGATGTTCTTAGAGAGGGTAAGAGTAAAAGAGAGTATAATCTCACCAACTCCTCTCTAAGAGCGATACTAGCCGAAAGCAGCAACAAATGAGTTTGACATGTAGCTCGCCTGACCCCCCCCCGTCTGCCCCCCAAAAACATTTTGGGAGTGATTGTCAAAAACTAATTTGCTAAAAACCTGCCATGGGGTCCCAGGAGTACCCAAAGAAAATTTCCTGGGTTTATGTTGTGTGTTTTTTGCGGTAGGCGAGTGCATACAGACGGACAGACTTTTGATGAATTATAATAAGATTTCCATACTACAACATGCCAATATATTAGGGCACTACCTCACAAAGGGTAGCAGCAAAAGTCCATACTACATGCACGCTATTCAAATTCTCTCAAATTTTGGGTAGCACTTCCTATAAACCCCCAATCCCACTTCAAGATGATTGGAATGTACAGGTAAAGCTCCTATTTTGCACAGATGGGAGCTTTGTCCAATCTGTGAACAATGACAGGTGAAGCTCCTACTTCGGACTGGGATCATCCAAAGTAGGAGCTTCACCCGTACTTGTCTTTTCTAATGATTCATGTGATAAAATAATTTTGTTCACCTTATATTTACCAGCATCTGAGGAAGTTATATTTCCACTGAGACCTATATAAGTAACCATGTGCCTGGAAGCTCTAACAACAATCTAATTATGCACTTATTAATTAAACCTCCCCAAACCCTTTCCAACATCATTTTAAAATCAGCAATTATGCCCAGGATAATAATTACACAGCACTGTATAACTTGGTGACTACAACCATCCTTTTCTGACACTTGTGACACCTGAGGTAATTACAGGTGATAAGATTGCTTACAGGTTTTTGTTTATATTCATATACAGGTGAAGCTCCTGTAATGTTGTCTTTGTTGTTTGTGTTAGTTATTTTCGGTTCTGTGTTGGTTATAACCGTATTTAGCTGTGCTTAGAAAAAGAACAGAGAGAAAACAAAGGACGTGTGTTCAGGGCAATCACCTGTGGTCAAAAAGAGGCCTTCCCAGCTGCCACATCCGGGCGCTCGATTCTGGGACTGGCGTGTTTATTGATATTAAGCATACATATATACATACATATATAAACATTACATCCTACTTCTTGAACTTCCAAAGAGCTTCACCTGTTATTGTTCCCAGATTGTCCATTTTCTTGGAACCCATCTTGTGCAATGTAGGAGCTTTAGGTATATATAATCCAGTCACGCTATGTTTTTGTTTATATCTAAGAGTGTAGACCAGATGCACCTTTCATATTTTGCATACATAACCCCAAAACATATCTGTATGAAATGGTATAATTTACATGTTAGGTAGACACCAAAAACATTAGAAATTGTAGCAAAGATCCCAGACTTTAAAAAAAAAAAATAAATTTGAAAACTTATTGTAATAATTTAAATATCTTCTTTGAAGTTTTAATTTTGATTTTAATTGCAAGAAAATAGCATAAAGTTAGTCATTAAAAAGAAGAAAGTACTTTCATGTACTTAAAGCCGGTTTTAGACTGTTTTTAATGTCAATTTTTGTCATCCAATATTACTTTGATTACACCATGATTGATCTCTGCCGACAGAAAAATTTAAACTTTGTAATTAAAAATCTTTCAAAAATAAAGTAGCCATTATAGAAATAGGATTCAATGAAATTTAATAATTACTTAACTGGGTTTTGAAACATATTACTTACTTTTTACTCAAGATAGAGTGAAAAATACATTTGTTTACAGTGGGTGTCTGTTACCTGTCAACTCAGTTCAAAGGTCAAGTGGATATTGAGTCAGTTTCCCTTACCCCAAATGTATGCGTTGTCTCATGAGACAGCTGAAGTATAGATGACCAAAAATGATATTACCCACAATGGCAAAAGTATGTTCCCAACATTAAAACACTGTCATAGCATGGGCAACATTCAAGTTATGAATAATATTTATTTTTTTTTTTATATCACACTAGGTTCACAAAGCTTCAAATAGAAATGTTTAATCTATAGTCAGGGACTAAATTTATTCAAATCTTTGTTTCTGACGTATAGATTCCTGTATAGATTATTTTCTTTTAAGCGTATATCTCATCATGTATGATATCATATCAGCAAAATATCTTATCAGCCACTCCAGGACAATCATCGCTTTCACTGACTACATCACCCTCTGCAAACTTCTTCGGTTTTTAAGTAGGTCTGGCTGGTTGGCTATCTATGTATCACATGCACAGGTCGCACCAAATAGGTTTTTAGTGGGGGGGGGGATTTCAATTCACACTTGTTCTTTTGTAAATTCAGACTTTTTTTTTAGTGATCACCGCCCAACAAAATGCGAAAGAATTAACTTATACTTTGATCACCACTTTTTCCAATTTTTTACCCCTAACATGGAATGCTGCCAAACAAATTGGTCACATAACGGTTTCTATTGAGTGACTAACCAGACCTGTCTTGAATTACTCTTCAATTCACTGCCAGAGTAAGAAGACCCAGAACTTGCAGAAAGTTCTCAGAAGTGCCACCATTTTTAAATGCCCGGATGTTATTTACTAGGTAAAGTGTCCGTCTCTTAACAGACAACTCCCAATGGAGTATGGAGCCCGGTGACAAAGACCCGGTTTCTGTTGCATGCGTCAGCTTTGTGATCCTTGCAAGTTTCAAGTCTGGTTGAGACCAGGACGTTATTCCTACAAGTTTTTTATGATCACCCCATGGCAGAATGCAAGTCCACCGAAGGGATACCTCCACCCTAATCAGTACACAGCTTAGAGTCTACTCAATTAGCTGCTGAATGCACAGGGAAATTTGTCCTAATGAAGAGTTTTCCACACTCTTCGCTCATACCGGAATCAAACCTGGAACCTTCTGCATGTGAGGCAGACATGCTAACCATTACACTATCCGAGCGGACTCTGTTGTTTACTATGTGCTGTCTAAATCATATATTACTAGCAGTCGGCATAAATATCACCACCTTGTCAATATGTAGAACCAGAGTTTGTTACCAAGGTGGGACAATTAAATTGCCCTATTTTCAGTAAAATATAAGTACTACATATCATTGGCGGCTTAGTCTCGGGAGACCATAACCGATGCGACCCCGGACTGCAGTCTGAACCTTGGGTCCTGGCACCACCTGGTGTGGCTGTACAATCCAATTTGAGAGTGTTGCATCTGGTGCAGATGTACAGAGACACCTGGGTTGCGAGGGTTGCTGCAGCACATTTCCTTCGATCCCTCCTCTCTGCTGAAAGCCAACCACCCCTCACATTCACGTTTGCAATCCTCTTGTGGATAGTCTGTCGCCAGGCATTGCGATAAGTATTACAGGACTTCAATGTGTCGTCAATGTGTGATGTCATATGATGTGCAAAATATTTTGTCACCAGCTCCAAGGACAAAGATATTTCGCCTGTGGTCATTTAACTATCTATCCAAATTTTATACAATTCAACCTTTAGCACTCTGCATTCTTTTTCAAGGGTGCCAAGATTTTGTGCACTTAGTAACTTTGAAAGCCTGTGACTTGTGTGTCTGTTCATGTATGACTGAAATTGACATGACAACACAACTGAGAAATTCGAAACCGATTCAGACACCCTTATTCGAAACCGATTCAGACACACTATGGGCAGTGATTGCAGTAGTGTGTGAGTGTGTGTGAAAAAACAATTCTGGTGACCAGAACTTCAAATTTATTTTAGTCAGATACAATCTGAAAAAATCTTATCTGATCCTGTTTCCTTAACACAGGTGTGACTTGACATAAATTTAAACAGGCTTCTCAAATTCAATGTCCTCGTTTTGTGTTCTATATAAAGCATTAGCACGCACAGAAAATGTTAAAAAAATTAAATTCCCTTCAGAATTACAAGTGACTAGCTGAAAACTTGCCCTGTGGGCGGGCATTTCAGCTAGTTCTTGGGGCTTTAAAATCATCACAAACTCTTGGATCACATTTAATTAGAATATCTGGTGGTTAACAAAAGATAAGTGAATTATAGTAAGATAGATAGATGGCAATCAGATCATTATTATCGGAGCATGATGGAGACCCACAATATTATTTTTTTCTTGGAATTTTTCAAAGTTAACTTGCTATAAATATGCTTGGTGGCCCCATTTGTACACACAGAAATTCTCACAGGGACATGTTGTATGGTTCCTGAGTTATGCTGTCACAGACAGACAGACATTTGGTGAATTATAGGAGATTACCATTGTCAATTGGCCAGACAATAGAAATGGCACTTGTCTGTATAAATGGTCAGAATTTTGTCGAGGAAGTTGTCACTCAAGAAAACTTGACATTCTGCTTTTAAACTGAGTGTATCTATCTTGATGTAAGTGGGCATCCGCCACTTCTTCACCTAAATGAGATTTGGCATCTGTCCCACTTGACCTGAAGAGTTTGCAAATGACATCTACTTAAAATGCTTATATTACCATCCCAGTTGTCTTACAATAATGTATTCTTTTATTACTTTCAATTAACAAAGTTATTTAACACATTAGCATAAAATGGCAGCCTCTTACTTTTACCAAATTATTCTTTCTTATTCTCTCTTTGTCTCTATCTCTGTCAGTCTCTCTCTCTCTCTCTCTCTGTTTCAAATAGAATGACTATCTCTCTGTCTCTGTCTCTCTCTCTTTGTGTGTCTCTGTGTTTCAAATGGAATGACACTCTGTCTCTCTCTGCGTCTCACTCTACCTCTCTGTGTGTCTGTGTTTCAAATAGAATGACTATATGTCTGTCTCGCTCTCTCTGTGTCTCTGTCTGTCTGTCTCTCTGCCTCTGTGTCTCTCAAATGGAATGACTATATGTCAAATGAAAAGGTCAGGGACAGATCACAACAGCTCCCCATACCAACCACCATTTGCAGCCAGGTGCCTCATCTGCTGGTTGGGGCACGTCTTGAGGCTCCCCACAACAAGGCCTGCAAATCAAGCCCTTAAATGGAGCTGCCCAATAATATGAGTTGGTTTATTTATCCACCTCTCAGAAGAGTTCCATTATTTTTAATTCTATTCATTGAAGAGTGCCACTGTCAATAATACACACGGTTTATGAATTTAAGAGTTAAAGGAATTTCACTGGCCAATTGTCTCTTGAATTGAGAATTTAAATAAATTGTTTAAAGCACATAGTAGTAGTAGTAGTAGTTATTCAGTGTTTTCAATTTGTTTTATGCTGCTTTAACTTGGGCAAGGAAACTTTTTTAATGAGGAACATAATGAACTTTTACCTGATTGAAAATAGTACTAAGCATTAGAGGTTGACCGATTAATCGGGCCGATATTTGACATTTTGAGATAATCGGCATCAGCCTTTTATTTTGCTCAATGAGGCCGATTTTTATTCTAATAGAAAAAAGTACCTTTTAGTTTAAAATTTAAACTGAAAGGTTGAAAGAAAGGGGGGGTGAAAAAGCATGTAATTTTTCATGAATTCAGTGTTTGACAAGGTAGATAGACTACATCGGCTTGGCCAGATCCAATGGTTGACGGAGTCAAAGGTGGGGTAGAGAGAGACGACCTTACAACACAGAGCCTCACTCTGTATTGGGGGAGGGCGGAGGCAGTTGTGTTGGTTCTTAGTCTTTCTTTCCTACCCTTTCTGTTTAGCTTGTTTTAATCAATTCTTGAAATAAATTTTTTTAGAAAATGCAAGAAAGAAAGGAAGGGAAGATAGGCTTAGTGTTCTTTAGCTGTTGTCTGGTTGTGTGTTCCATTGAAGCAGACTATATAGTGTTTATAACTAATGTATACACTTCATAACTTTTTCATTTCCCAGACAAAGGCAATGCACATTTTTTTTATTTTCAAATAATTTTTCTCTGTTAAGTGGATAATACATTATTTTAGTGTTAAATAAATGTTCATTGGGGCCAAAAACAAAGAACACAGCCACGACTGGGTGCACTAAACTAACATTGTTTATTTTGTTTATTTATGTATAATGTAAGTTTACAAATTTTTGTTCTCTGCTGCTGTCTGCTGATAAATGATGTTAAGTGCACTAACACTTTATTTATTTTTCATTTAGAATTTGTTTTTTTACAAAGTTTAGTACATTGATTACCTGTGGACATTTAGTCGATACATTTTTTAAAATTTAAAATAAGTACACTGCAGAGACAGAGTGCAGATCTACTTCCAGAGACAATGCAGACAGACAACATTAAATGTTCATTTAAGTACAGCAATTTTGTGTCTCATTTGTTATTATGAAATTGTATTTTATCAGATGAAAAACAAAACACATCAGTCTTTTATATCGGCCATCGGCTGCCCTGCTCTCTAAATATTGTCATTGCACCAGATTCGGCCAAAACCCATATTCGTCGACCAATACTAAGCATTTGTTATAAGTACAGGAATAGGTTGAATAGTGCGGTTTTTGATATGGTATTACTGTACAAATTAATGTAACTAATTATAATCTGAAAAATAAAACACATTAGCTTATGATAAGAACTTGAAGAGTGCAGTTTTTGATAATGGTACGGTTAAAGTATTGCTGTACAAATTAATATGACTATAATCTGAAAAATAAAACCTGATTAAATTATAAGAACTTGAACAGTACAGTTTTGAACAGAACGGAAAATTTGGGAACAAATTAACTGCACTATTCAAGGTTATACAAAAATAGGTTTGCCTATTTAGAAACTAAAAAGACTTGAATTCTAAATAAATGCTTGGAATCTGAAAAAGATGCACTTAAAATTCTGTGTTTGTACAGTTCTACCTTACTGAGCAAGATTCATTGGTCAAGAATGTGCATGAAAATTTGATTTGGAATTTTTCAGCTTTCTATTTTATTTGAATCTGTGTGGTTAGTTTCTCTAGAAAGTTATTGAAATTAACATACAATGATACTTTTTGTATTTGATATGAATTTAATTAAACGCTACAATAAGCTGAGTTTTGAAGCTCTGAACCTACCAATCACATGATTCTGTTGGACTGGTATGTTCTACTTGAAAAAGAGGGAGAAAAACAAATTCTAGGCAAATTCTAAATATTCAATCCAACATACATCTGAGGGAGGCTGAAAAATTTATCTGCTGAAACATTGTGTTTATAACAAAGATGAAGATAGTCTGAAAAATATATGAAATCATTCATGCATTAATTTTTTTATTATGAAAACTCTGTATTCGAATTCGGTTATAAAACTCAACAAAAGGACAGCCTTGGTTGCTAAGTTTATTCATTATCTTTTTGTCAAAAGTTCCCTAAGTACAGGTTGAACCTCTTTAATCTGGACTACAGAATTTGACCATTTGACTCATTTTTCAACAAGAAACTTTAAAATTTGCTCCTTTTGTTTCTTTAAATCAGGGCAGGCAACCTACGGCCCGCAAACAAATATTGAGATAATATGCTTACTGTTTGTTTTTAAGATTCTTTGTGTCTTTTTAAAAGATCCAAAAGATGCCTTGATTGAAATAAATTGCGACTAAATTGAGTTCTTTTTGATTACTAATTGGCATTCTTGGTTTAAGCACAACTGATTGTGTTATTCATTGATTCATGTAATAAAATGGAAAATTCGGATATTTCAAGCTTTTTTATGGCATTTATTTGGCCCACCGTCCACTGATTGATTCACAATCTGGCCTGCAGAGTCAAAAATGTTGCCGGTCCATGCTTTAAATCATACAGTAGACGATCGGACCCCATAGTATTAAACTATTTATAGAAGTTCCTTTGTCTACTCTTTTCCAGTAAGTCCACCATTTCAAGCATGGATAATGTTTTTATGCTTACGCTTTTTAGCACTGGCCCCATCTTCTTCTTGTGTATTGGCTGATAAAACAAAACTCACTTACCTTTCTTTCCTTCCGAGTAGTAGATGATCTTCACAGACGGAATCCCACGTACGCTCTCCAATTCAGAAGTAGACAAAAACTGACAGTCTCACCCATTTCGTTTTTGGTTCCAGTTTCGAACCAAGATTTATTCCTCCTGGTTTTACCCCTCGCGCTTTCAACCACTCTTTCCAACAGGGCCGTTAGCGGGAGACAAACGGATGTAACTTAATTGTATACCACACTTCTGCCCCTCTTCGTCTCTGGGATGACATCATGAAGGGCTAATATGAATATATGAAATTAACAGGACTGTGTCACCAAAACACTCGGTTGCAGTGTAAACAAAGTTTGGCGCCTTAGCGCTGCTAACAACGCCACCCTGGTGCAGGTTCACAAATTAATGCAGATAATTTTACCAGTGTTAAGGTAACTCAAATTTAAATCCAATTTGTGAGCTATCTACACAAGTTAACCCCTCTGTGCCATATCTGGCATATTTGATCATACATAAGTGCCCAATGCACCATTTTTAAAATAATTAATATTTTCGTTATTTTTAGAGCTACAATGTTCATTTTTTTTATTTTGAAGCTTCAATACTATGAATCATAATGCAGAGTGTTCAATCTTCAAAGTAAAAAAAAACTGAGCATTGTAGCTCTAAAAATAATGAAAATATCAACTTTTAAAAATGGTGCGTTGGACACTTATCATGCACGGCCACGCATATATTCTGGTAGGAATATAATCCGGCTACATGGTAGAGGCATTTTTACTTATCAAATTTAATTTGAAAGTGCACTGCCAGTTTCAGTTGTAAACAAATGCAAATGTTTGGCTAGCCAGATCTGGCTGGTCAATCTGGGGAGGGTTAAATTATACAAGACAGATTTATTTTCCTCTCAACCAATCTGTTTGAAAAATTCTTTCTTAAAATGATGGGGCTTCTCAACCCTCGATGTCTTTGATCTGCTAAAGTTAAAACGTTAGACTAATGACCAAACTCTTGATATGCTGATCTGCCCGAGGGTAAACTATGGTCTTTCATCTTTAGTAACGAATCTCTACATTAAGTTAGTTTTGTAAAATTGGTCTACATTATCCATATAATAGTAAGTTTCATTCTGTTTATCTGTATGTTACCTCCGAGTAGCGAAAACAGTGCATATAAGTATTGAATTAATGTACACCTAAAATGTGTTAACTTGAAGAATGCAAAAAGAATCTAGGTGATTTGCAACTTGATAATAAGTGTGGGGTCCATGTTTGCGTTCACCCCTATTAATCACTGCTACCCACAACAGACCGGTTTAAACACTGTTGCTGGGTTTAGGTTATTAATGTGTTCTGACATTTATATCTATCTATGTATCTGGACTTTATCCAGTCCTTACCGTTCATAGTAGAAACTTGAAATTTTGCACACACACTCCCCTCAATGAGTAGGGAAAACATTCTGGAAAATTCCCCTCCAAAATAGTTTTTAATTTTAGTGGGGGGAGTTCAATATGCAATGTAAGTTTATGCTAAATTGGGCACCAGTTTGTGCCTCTTGTTTTTTTTGAAAATTCAGAACTTTTTTATTGATCACAGCGCAACAAGCATGGGTGGTGGTGATTCATAATTTCACATCTTTGGACAATGAATGTTCAAATGTGACCAGTTAAATTTATTTGTCAAGGACATAATCTTCATTATTGAGATGTCTCTTGAATAGCCTAATCAGTATTGGATTTCCGATTGGGAAATAAGACACTAGACAATTCTACCTTGGTGTGGGCCATTGGTCTAAATCACTAGGAAACCACAAGACCGTGAGCCAGATTTGAAGCCCATAGCTAATCTAGGCATCTATTTAAAATCTATAATTTTTCTCAGAATGTCAATTTAATAATTTATATTGTAAAATTACTATTATTTTGGCTTCACAAATCAATAATTGTAATTCATATGTTTATCTAAAAGAGAAATTATGCATGCTGTCTGTAATACGATCTAGTATTTGAAGTGAATGTGTGGCCCAATTAAAGAGTGAAAAATGTCTTGTGTGACCAGCTAGATCTAAATCATGATGGAAGAATCTTTTCTTTAGTGAAGATGTATTTCTACTAGTGATGAAACAAATGAACACTTATTTTCACCTCCATACAAAGCATCTCACTTAGTATATTTTTTACACTTACATTGCACCGTTCTTTATCTCTACCAATGAAGTTGGAAGAGGTATATGTATTCACTCGTGTCTGCCTGTTTACTCAATATCTCCAAAAGTTCTCAATGAATTTCAATGACATTTTGTGGAAAGGTGGGCCATGGGCTAAGGAAGAAGTGATTACATTTTGGGGCAGATCCAAAAAAAACTTTTTACAAATATCTTCCCTGCTTATGTCCACACAATATCTCTAAAAGTTCTCAGTAAATTTCAATGAACTTTTGTGGAAGGGTAGGCAATGGGGTAAGGAAGAATTACTTAAAATTTTGGGTAGGTTCATGAATATTGATTGAGATTTTTTTTTTTCATTCTTTTTTTCATACAGTTATGTATTCACTCTCTCCTGTTTGTTCACACTATCTCCAACAGTTCTCAATGAATTTCCAAGGGTTGGCTATGTGCTAGGGAAGAATTAATTAAATTTTGGGGCGGACCCAGGAATTTCTTATAATTACCGTCCTGCATCGTAGCTATATATGAACTGATTTTCATTCAGTTTTTAGTGACAATGACATTGGTAAGGGTATGCACTTGTTGAGTGTTTTCTAGTTTTAAAAGTCAGTCTTGTAAATATCTGACTAATAATCATGTTTGCTCTAATTACTTTTACGTTTCCGACTGTGGAGACATTTTGTATGTTGGGGTTTTTTTTGTTTTTTTCTTGTATTTCTATTGATTGTGAAACGTAAAATCTAATTGCTGTAATGAGTGGGCCCATTTAATAGTGAATATTTTATTATTTATCTATTTATTTATCCTAAATGAAACATCTGTTTAATTTTCTTCTTTTCCCATCAAATAATGAATTATAATTAGAAAGGCATTTGAGCAGAATTTGTGAATGCACATGATTATTATAAATGATGTTAACTTTTACCCATTCAGTATATATATAAAAGCGCTTTCATT
>VCCN01000660.1:1707240-1723010 GCA_006491835.1 Architeuthis dux
GTTCTTTTGTTTTAGGGCAGTATCATAATATTTTTTTAAAAATTAAAAAAAAAGGAAAATAAAATATATAAGTGGTTGGGTAGAATCCGCAATAGGGTTAAAGTTTAAGAAAAAAGGAAAGCCAATCTTTTGATTTATGGTATAGATGCTTTTATTTTTTGTCATAGGTGTTTTGACATAAAAATAATTATTAGCCTTTACTGGTTTCAACTCATGTTTTTTCAAAAGGCACTGAAAGTTTGTTATACTAAGCTTTTTTATAGTCTTTTTTGTCCTTGAATTTTTTTTAGTGTTAATGAAATAAATTGCATTTATAAATTAAGATAAATTTACAGAGTATGTATTAGCTTGTGATATAATTCCCTTGCAATGAATCTACCAGGCCATGAAATTACTGGCGATGTATTTACTGTGATGTAATTACCCAAGATGCATTTACCACAAATCAAATAAAAGTAACTTAATCATTACAGAAGCTGGTGAAGTTAATACCTCCAGCAACATTACTTTGCCTCAAAATTAATAAGGAAATTTATAAGTATATATTTAAATTTCGAATGGTTCTTTGTACAATTGAACTCCTTGTTGTTTGTGTTGTTAACACGTTTCGGGTGTTTCTTTATCCTTGTCTTGTCTAACGGATCCTACATTATAAGGGTTACTTCTTTTAAAATTAGAAACTTCTGTTTGATATCTGAATGCAATGGGCATTCAGATATTACACCCGAGGAAGGCCGAAGAATGGATCAGCTGAAACGTTGTGTTAACAACAAGGAGTTCAATCGTATGATGAACTATTTGAATGTTAATGACCCTTCTCAAAACTATAGAAAATTTTTAATTTGTTTCAATAAATCACATACAAAATTTAGAGAAAAAAAATGTAATTCATTCTGTTGAAATAATTCCTGTATTTTCTGCCATATGTTTCATTCAGGAGTTGTCTAGGGTCGTTCTGGCAGACATGAGTATGTGGGTACCAATCACCTCAACCCATAGCCCCACTTCAAACCATGATCTGCATTGTATAATGTTCAGGGTACTTCTAGCCAAATTCTTTGCTGCTAATAACCAGTGGTAGTAAAATACAAGAAGCAACGAATAGCAATGGGAATGTAAATTAAACAGGATTTGAATCATGAATTTATGATTTTTTTAAAAAGCCCAACCAGGTCTGGTTAGTCACTCAATAGAAACCGTCACATGACCAACGTCTTTTAGCAGGTGATCAATTAAAAAAATGGAAAAACAGGTGATTATTGAGTAACTTACCTTTCTCAACTTTTGTGGCTGTGATCACTAAAGATTTTCAAAAACCAAGTGTGAATGCTGCTGAACACAAACTAAGAGATCAATTTGGCATGAACTTCCATTATAAATTTCCCCCCCCCCCATTTCTGTTGTGGGTAGCAGTGATTAATAAGTTTTTATACAGGGGTTTGTTGATTGATGTATAATCCGCTACAGTAGATAATCTGCACCCCAATGATTGAGCTTAAATTTCAAATGAAAAAGGCATTATCCCATGTATACAATTACATCTACAAACATGCATAACAATTATGTTTCCATAGATAATACGCACCCGGGTTTTTTAGCTGAAAACTTTCAGGGAAAAATGCGGATTATACATGGTGAAATACCTAAATTAAATAATTTAGGGTTTGGGTTCTTGATTTGAGCAATTCTTACTAGAAATAAATATCTTTGTTTTGCTTTTAGTTGCTTCCCATATTTTACCATGATTGTAAAAACTGCACATTATAGAGTAGATTCATTTGTGTGGAGACAGAGGTGGAAAGAGCGGTCCAGACCCCCCCCCCCAACTTCTTCGTAATTAGTGCAGAAATGAAGAGAAAGCCGTGGGGGTAGGATGAGGCTAGTCCGCCAGGAAGACAAAAATAAATATTAAAACATTTTTAAATCGTGACACCTCACTAGAAGGTCAAGTTTTGACAAACCTTAGATACTTATGTTGCAGAGTGTCAGCAGCAGGACTTATTGGAAATGTGAAATACGAGTATATGTATTTTGCATGTATGTATGTGTATACATGCCACAAACACGGCTATATTTAGCTATTTATAGCCAATTTAAAAAGACTAATCTAGCCATTTAAATGGTCTTAAAATGGCTAACAATGCTTTTGGTGCAATTTGGCTTTTTATTGATGCTTTTTCGAGGTTGATTAGCATGAAAGCTGCTGATTTGTGTATGTGATGTAATATTTTTTAGTATCTTTGTACATATTAATATGAGTGAGGAGTCAAGTCATTCAACAAGATAAGTTATTGCAAATCACTTTTTCCAATTCACCAATAAAAAGTCCTACCCTTCTAGAATATTTCATTGAAATTTATCAAAAACTTTTGGAGATATTGTGCGGACAAATAGATGCAGGGCTGAAAAATACAGACAATCCTACATTTTGTGAACGCACAAATTTTAACCATTGTCGAAATCGACTACGGATGCACATAAGGGCAAAAACGTTTCTGTTACACCGGTTGACATCAGCTATACAATATTTATTACTAATTAATTCTTTCTACAGATATAAACAATTTAATTTATTCAAAAAAATAACAATATAATTTATATATTAACTTCTGTTTTTCTTTCATGAATTTTCCACACACTCGCTTACTCAATGTTAAAAACTGTGCGCAAAATTTGTGCACCGTTTTTAACATCGAGTGAGCGAGTGTGCAGAACTTTACAATTTACAGTTATTTAATACAATTAGTCATTTGTACAGTTTGAGTTACGTCCCTTTGTTTTTGCCGCTTTATGCATCTGAAGTTGATTTCAATAATGGTTAAAATCTTGGTGTTCACAAAATGAAGGATTGCTAAAAATACAATTCTATATTTGTGTTTGTCCAATTAGCTTTGCCTTCAGGGGTGGCTTTCATTTGATACCTTCTTCTCAATGTGTGTCATCATTTTTTTAGTTATAAGATGTCCTTAGATCTGTTTCTGCCTGTCGCCTTCCCAATGGATTCAGGTCTTCTTTCACTGCTACAACATTACCTTTTATTAGAGATTCAGCACAAGTTTATTTCTTATGTCACTTCTAGTCAGAACAACTAAAAACTATATTTTTATTTATTATAAATCATTATTTTCAATTTTATGACTACTTTTTACCTACATCTTAATTTATTAGTTGCTTTTATTGCAACTTTTACTCAGACCATTTACTCTTAACTAAAAACTACTACTACTATCTTTGTATTCAGCAGAATGACTAGATGATGATGTATGACTTTGTCTCAACTCATCTACTCTCCCCTCAGTGTCATCTTTGTGCTATTTCGGGACTGATCCTTTGTTTACTTCTTCATTGTGTATAAATATTCTGCATTATAGGATTTTTTTATGCTATCTGTTACAGCATGGCTGCCATTAGGAATATTGAAACCATTCTGAACTCTATAAACGGTATCAAATCATGGCACACTCCAAAAAAAAAAAAAGAATCAATAAAATTGAGGATAAGTTTGTCACTTTTCTAAGTGTCAGAAACACCAGAAACTCAATTTTGAAAAGCAATACATGCCTGGCTGCTGCAGGGTCAAACTCCACTGCAACTTCTATTCTGGCTGAGAATGATTACTGCAACTTTTGTATTGTATATATAATAGATACAAAATTATTAACAAATATATTTTGTTGTTTAAATATATTTATTAGAATGAAATAAGTCTGTGTGTATCTGTATAATAAACTTTTGTTAATATCTAAGACTTGTCAGTTTAGCTCAGTCAGTAAGACAGCCTCCTGGCAATCAGTTGGTCGTGAGTTCAAATTACGGTAGGGGATGTGAATTTTACATATCGGTTTAAAGCCCTAATTTTGGTGAGGCTTGTTCTTGTTACGGTAGGAAAACACAGTCAACTCCTGACTTTGTACTGGAGTTCGACAAAAAGGTTGGGTCCCAAAATCGACACATCACTCCTTTTTCTTTTTGCCTCTAGTCTTTCCCACAGGAAAGGGTACTCAAAAAGATGAGTTTAGGAAGTCATATTCATAATGAAAATAATACTTGGGACCTACAAGCCTCGAGCGGTGGGGTAGCAGATGCTGACACCAAAGACTGGCAAACATGACCCTCACTATATTAATCACTGCCCTCCACAACACTGGTTTATTTCTGGGTTTAGGTTATTCATGTGTTCTCACATTTATATGTATCTATGTATCCGGACTTCGCTCAGCCCTAACCGTTCATAGTAGAAACTTGCAATTATGCACAATGAGTAGGGAAAATGTTTTTTTTGTTTTTTGAAAATTCCCCTCCAAAATACGGTTTTAATCGGGGGTTCAATTTTTAATGTAAGCTTAGTTTGTGCCTGCTTGTTTTTTGGAAAATTCAGACATTTTTTAGTGATCACAGCCTAACTTTGTAATCGATCAACCCCCAACACAGCACATATAGTTGGCAGTGATTCATAATTTCCCTTGGAATGCTAGTGTGTGTGTGTATATGTATATATATATGTGTGTGTGTGGTTCTCTATGTTGACAGTATGAAATCAAATGATGGTTAATTTTATATCCGACAGAATATGATAATAATAAAGACATTTATTAGTTGAGAACCTTTTTTAGTGATCACAGCGCAACAAAAGGTGAGAGAAGTAACTTATTCATTGATCACCCCTTTTTCCAACTTTTTAATTGTTCATCACCAACACAGCATATATGGGTGGTGGTGATTCATAATTTCCCTTGGAATGCTAGTCTTATTTGTAACTACAAAAAAAGTTGTTTAATGTTGTTTTTTCTATAATGATGGATTTGACCACTGGTATTTCTATTTTAATTACTTTAAACTAGTGAAGTGTAGTAAAGAAGAAAAACTATTGTTATAATGGAAACTCAGAATTTGCTATTTTCTTCCAATATAGTAAGCCTATTAGATTAAAGATAATAATGACTTCAAAGTATTTTGGTTACTTGTCTTCAGTGTTGCCAATTTAGGTATTTTATATCTAAATTTAGATAATTCTAAAGAGCATAAGTCAAGGGAGATAATTCATAGAAACTATGGAGAAAGATCTATAATCTGTAATTTATTTTTATTACATTTCTCGAGAACAGTTGATCCAAACAACTTCAAACTTGACACTGCACTGCCTTGTGTGCTGACTAATATATCTGGTGAATGTTAACTTTATGGCCGGTTGTCGTGTAATCATGGTGCATACAGTACACACAGATTTCTTCAATTGTAGTTAGATGAAAATGATTCTTTGAAAATGAAATTCTTGTTTATCTTATCAAAATGAAAAAAATTTGTTTATTATAAGTGATCTCTGCTATAATTCACTGTTCACTTTTCTTTTTTTTTAGTATGTCTTCTTGTGTGATTTACTTATAGTCTGAAGCCATTAAAGATGATTCTTGTTTGAATTTAGTTAGTGTGTATTAATCATTGTGTATGATATGTTACTACTATTTTCCTCATCTATGTATTCATTTGTTCACAATGTCTTGGCTGTGTACCCTCCGCCTTCGTCGGGTGTTCCTGGTTCTAAAATATGGAATCACTGTTTAGAGCACAGGCTCGATTGGACTGGACACGTCACATTCGTTTTTGTATATCCTGTATGTCGGGGTTGTGTGTTCAGCGTCAATTCCGAGTTGCTTCCCTTATATTGGAAGATCTGTTTGGTTTTTTGGGGGTTTTTTTCTCTCAAGATGTCTTTTTTGATGAGGGGTTCCCAGATGCTATTGATGTCAATGCTCAGTAGGCTGAGTGGTTCGACTGAACAGAGTATATGAACATATTGGCAAGGAAAATAGTCCAACCATATCATATACAATGATTAAAGGTTATGTTGGTTAAATATAACTTATGGTTCAGTCGGTGGGGACTCTTGCCAAAAATGCTAATGTAAAATGGTCTGCATTTGGTCAAAATTTATCAAAGCTAATGTAACCAGATGAAAATGTTAACTGGTCAATATTCCCTCTGAAAATACCTGCAATGGGAAAGACCCAGTTTAATTTTGGCACAAATATGAGTTTGGCACCAACAAGCAGAACAATTTTTATTGAAATGTATAATCATCCGTGCACCCGGAACCAAATCCAATACGCTGTGACGTTGGCTTCCTGTTTCTTCTTTTATACAACTGACTTTGACTAAACTGCTTTGAAAAGAAACATTGTAGAAACCATTTGAGCTTGACTTAATCTTTTTGTTGGGAAAATAATTGAAAACCAAAACCTTTTGCAATTTTGACCCACTTTTAATCATATACAAAAAACAAAACAAAAACATTTTTTCCGGGACATATCTCCATCACCACCACTTAATTAATAAATTTTACATATTTAAAAAAATTCTATTTAAATAGCGTTTGAAAAATATCTTGTTTTATGTAATTTTTTGTTTCCTAGAAATATTTATATAAATTTGTGCAAAACTTTAGTTGTTCATAAAATGTACTTTTTACTGCTCTCATTCTGAACACATTTTGAAAAATTTTATTTTATTTAGTATGTCAGTCATAAATAGAACGAGAAATAACCTTTTTCAGAAAAATAGTAGTTTACATTGACTATTTCTGCTCTCTTATATATAATCGTGGGGCGAATGTTGAATGTGGATATAGTTGAGTGGAGGACAATTGTCCATACCTTCTGTCATTTGTGGTTTCAATCACACAATGATAATATTGAAAATAAAAAATGTAAAAAATAGTGTCTTATATATACGGTCCGTATAATTTATTTACTTTCAATATTTGTATGAATTAAAGGACTATTTCACTGAAATATTTGTTGATTTGCTTGACTGGCGTGTTGGGACTGGTATGGTAATATGCATATCCAGTTAACCCTACCTCTTCCTCCTGATGCATATTAGCGACACCAGTCCCAACAAATATTAAAAGTCATACGTAACTTATATAAATAAATAAAACACCATTTTTTATTTTCAGCATTATCATTGTGTGATTGAAAACACCAATAGCAGAAGGTATAATATAGATCCGTCAATTATCCTCCACTCAGTTGTCTGACGATCAATAGTCAGCCAACCATATATAATACAGGTTGTATCTCTCTCTATCCGGCACTCTGTGTGGTCCGGCACATTTTGAAGCTTCCACCATTAGTTTGTGAGTTTGCCACTAGAGTTCTTAGATTTGGTTTCAAATCGTGGTTTGAACTGTACCGCATTTACTCGTGTACAATGTAAGAAATTTAATATAAAAAATCAGGGTCAAAATTGGTGGGCTGGGTAGCATTGTGGGAGTCGCATTATATGAGATTACAATGTACTCAAGTAAATTATGGTAAAGATATTTTCTATAGTTTTGAGAAGGGTAATTAACATTCAAACAGTTCTTGTCTACTGACTGCATTAGTCAGATAAGTACAGAGTTCAACCCGATGTGCTTTCCGCTACTCAACAAAGCCAAACCTGACAAGACAAGGCTAAAGAAACACCTGAATCCTACGTTATAAGGGTTACTCCTTTGAAATTTAAAAAAAAATTTGTTTACGCCATCACATTTGGATATTACACCTGAGAAAGGCCGAAAATTGGATCGGCCAAAACGTTGTTAACAACACAAACAACAAGCAGTTCAATCGTCCGAAGAACTATTTAAATGTACAGTAATTTAATGCTTTATAAACTGACTCGTTAAACCAAATGTGTAACAACCTAACTATGGCTTGAAATCAAAACAAAGAACTCTAAATTCAACAACTTTCAATGTTTATTTTAGCATAAACTTAGATATATATAAATTATAAATTATTTTTAATACTACCAATTAAAAAGCATAAGCAAATAATTTCATTCATAATAATATTTATATTATATAAATTATATCAAATATATATCTTTCTATTTTCCAGCATTTTCTGTGGTCCGGCAATGGGCAGGACCCAAAGGTTGCTGGATTAAACAGGTATAGAGAGAGCGTACAACAAAAAGTAACCAAACTAATTAATGGAATAAAAGATCTTGGTTATAAAGAAAGATTGGAGTCCTTGGGTTTAACAACTTTGCTAGAGAAGAATGAGGGGGGATTTAATTGAGACATTCAAAATAATTAATGGAATTTCTAAATATGGTACACCATTCTTTAATATCTCTCCTAGAACTGGAAATCTATTGACAAGACAGATTTCAAAAACTAAATCTACTAAACAATTAGATTTTTTAAATAAGTTGACTAGTGTTGTTAAAGATAGCAATAGTGTACAAAGTTTTTAAAATAATTTAGATAATTTTAAAAATGATGGAAAAAAACCAGGAGATTGCAAAGACATTTTTGGAATCAGTCAGATGAGATTTTCAAGAGGGTCTGATCTGTGAATTGTGGTAAATTGTGCATGTTTGTATTTATGTACATTTGAATATGTTTTTTATGAATTTTGTTTAGAAGTTGATCTGTAAATATTGTGTATAGTTTGGAGATGCCCAAAGAGCCATAATAAAAAAACTGTGGTATATCTTTGATACTATACATGCTGAGATCACTTCCCAGCCTTTTGGCTAAGATCAAAGTGTAGAATCTGTTGTTTGAAACCGTCATGGCCTCAAAGTTCAGAGAACCACGGCTCTTTGAGGGTCCTTGTGGCATGCTCGGGTATCGTCCTGGGAGAAGTTGCGTAGGATATCAAAGCCTTTGGTTAGGATCAAAGTGGAGTATCTGTGCTTCAAAACCGCCATGTCCTTGAAGTTCAGAGAAACACGTCCCTTCGGGGGTCCTTGTGGCATGCTCGGGTATCTCCGGATATCTGGGAGAAGTTGCACAGGATATCTTGGTCGGGAGGTGATCACCATTAGCATGCTCAGGATTTGTCCTGAGAAGCTTTTGACCACTGACCAGCTTATCCCGGTCCTAGTGGCATTTGTCTCAGTGACAGGGATTTGGGATTCTCCCCCCTCAAGTCTCTAGTCACGGGGGGACGTGGGATCTCCCCCACCCTCTACTGAATTCGGCACTAAATGATCCACCAAGGGTCAATGTGCCATTAAACAAAACAATCAATCAATCAATACATGCTGATGTATAAGTCTTTTTTTAAGCATCAAGTATTTTCTCTAATGGATCATATTAGTCTGTTTAGACCCTATAAACTTGATACTCTGATGGATACAATGCTGTCTTATGTTGGAAAGTCGAATTACCCAGCAAATATTAAACTAAACTTAAACGCCTAGTTTTGGTGTTGACTTATAGGCCGGCATATACATTATCTATTGTTCCAAACAGTTGCACTTCTCAACCGAATGTTGTGCATGATATATTCAATGAGAAAGTTTGTAATAATAAAAATCAATTTGGTGGGATTAATTTAAAAGCAAAAGTATTTGGCAGCCAACTACTATGGATTTATCTGTCTATAAAAACAACTACCTTCCTTATTTTACAGAAACCCATATCTAAACAAAGATGATTAACATATGGTGTTATGGATTTAAAAAAAAAAAATATTGTCTAGTTTTAGCCAATATTTGTATTTCCGATTTGGAAGATTGGTACAACACAATCTCAACCCAGGAGAGAAAAACATGCCCCCCCCTAAAAAAAAACCCCTGTGTTTATCTGTTGTATGCAGTGTTGCCAACTCAAAAAATATTTTCACGCTAATTTGACTGCTAAAAAGTGCTAAATGTTTTAATATGGCCAGAAAGATGCTAAAAATCAGAAATAGCCAGAAAAAGGCCAAAATGTTTTAGGCGCAAATGCGCTAATTTAGCGCTTTTTGCACTGCCAAAACAAGAAACACGCTAAATTGGCAACACTAGTTGTATGTGATTTGTTTAAAACTGGGCTGTGCCCATTCCAAAGTGGCTTGTTTGGAAGGGGCCGGACTTTATGGTGTGTTGAGCAGCCTGCCATAATAGTCATGGAAAATAATTTTCTGTCCGTTATATGAAACTACGACTTCAAAGTATTTTGGTTACTTCTGTTCAGTGTTGCCAATTTAGATATTTTATATCTATAATATAGATAAAAGATCTATAATATGTAATTTACTTTCATTAGATTGCTCAAGAAACGCTGATCCCCAAAACTAAAAAATCAACACTTCACTGCATTTGTTGCTGACTAATATATTTGGCGAATGTCAACTTCGTCCAATGGCCAGTTGTTGAGTAATTGCAATGCATACACAGATTTCTTCAATTGTAGTTAGATGTGCTGTTTGTATGCCAATCAAAAGTTTGACTGAACCCTCAGCAGAAGTGTGAACAGAATGACTTTCCCCAGCCATTAAAAATTCACTTCTCACTTCCACTAACCCCCAAAAGGTTTTAAAATATTACACCAAATCCTGTGTGTTGATATTTTGAATAGGAGGCTGAACACAAGAGGCTCGAGCTGTAGAATGATATACTACACTTTTTTGCCCTCGTCTGTAACCTTTTAAGCCCAACAGATACAAATTGGGAACATACACCGTTGGAAAGCTGTGAAAATTCCCTTTCCAACGATATGTGTATATATCTCCTCCATGAATTAAATCCAAAATTTTGTCTATAAAGTATACTTGAAACTTCCTTGTAAAATCCTGAAATACCTATAAATTAATGTTTTAGGGTAAAATAAAGTGGATTTTTGAATTCCTCATGTCTGAAACCTATGATTTAGCCCTTTAAAGTACTCAGATATCTCAACTGGGAGACGAGATAAGAAATTCTGTTTGTTTGGTGTATGCTGGCGGCCATTTTGTCTTATGCAGTTCTTCCCAACTTTTTTCTTGGGAACATCTTTTTTCTGCTGGCCCCAGGACTAACTCAATTGAATATTATATGAGAGTGGATAAATAAGTCCATAGCCTGACACAGTTAATAGCTGAATTTTGATCTGAAATTTTCACTGTATAATAATCGATCAATGGAGAAGTGTTGGGTTAGGTACATTGACAAGGAAGGAGATTATGTTGAAAAATAAATATTTGTTGTGTAAAATAAATGCTTTTTTTTCATCAGTAGGCTACAGACTTATTGATGTACTTAAATAGTTATATATGAAGCTTAGCTTAGTCTGGCCACAGTAATAGGTACCCAGAGAAGATCAGTCACTACACTAGAGATTTGATCTGCAAAACAAGCTTGCTAACCATGATCACATTATAGTAGGCACCTTAATAGTAATTTTCTAAGCTTAGCTTAGTCTGGCACAGTAGTGGGGTACTAAAAATGGATTGACTTAATTAGACTAGCACATTGTTCTGTGAGGATAGCTTGTTAACCATCCCACCACAAGAAGTGTCTTAGACATGCATATATTTTTATAGGCTGGCAAATATAATCTTTAACTCTTAGATTCATAGACTGCTTGTAACCGCCAAGGAACTCTTCAATGAAGAGGATTAAAAAAATGAAACTCTTTTGTGAATTGAATTAGAGAAAGAAAAAAAAATTACCAAAAAGTGCAAGGGAGGTAATTTTTTTAATTAATTTCAAAAAATCTTTTTTTTTACTAGAATGAATTTAAGAGTTAAAAGTCAGTTTGTAAAATGGAGTGAGCAGAGCAAAGTTGCTTCTCGTATCGCACGATGTATGAGACAATGATTTTGTCTCTATTTCTCAAACACTCCGTGGAGACCCAATCATTGTTTCTGCAGCAATTGTGGGTTTTTACGGGGTCAAGGTGCTAGCGCGACGCTCAAGATGGACTGCCTTTTGTAAAATAGAGACACAGTGGCCAATCTCACAGTGCACCAAATATCATTATTTTTTTTAATAACATACCAAGACAAATTTGTTTATGTAAAGCGTTTGGCTTGATTTTTTTTTTTTTTTTTTTTTTTTTTTTTTTTCCAAGGTCGTGTAATTAATAATGTTTCACTGGCAAAAGTAATTAGCTGCTAAGTTTTGGTGACTAAGAAAACAAAAAGGTGACTTTGAAATCTGTTTATGTCTGCACTGTGATTGTATTTGTAGTCTAACTGGGTTTACATTGTCGCCCATAAATAAGTACACCTCCATCACTGTTATAGAAAGTTAATTGTCTTCTAAACCAAACTTAGCAGGATTTTATTATTTCTAGTGGAACACAATTAAAACGGATATTATCAGTTATTATTTATGACCAAACTCTACAGCATTGAAACTCTGTTGCCAAAAATAGGAATATGTTGCCGTCCAAAGACAAGTACAACACTACGAATTCAACAAAATGATATATTAGATTTGAATACAGACATATCTCTGCTATTCATTGCTGTCCATGTTGAAAGGTCTTCTGTTTTCAGTTTGTACATATCTGCCACATACAATATCGCCCATAAATAAGTACATCCCTACTACTATGTTATAGAAAATTGTCTTCTAAACCAAACATAGCAGGATTTTATTATTTCTAGTGGAATCAAAACGGATATTATCAGGTATTATTTATGACCAAACTCTCCAGCATTGAAACTCTGTTGCTAAAAATATCTTTTTATAGGGGTGTACTCTTCTTTGGATGGCAACATATTCATATTTTTGGCAACAGAGTTTCAATGCTGAAGAGTTTGGTCATAAATAATATCTGATGATATCTGTTTTGATTGTGTAATGTTCCACTAGAAATAATAAAATCCTGCTATGTTTGGTTTAGAAGACCATTAACTTTCTATTAAAAAATGGTAGGGATGTACTTATTTATGGGCGATACTGTATGTAACTGCATTGTTTTATGTGATGCAGAGTGGCCAAGCCATGAACAACGCAGAATGGAATTTGCGAGCCAGAGTTCAAAATCCGTCTGGGACAGTTTGTGTTCACTTTGTTATAATGCCCTTGGAAAAGGCATGAATCTATCTCTTCTCACCTCCACCACCCTCCAGCTATAGGTAAAATAGCAGGGTGGATTGGGCTCTTTAGCAACCAGTCTAGAAGAACAACTCTGAAATCAAAACCAGCTCACCAGAAAATAGTGGCAACAGGTGAGCTCTATTAATCACTACCTTCCCAGAACCAATATGACCATACAATCATCACGGGAAGAGTTGAAAAAGGCCTTGGTCCAGCAGTGGACCTGAAATGGCTGCTGATATATGTATTTTTAAAGGGGCAGAAGTCCAGCTTGGGCATCTGCATAAATGGTAGTGTCTCTCAAACCTGCGCTCCAATCTATATTATACTTTAATATATAGTTCTGCGCAAGTAGCCATACTGTCGGGTTTAAACCTCCGGAAATGGGGCAGCAGTCCTCTACAGCCAGCACAGCATCTGACTTGGGGTGGCAGTCCCCATAGCCGCAAGCACATTGCTCTTCACCTTAAAACTCCATTGCGCAGGCTACAGATTTTTCACATTCAGGCCCCGCCGACCTAGGACCTGAATAAACACATGGAAAACCCGTCCAAATCTCTGTTCGCGGAGCCAAGTCATTCATATGTATATATGTGTGTGTTTGTTAATATATCAAATTCAAGTTCAGTAGAGATTCTGTTTTTTGTACTGATAAATTATTATGCTGTTTTGAATCTGAGAAAAGATACATCTGCTTCGGTCAATGTTATCTGAAGTTTGTTATTTTATCGTATGCATGTGCAATAGATTACTCTCGTTAAGTCTCAAATAGTGCTCTCAAACAAAGATAAGGGTTCCTGCCATGAAAAAATATCCGCCTTAACATTGCAAGTCATTCTAGCCAAACAAAAGCAGACATATACACAAGTTAACTGTTTATGGGAGGGGACATTTTAGAATGATACAAATAAACAAAATATTACACTCATTTATCGTGCCGATTTTGGCTTTATAATCTGATATAAATTTTCTTGCGTTGTACAGTACTTATGGTCTACGAGACAAGAGACAAGCTTTGAGACGAGACAAGCTTCGTAACCACTCCTCTAGAGTGAAGTGCCCCTACTTGTATATAAACTTGAGTTGACATTAAATAATTATTGTCTTATCGTTAAGATGATTATGTGTCAATCCTAGATTTGGATACCTTTACCCCCCCCCCTATAAGAGGGGGTAAAGATTGAGTTTCTGCCACAAAAAGTATCCTCTGGCTGTATATGGGGCAGGGGTGAGAAGTAATTCAACATTGCAAGTTCTAACCAAGCAAAAGTAGTCATACACAAAGGTTGGTTGTTTTTGAGTGTAGTTTTAACCTTTAGCACTCTGCATACTTTTTCAAGGGTGTCAAGATTTTGTGCACTTACAAACTTTGACTTTGAAAGTCTGTAACTTGTGTGTCTGTTCATGTATGACTAAAATTGTCATGACAACACATAACTGTGCAATTCAAACTCGTTTGGTGATTAGAGTTGCCTGCAGTGGCAGGACAAACTTCTTGCTCAGCAAACAAAATTGACTACAGAGTGCTAAACGTTAAACTGGGATCACTGTACATCGTGATTACTTTGTTGATACACGAGTGTAATATTTTGTTTATTTATATGATGCCGATCTCTATGTTGGCTTTCAATTCTTATACAAATTTTCTCACATTGTTCACAAATACAGTATTTTAAATTCAGGTGTTATGGCTCAACTAGAACTGTCAACATAGGTTTCTTCAGTTTTTAAGCTGGTCTGGCTGGCTATATATGTGTCATGCGTACAGGCCGATGGAGTTAGAGGGATGAAAATTGAAACATTTATTCCTTATGCTTAGGAAAAAAAAAAAGAATTTTTTAAAAATTCCTTCCCAAAATCAATTTATAATGTAAGTTTATGCTAAATTGGTCTCATGCTTGTTTTTTTGAAAAATGGAACTTTTTTAGTGATCACTGTCCAACAACAGGCGAGAGAAGTAAATTATTCATTGATCAGCCTTTTTTTCCAATTATTTTAATTGATCAACCCCCCAACATGGCATGCTGCCAAAAGACATTGGCACATGACGGTTACTATTGAGTGATTAATATTTTCATTGTTTTCATTAAAAATTTGTATATTATTTGAATGTATATGCTGTGGGTGTTATAGCTTCTCAAGTAAGGATTTTTGTTTTTTAATTAGTCACATTAGTTTGTTCACTCATCGTTAGTTCGTGTTCCAGCCTGTCTTTCAAAAACACCATACACACAGCAGTTGGTCTGTTTATTTATGTGGAAAATTTGTGGAATCTAATTACTATGTACCTATGTGTACATACATATACAGACATTGTGTGTATATATATATATATATGTGTGTGTGTGTGTGTGTGTATATATATTATCCGTACTGCAGTGCTATTATTTTCCTGAGAGTAATTCCCTCCGGGTCACAATAGTCCTTTGAATGTTTGGAATTGGTATTTGTGTACTCTATGAGTATCGCAATATTCAGAGCTTATAATAATAATAGTAAAAGAGAACAAATCACTTTAGCCAATATACATATTTCATGTCCAGTATAACACCCAGGTGTTGGATTGTTTTTATACATACATTCTTCAGGGCTACTAGAGTTCTCACTGCCTGTCCTTCGTTTACTCTGGCACTTGTAGAGGTAGGATGGTATATATATATTAGTGTTTGCTCACCAAGACAAAGTCAGAGTTGACTTTCCTTTCCTATGTAACAAGAACAATCCTCACCAAAAATAGGGAAGTAAACAGATATATAAAATCTGCATTAACCTTCCATGATTTGAACTCACAATCCAGAGACCTCAAAGCAGACATCTTACCACTGCACCAAACTGACAAGTCTTACATAGCATTAAGATTTATAGTAGAAATACACAAGGAAGTTGGGGCAGAGTTTGACCGTGCAGCAGCCAGTCTTTTTTGTTGTCCAACTCCAGGACAAGTTGGAGTTGACTTTATTTCCCCCCTGTAACAAGAACAA
>VCCN01000660.1:1724211-1739530 GCA_006491835.1 Architeuthis dux
AAAAGATCTTCAAACTCAAAAGTTTAATGAAATAGAAGATTATAGCTTTAAAAAAATATTCTACTAGGGTATTTGTGAGACTACCGCTCACTGCAACTCATCCAAATCTAATGTCCATTTCAAACTTTAGTAGACTGGCCTCCTCCTAGTCATAATACCAGCACATTAGACAGTGTAATAGTTGCATAGTTAACCACCACTGCCAAAGGTCTAGGTTATCCATGTGTTTATGTATCAGCCCTAACCGTTCATAGTAGAAACTTGAAATTTTGCACACACACACACACTCCCCTCAATGAGTAGGGAAAATGCTTTTCTTTTGTTTATGAAAATTCCCCTCCAAAATAGGGTTTTAGTTGGGGGTTCAATTTTCAATGTAATCTTATGCTAAATTTGTCACTAGTTTGTGCCCGCTTGTTTTTTGATAATTCTGACATTTTTTTAGTGATCACAACCCGACCTTTTAATTGATCACCTCCAACACAACATATATGGGTGGGGGTGATTCATAATTTCCTTTGGAATGCTTGTTTTTGTTTTTTTTTCAATGTAAACCTTTTTACAATGGTACTTTTGATTGTTTTTGGTTTGTTTGTGCCATTAAATCTTACCATAGAAATAGAAATCCCACACAGAAGAGAAAAGAAGCATCAGCAGCAGCTTTGACTTTTTCTAAATGCATCAACTATTTATTACAATTGATTGCCAGTAGCTATGGATACTTTGCGCTCAATGCTACCAGAATGGGGAAACTGATAGTTACCCGAGATAATTTGTAATATCAATCTTGTGCTGAACACAGGACACTTATTTTCTTGTTTGAATCTGAAGAAAAAATCAAGAATATCAAGAAAAGCTGGTATTTGGCCTTTTTATATATCTGTGTCTCTACATTGATTTTATTGATAAAATAGTTTACTGTTAGCATCAAAAACTGACAGCAATATTCAAGTGATTTTGCAATTGCATTGTACTTATAAACAGTGGTGCAGAAGTGAGGGAATGAAGGGCTGCCTACTCTTGAGGGAGGCTTAGAAAAATCTAAACAATTTCAGATATGTTTTGAGGCCATATAGAATGAGTATGGGGACATATAGTGGCTGATTTTCTCCTATTACATATATAGAAATGGAGTTATTTGTTTCTGAAATTTGTGTTTACATTTGTAAAAATAAATGTAGAACATCAAGTGAAAAATTCTCAGTTTTAAATATACATTCGCATTTGAAAAATCTAATGAAATTTAATAAAACTTTTAGTATTTATTCACTGATTACTGAATTTACTGTATATGTCAGTCGACCTTTTAAGCATCAATATTTTCCCTAATGGATCCTATTAGTCTGCTTAGACCAGTGGTCCCCAACCCAGGGGGAATACGGCTATTTGATAAAAATAAAAGTCCAGTCTAGAGATCTGCACATCTATCTATCAAGTCGAAGGCTCGAAATAAGCTCCAAGTTGAGAATGATTTAACATGTGCTCTCTCACTAATAGACCTACAAATTGAATAAATAGTTGCAAAAAACAAAAACAAGAACAGAGATCCCATTGATGTGTATATTATTAGTTATGATAGCAGAATTCTTATTTTTTTGTAATAAATTGGAATTTCAAATGTGTTCTAATTATTTTCGCCTGCTTTCTTTGAGTAACAAATACACAGCTCAGCTGTACAATTATAAAATTATAAATTATAATACTTAGTATGAAGCTAATGTCTAATTATACATAAAATGAAGTTATTATTTGAAACTATTCTTTGTTGCAACTTAATAAATGGAAAGAGGGGAATACAAATAATCTTATTGACTGAAGTGGGGAATGACTTGAAAAGGTTGGGAACAACTGGTTTAGACCCTATGAACTTGACAATCTGATCCCTTATGTTGGAAGTTCAACTTATCCAGCGAATATTGGGCTAAACATGAACCAACACCTTTGTTTTGGGGTCGACTTAAATGCTGGCATATACACTTAGTGAAGTTCAGCCTGAGCCTAAAACCTCCAATACCTATGCTTCTTCTCTTCCTGTACCTGTTGACCCAGACATTGAATTGTCTTTAGGTGAAGATTAGTGGATTAATATTGATTAAACAGATCCTGTTTTTGAAGTGGATTAATTTGTATCTGTTATAAACAGTTTTTTTCTTTACTTTTCTGTGTTAGAAACCGTCAACCAAAACTGTCAACATAGGTTTCTTTCATTTTTCAAGTTGGTCTGGCTGGCTGGCTGTGTATGTATCATGCGTACAGGCTGCACCAGTGGCGTTAGAGGGCTGAAATTTTCAACTCCTTATGTCTAGAAAAAAAAAAGATTTTCTTGAAAATTCCCCATAAATAGGTTTTTAGTGGGGGCTCAATTTGCAATGTAAGTATATACTAAATCGATCATTGTGTCCACTTGTTTTTTGAAAATTCAGACTTCTTTAGTGATCACTGCCCAACAAAATGTGAGAGAAGTAACTTATTCATTGATCACCCCTTTTTCCTATTTTTAATTGACCACCCTGAATACAGTATTCAGCCAAAAGACGGTTTCTATTGAGTGACTAACCAGACCTGTTTACTTTTCATTGTATTACAAACGGTCAACCAAAACTGTCACCAAAACTATTTTATATTTTAAGAATTTTAAGTAGATTAATAAAGATCAAATAAAACCCTGCTATAAGTGTATTAATTTGTATCTGTTAAATATAATTTCATTATTTACTTTTCATTGTTTTTTTTTATATATCTTAAGTACAGGAATAGTTTAAATGTTGCAGTTCAGATTAGTGTGGGTTTTGATGTACGGTTAAGGTATTGCTGTACATTTTAATTTAACTAAGTATAAGCTGCAAATAATAACACATTAAATTATTATAAGACCTTGAACAATGCAGAAAAATTTGGAACAAATTAACCACACTAATCAAGGTATATTTGTATATCAAAATAAAACTGGAGGTATTGGAAGAAAAATTAGAATATTGTCACTTTGTAAAAAAACGTATTTCAACAGAACTGGGAAATCTGTTGCTTTATTGAATACCTATAGAAAAACAATCCAAGTTTTAGTCAAGCATTCAAATTACAGGAATAGGATATGACACATGAATATTCACATATACCTAATTTTGTTTATTACAAATAATACTATTACTAAGCAGGCCGTTTACATTTTTCAATCTATAAACAATGTTTGTATGCGTATGACTGTAGTTTAGTATATATGTACTAAGGTATTTATTCCAAGAATGTGTGATGACAATTGACCTGAATCTTACATTGAGTCCCTGAAGGTATATAATTTGGATTCCAACACTGAACACCTATCTCAAATTACATTGTAGACATTATTTAAATCATCATAAACTAATATGCGAGTCAAGAAAAGTAGAAAAAAATTCTTAGGGTGAATTATAAGAACTGTTTTTCTTAAAATAAGAATTCGGATTTATATTCTGCCCTTGAAAATATGTTAGAAATGTTATTGTGTTAAATCAATATTTTACATGTTTATGCTATAAAAATGATTTGATATTATGTTTGTATCATAGGGAATGATTTTTTTTTTTTAAATAAAAATGTTTATCTTCTGTCTGAAGACTTGTTTGTTTGGTTGTGTGTTTATATACAGTGGGATCACTTCGGAGCCTTTTGGCTAAGATCAAAGTGTAGTATCTGTTCTTCGAAACTGCCATGGCCTCGAAGTTCAGAGAACCACAGCCCTTCGAGGGTCCTTGTGGCATGCCCGGGTATCGTCCTGGGATTAATTGCACAGGATATCTTGGCCAGCTGGTCGAGAGGCGATCACCATTAGCATGCTCAGAATTCGTCATGAGAAGTTATTGGGACCCCCCCCCCTTTAACCCGGTCCTCATGGTCCTCAAGTCTCTAGTCATGGGGACATGGGACCACCCCTACTGAATTTGTCACTAAACGACACACCAAGTATTGATGTGCCGTTAAAAAAGGTTTTTTAAAAATAAAAAAATATACAGTGGGTCACTTATAGGTATTCACTAAGTTTAGCACAAGACCACAATTGTGACACTGTGTGAGGATCAAACTCACTACACAGTAGTAATGGTCTGCTAAACTAGCTGGCTAGCCATTATTACCCCAAAAATAATTAATAAGCTTAGTAGATAAACAAAAAAAAACAGAAAAAGGATATTAATAGTATAGCACTTGTACTATGGATTGTTCGTGCAAGTCTCCACCCAAGCTCTTTTTTTTGTTTGTTTGTTTTTGCTCAGAATTCCTGAAATTTAATTTGAATACCAAAGACTGAGAAACCTTCTTCTTTTTTTTTTTATATAAATAAAAACTCAAACTAGATTATGCTTTTAAAAAAAAAAAATGTATGGAACTCCAGCTACTGTAAAAATAATTTTTTTTTTTTTTTTAAATCAGTCATAAAGTATGTCAGGTCATGAATAAACATCACTTCATACTTCCTAATTGATAGATTGATATCTGTAAACAGGGGCAACTATGGAAGACCTTAATCATCACATTCCTTACAAAACTATAGCCACACTACTATTGATACTTTTACAAAATGCTTATAAATTACAAAATTAACCAGATTATTGGTCTTAACAATGGTTTATAATGGATGTAATAAAAATGTGACTATTTGTATTATTTATTTGGTGTCTGAGAGTCAAAGAAAACCTGGAATCTCCAAGAAAACAACGTTTTATAATAGGCATAATCAAAATGTTTCTCTATTCGGAGTCTGAGAATCAAAGCAAATAGATGCTTTTTTAAAATCTCTACCAGAATGGTTTTTAATGGACGTAATCACTCTGCCTAAGCCTGTGTCGAGCCAGGTTGAAAAAGGAAGGCGGTTGGGAATGAGACTAGTAACTCAACCCTGCGACATACTTCTGAGTCAATGACGAGCAGATGCCATTACGGTCAACAAAAAGTAGGAAGCGCAGGATCTCGGAAGTAGAGGCTCAACCTGGACAGGAGCTAGGACGCTAGATGTATACCGAAAAAAAATGGCAGAAAGTTGTTAGTTGATTCCCCATTACACGGAACAGGCGGATCTGATTGCTAATTTATTATTTTGGTCTTAACAACCCTTGTTTCAGTTGTGTTTCTCTGGCAACTTTGACTCGTTATGATTATATGATCACTCCTTGTTGTCCGTGGAACCATTTGAGAAGTTAATTAAGCATGTCAAAATAACAATTACCTTTAAGGGCAATAAAGATGAATGATGAATTGAGCTGGCTACAAAAAGGCTGAAAGTTGCTGAATAAGAAATGCTGACTGGACCATTGGGATTGGCGGCTTAACCACAAAATTGTGAATGACATGAATTCACATCATTACAGTTCTATGGCTAACTCAATAAAATTTTATTATGATTGATGGCAACTCGTTTCTATCTAAATCAGGGCTTTTATCTTGCAATGGATAACTATTACACCTTCCACAGTTAATGGGTTAATTTCTCTAAGCACTAGTCGTTTAAAAAGGTTATGACATTTAAGTTTGATCAAAAGTTAATAATTTTGCATCCAGTTGGCCTTCTACTAATATTTTTGCTAATTCTTGTTTATTTATTGAATTATTTATCCCAACTGTTTTTATTGATTTTTTTGTTTGTTTTTCTTCCCCAGTACTGGATCAATGAGTACACATCTTCCTTGGGTTTAGGAGTGTTTCACTCAGGAGTGGAAGTCTATGGATCGGGTAAGTTCACTATTCCTAAACAGGACAAATTGCAGTAAAGATCTATATCCATTAACCAAGTCAAAAAAAAAAATAGAAACCATTTTTTTGTTCGCCATTAATTTTCTGTGCTTTTAATCTGTTAGGCCCTACAAATTTCCTAGAAGTTGTTAGTTTTTAGAAAAATAGAAAAAAAATTAATGAAAGCACAGAAAAATTGTCATTAAAATATCAAAAAGCCTCACAAGAGAAGTAACCAAATACTTCGAAGCCTCACTTCCATACAATGGATGGAAAGTAACAGTTTACCATACAGCTACATTATAAATAGAACCCCCCTCATAAAACCTTAACTTCCTAGACAGGGCTGTTACTTTCCATCCATTGTATGGAAGTGAGGCTTCGAAGTATCTGGAGAGAGAAAGGCGACCATCTTCCTCTCTGGGAGGAAGTCCAGATTATTGACAGAGAAAAATCAAAGAGGCAGCTCATATCAACATGTCAACTAAATGCATTAGTAAGACAAGTGCAGAGTTCGGTGTGGCTTCTGCTGCTCAACAGACCCAACCTGACAAGAAAAAGACACAGAAACACCTGACTCCTACGTTATAAGGATTACCCCCTTTGAAATTAAAACTTATGTTTACCCCCATCACACTTGAATTTTACACCTGAAGAAGGCCGAAAAATGGATCAGTCGAAACGTTGTGTTGACAACGCAAACACCAAACACCAGCCAAAATTATTCCCGGATTTAGCGTATTCGTGCCCCCTGGCACCTATAACCCCCACGAATGGCAAAAGATAACTGTATTTAGATAAAACCTATGCAATTATTATACTGCATCCTAGGCACTGGTATTATGACTAGGGGACGTATACCCACAACACTGGTTTATTGATGGGTTTTGGTTATTCATGTGTTCAGACATTTATATGTATCTGGACTTCGCCCAGCGCTAACCATTCATAGTACACTCCCCTCAATGAGTAGGAAAAATGTTTGTTTTTTAAAATTCCCCCCTAAAATAGGTTTTCAATATGCAATGTAAGTTTATGCTAAATTGGTCACTAGTTTGTGCCCACTTGATTTTTGAAAATTCAGACCTTTTTACTGATCACAGCCCAACAAAAGGCGGGATAAGTAACTTATTAATTAATCACCTCTTTTTCTAACTTTTTAATTGATCACCCCCAACACAGCCTATATTGGTGGCAGTGATTCATAATTTCACATGGAATGTTTTTGTTTTTTTTTGTTTTTTTTTCCCCTTTCTTAATGCTTCTTGGTTTGAAATTATTTATAGCATTAGCAGTAAATCAAAAAAGTATTGGTAAATAATTCTGGAAATAAGCTCATCTAATTGTGTTGGAATCGGATCTATTTACAATTGGAATGATAATGCCTCCTCTCAGAATTACAGAAAGTATATAGCAACTTTTGTTTGGACAATCTAATCTCTTCTTCCCATTTTGATGTTGACACAACATTTCAGGAAGAGATTGTCCAAACAAAAGTTGCTATGTTAATGACTCTTCTCAAAATTATAGACATTACAGAAAGTTTGTACAGCTGAGGAAGGTCAAAGAATGGATCAGCCAAAATACTGTGGTAACAGTAACAACAACAAAAAGAATGAGATCAATTGTCCGAAACAACTCTTTGAATGATAAAAACTCTTCTCAAAATTAAAACGGTTAATGTAAATTTTTATTTTAAAATTTTAAAATCTAAATCCATGAGGTAACTTTTGTATTTGACTTAATCATTTTTTTTTGTATTTTCAGAATACGCTTACGGAGGTCATCCATTTCCTGTATCAGGAATATTTGATATGGCACCAAAAGAAGCAAAAGAGCTTGGTGAACAATTCAAATTTAAGTAAGTTGTCTGCTTCTCGAAATGCCCTTCAGAATTGTGATTGCCATGGTACTTCAATGTTTAAATTTTAACCCTTTGAGACTCCTGGGACATATATATCCTGAGATTTCTATGACTGCTGGGATGTATATGTCCCGTAGACAGCTTGTAAGATTTAACTCGACCACTTGACTCAGTCGAGTCAACTCTCTCTTGTTGTTTGTTCACCTAGGATGAGGAAAGGTAAAACAATGAGATCAAAGTCATCATATAGTTCATTACATTTTATAGGATTCTTTTCTTTGCATGAGTATTTCAGTCGAGACAAATTATTTTTTGGGCGAGTAAACTTTCCCCTCTAACTTGACTTTAAAAAAAAGATCTTGCAGGCTGTTCATAGATCTCTCTCTTAGAAGTTACTGGGACCTTTTAATTCAGGCATTGATCACCTTAATAGGTTAGTCTTGAAAGGGTTAAACCCCACCCCCAATGGGTGTGGTCATATAGACGCGGGTTCTTTAAAGTATGCGTCCCGTCTAATGTTCCCTCTAATATTTTTAGTCAGTGAGCGTAAAAATCATATGTTGTGCCAATTTTATTTCTGTAACAAAACTTTGTGTTCACTTTTGAATTCAACATAGGGAATCAATATTTTTTTCAATAAAAACTCAGTAAGCTATCTACAGAATTTGAAATCTTTTGTGTGCAGTTTGCAAAACTTGTGTGCACACGCACACAGCCTGGAGGGATCTATGGTCCCGACCACTTACTGTATCACAAGATCTTGCTGTCTGGGTCGCAGGTTCACAATAAATAAATTAATAAATAAAGAGTAAGTGAGAAAAATAATATTGACAATGAAATAATCAAGATTGGAAATATGCATATAATCTTATTAAGCTATGAAAATAAAAAATATTGAAAAATTTCAGTGTTCTAGATGTTATAAATATGAAAATTCTAAAACTTTAAAATTTTTAAAAAAATATAAAATTTTAAAATTAACATTTTTATTAACGTAGTTCCATCTTGTGTATTAGTGTATGTCTTCTGATGTACATGTTACGGCTGTTTAGACCATTTTCAACATCTTAACTGTTAGAACATGAACATCTCACATCATATTACTTTTGTTATCAATAATTTATTTAACTATTAAATCCTAACAGTAATTGTAGCCTTGGCATGTTTGAAAAACATCAACAGAAGTTTAATGCACATGTGAACATTTTATGTATGTATCATAACTGGTAAGAAAATTATATATCATATTACTGAAAAGTATTTTGGCGGTACAGAATCTTAAACTGCTGTGATTAGCAGATACATATTAAACGGCAAAAACTACAAATACCCATATATATTTACAACACTAGACAAAATAATTCCTGAAAAGCTTTTTTCATCTGACACTCTTCAGAGGAGAAACGTCAGATGTAGTCCAGATTTGAAAAAATTGTCGTTTACGAGACTTGAAATCACATCACAACATTAAATCATGACGTCTTGGATTGTTGTTTTAAAACATTCTCGAAAGTAAGTTAAATAGTTTTAGCGGAAAAAACAAATTCTTTCTGTCTGCACCAGCTTTTGGGTTTTAATGCAGGTAATCTCCAAAACACCAAGGTGGAAAGAAGATCTTGCTACACTGATAATTTTGAAGCAATCTTCATTATAAGTGCACATTCTGGGTTGTCCAGGAATTATTTTGCTTCACATTGAGATTATCAAATGAACAAATGAAATAGTAGCTTAAATGTTCATTTGATAATCTCAATGTGAAACAGGATTGTACAATTTGTTATGAACCATTAAAAATTATTTTTCTAATATTCGCTCTACCAGAGGTATCAAGTATCCTTCTGACGAAAATAAAGGTCTTTTACAATACTTATGCACAACTGTCACATATTTATTATTACTCACTATATGTTGTAAATATATATGGGTATTTGTACTTGTTTCTGTTTAATATGTATCTGCTAATTATGGGCCTTATATCATATTAGGCTGCCTTTTGGCTAAGGTCAAAGTGTAGTATCTGTTCTTCGAAACCACCATGGCCTCGAAATTCAGAGAACCATGGCCCTTCAGGGGTCCTTGTGGCATGCTCTGGTATCGTCCTGGGAGAAGTTGCGCAGGATATCAAAGCCTTTGGCTAGGATCAAAGTGGAGTATCTGTGCTTCAAAACCGCCATGGCCTCGAAGTTCAGAGAACCACGGCCCTTCGGGGGTCCTTGTGGCATGCTCGGGTATCTCAGGATATCTGGGAGAAATTGCACAGGATATCTTGGCCAACTGGTCGGGAGGCGATCACCGTTAGCATGCTCAGGATTCGTCATGAGAAGTTTTTGACCACTGACCAGTTTATCCCGGTCCTCGTGGCATTTATCTCGGCGATAGGGATTTGCGATTCTCTCCCCTCAAGTCTCTAGTCACGGGGACATGGGATCTCATCCTCACTGAATTCGGCACTAAATGACCCACCAAGGGTCGATGTGCCATTAAACAAAACAATCAATCAATCATATTACATTTCTGTTTATGCAAGATGAGGATGCGAGTACTATGCATTTTTACATGATACATCTCAGGTCGTGAGGTTATTGCTTACAATTAAACTGTAAAGCGATTAACATAGCTGGAAGAACCCTGATATATACTTTCTTGTCTTGATATCTACTAAACTAAACTTAATTCAGCACATAGACTCTTTTTCATCTTGTGTTCATGGCAGCAGTTAGGCATGTTTTTCACTTACCTCTTTCCACAAAGTTGGAGAGGTATATGTATTTGGTCATGTCCGTCTTTCCACATATCTCCAAAAGTACCCAATGAATTTTAATTAAATCTTGGTGGGCAGTGGGCTAAGTAAGAAGTGGTTAAATTTTGGGGCAGATCCAGGAATATTTTTTTGATAGTGTGATAGCATATATTTGTGTATGCTCATGATTGTCCACACGATATCTCCAAAAGTTCTCAATGAATTTTTGTGGAAGGGTGGGAAATAGGCTGTGGGAGAAGTGATTAAATTTTGGGGCGGATCCATGCACACTTACTTCCTTTGACAATGACGTTGGCAGAGGTATGCGCTCTCTGAGTGCTTTCTAGTTTTTTGTATATTTTTTATTTCTCTGATAAATAAAAGGCGTCCATTAATTTTCATTACTTGTTTGTTTAATAAAACATTAATTTTTTAAAAAATGGAACATACAAATGCAGTTCTCTACCAGGAGCATGTAGATGTCATTGTCCCAAAAATTGAAAAATAAATTTCTTGATATATCATCCAATCTACCAAATCTGTTCACCATTAAATCTGACACAGAAACAACCCTAGCTGGTCCAGAGTCAAACTCTGCTCCTACTTCTACTTCCTTGCGTAATTCTACTATAAATTTGGGAGGTAGCGCAGGTTTCACACACCAGGCTAGCGATCACAAGGTCATGAGTTCAAATCACAGTAGGTCAATGGGGATTTTACATTTCGGTTTACTCCCCTATTTTTGGTGAGGATTGTTCTTGTTACATAGGAAAGTAAAGTCAACTCTGAGTTTGTCCTGGAGTTTGACAATAGCAACTGTTTGTAGAATCTGTACTAATTGTTATCAATACCAAATTTATTATTTTTTTATTACTAGTTTACTCCATCTTATTATTGTTGCTTTTTATCACCACACTCTGGGTCAATACACTCTTCATTATTACTATTATTTTATGACTAGTTCTATTCCATCTTATTATTGTTGCTTTAATTACGACATTCTGAATTGATAAACTCTTCATTATTAATCCCTGCTACCCACAACAGACTGGTTTATTATTGGTGCTTTTTATCACAACACTCTGGTTAGATACACTCTTCATTATTACTATTATTTTATTACTAGTTTTACTCCATCTTATTATTGTTGCTTTTTATCGCAACATTCCTGGGTTGATACATTCTTCATTATTACTATTATTTTATCTTACTATTGTTGCTTTTTATCACAACACTCTGTGTTGATAAACTCTTCATTATTCCTTTTATATTTTATGACTAGTTTTACTCCATCCTAATTTGTCAAGTCTTAAAAACTGGAGTCAACCTATAGATGAGTCATAAACAAACAATTTCTTGGCCCCAAATCAAGAGTTGACCCATAAATGAGATCAACTTGTATGTCGTACATTTTAATCTCTGTCTGCAGTACAATCGATAAATCTTAATAACTGGCTCTTTTTATTTCAGAGAAAGTATCGTGATTGGAATAACAGACTTCAATCGAATGGATATACGAAAAATTGTTGATGAACTCGGGAAGGAGTTTCGTGGAGATCATTATCATCTACTTACCAAAAACTGCAATCACTTTTCATCGATCCTTACTCAGGTAATAATTATTGTATTTTGTATCTGGTTTCAATTAAAGGCTGATTTGAGGCTCAAGTTTGATCTACTGCCAACTCTGGATCAATATTCATAAGAGAGAAGATGAGAACATGTTCAAACCAATTTTAGCCTCCTACTGACCAGAGGCCACAACAAGAAGACCGTCTTCAGCCTTATTGGTTCCATCTGACCTTTTATCTTGTAACATTTACAAAAATATTAATTGGGAACCTATCTTGGCGCTGGCGTGAGCGACTGATAAACAAGCGGCCTAAATCGTGTAAATAAATAAACAAGCACCATTTGGGGATTGAACCCACATCAACCTTGGAAGCAGCCTTATATGCTGGCTCTGCTCTGATCATCTGAACTAACGAAGCCCTCATGGAAAGTATCTTTGAAACCTACACATTGCTTTTCTTTTGTTTTTTGAAAATTCACCGGCAAAATAGGGTTTTAGTGGGGGGGTTCAATTTTCAATGTAAGCTTATACTAAATTGGTCACTAGTTTGTGCCCGCTTGTTTTTTGAAAATGCAGACATTTTTTAGTGATCACAGCTCAACTTTTTAATTGATCACTCCCAACACAGTATATATATGGGTGGCGGTGATTTATAATTTCCCTTGGAATGCTAGTTATTATTATTATTATTATTTTTTTTTCCTTTCAGACACTTTGTGGCAAACCTGTTCCAAGCTGGGTGAACAGATTGGCATATATGAGTTCATGCATCCCTTTTCTCGAGAGAGCAATACCAAAAGAATGGCTGACACCAGTGGCACTGCAGAATGCCCTGCAGGACCCTAGCCGCGAGGACCTTGAAGAGGAAGACTCTGAGAATGCTGCCGCTGCTGCTGCTGCCTCTGCTGATATGGTTGTCGCAAGCCTGCCCTCAAACAGACAACAACCACCACCAAGATGGCAATGACAGTGGCCTTGCTGCTAGCGCACTTCTGGAGTTGCTGTCACCGTTGCTGTTGATCGGGTCGTGGTAGTCTTACTATCTACAAACATTTTGACCTTCAACGGCATACAGTGATATATCTCTCGACCCCCACCCCCTTTTTTTTGTCCTTCTGACCCTCCTACTCCTCCTCTGATTGCGCCAATTCTTCACATAACCAATATAAAAAGGAAATAAAGACAAACAAGAAGAAAAAAATGTTAAGAAGGAAGAAATAATTCTGGATTATATATATATATACATAAAAAAAATAAAAAAATAATTGTGTCTATATTTTTACAAAAAAAAAAAATTTGAAAAAAAAAAGATTACTCCTTACCCCCCCATATAATTTTTTTCTACCTCTTTCCGTTATAATTCATTATGTTTGTTTTATTTTATTTAATAACTTTTGCGAAAATAATTGTTTATTTTTTTGTAATAATTGGTTTGTTGCAACACCCTGGCTCTACTCTGCCAAAAAGAAAAAAAGTCTTCTTTTTTTTTTTTTTTTTTTTTACATCATTCCCCACCCCCCCCCTGGGGGGGTAGGGAAAAGCCAAGGATTGCAACAAATGGAAGCAAAATGCAAAAAATATCTATGTAAGAGGTTTTAGTGCGTGGAAGCTCCGAAATACAAAGAAAAAAAAATTTAATCTTTGAAATTCTTTCAAAAATCAGCCAAAGTACTCTAAGAGGAATTTTTCATTTTTTTTCTCTCTCCTCTAAATCTTTCGGTTATAGCAGCTGTTAAAATAACAAAGAACTACAGACACTAATATTTTTGGTTTGCATCTCTTCATCTTTGAAGACCCCTTTTTTTCTTCGTTTTTAAAAAAAAAACCCTCTGTTGTGCACAGAGCCCTTTGGTGTGTGTATGTGTTTGTGTATCTCTCTCTCTCTCTCTCTCTAATACAAAAAAAAAAAGCTGTTCTTGGTTATATAATAATATATATAATTGGACCAACTACTAGAGTGTATCCAAAGTATTTTCATTTTGTACCAACCTTTACACCAAAACTTAATCCGTGTACATGTTTAAAGACTATCTATGACTCCACTATCTCATTAATATAAGTTTTAGAGTGTTGGTGGTCGGGTTCTCGTCTACCTTGCATTTTAAACCATCATAATCAACAACTGATGGTTGTCCACTTTTGGGCTTTAAGGGACAAGTCACCACCCTCAAACCAGTTTTAGGCAGTACGGTCAGATATTATTTCATTTCCTTCCACTTCCCGAAGTCTGTGAGCGGCTTTGAGGCCCAGTTTAAAATAATGCCTCAAAATTGCCAGAATCTCAAATATTTGTATCCGCCATTATAACATCTGAAACAAAAGGTACAGCTGATTGATATGATATATATAATGATAATATAATGGCGTCATAGATAGTCTTTAGATGTGTACATGAAATAAGCTTTGGAGTAATGGTCTGTAAAAACGAAAATACTTTTGATACACCCTAATATTTTGAGGATATGGGCATTAAGAAATTTGCGAGTTATCAAATATATAACCTGTCGTATACCTTCATAATGGTGTGTGTGTGTGTGTGTAAATGTACGGGTATCTGTTACAGGGATGTTGTTGAACACAAGAATGACCTCACAAAATTTTTTTTTTTTCTCTACCTCTCATTTAACTTGGTAAAAACGAAGGAGCGACTATTGAAAAGTAACATTTTTAAAAAAATTATATAGAATCACAAATTGCAAATTTTGAGGCAGAAATTTATTTTCAGTTTATATCACTTCGTTCGTTCATTGTCATCATCCTGGCATTTGCTGTCAACCATCAAGTATGTTCCTGATGCCGTGTTTCCACTGGGCCCTGTTGGTTGCCAGATCTTTTAGAATTGTCAGCTAAGTGGTTGGGTTCTTTTCCCTTGTACCCCTGCCAGGCAGGGCACTGTGGCCAACAACAGAAAGGGGATGAGTCCTTGTGGCACTTCTTCTTTCAAGTCATCACTGGAGCTCCTTGCAGTCTCCTCCATGATGGCTTTGGCCGGCTCGCGTAAAGAAGCCTCTCGGTCGTAGAACATGTCCCAGCCAGTCTTCTTTACTGACATAATTTCAATTTATGACTACCTGCCGCATGATATCTGGTTGCATTTCTAATTTGGTGCTGATTCAGTTTAAATTAGGATTCCAGTTTGAAATTACATACATGTAGGGGCGGATCTAGGATTTTGAGCGGGGGGGTCTAAATCGAAAAAAGATTCTGAGCATACGAAAAATTATTTTCACAAATAAATATGTGAATTCAAACATCAAAAACCAGAAAGTATTATGTGGTCCGGGACTTTTCACTTATATTCGAGTCGTAGCTTTTTGCCACTGGAATTGTTTAATGTTTTTACTTAATTGTTTTGTCAAAGAAATTTACCCTGGAACCAATAACAATGGAACAAAAATTAATAAAGAATAAGACGGAAGACATCTTATTTATATTAGATGGA
>VCCN01000660.1:1754965-1767938 GCA_006491835.1 Architeuthis dux
AAATCAAATTATTAGTATTAAAAGGAAGAAGAATAAAGGAAGGCGGGGAAAAAACTAGTCATCATTGCTGGCTGCTGTTAAAAATTTTTTTCAACAAATGTTAAAAAATATATAAAATAACAATTGAAACAAAAAGAATAAAAACCCACAAAATTTGGCCCCAATATCAAATGTTGTCTCCTCGGAGGCATGAACTCCAAAGGACTAGTCATCAATTTTTAAAAATTTTTTCATAGCTCAAGTTCTTATCCAAAAGAAAAAAGAAAAACAAAAAACATTTGACTCACTTGTATTTATCATTCATCTCAAGACTTGTTTATAATATATAGAATTAAGATCTTGCCAAAATACCTACGAACATGGGCGTCCGCTGCCATTTTCCCGGGGGGGCAAAATGATATATTTCCAGTGGGGGGCAAAAGTATATATTCGGAATATATCCTAGCGGAAACCCTGTTACCAGCGAAGAATAATACCATCTTTTATATGGGTATATTAAGTTGGGGTTACATAAAACAATTGTACAGCACCATTATCCTTTATTGACTATAAGGTTCCAACTTTCAAACCTCCTAACCCTAGGTGAGAAGGTCGGATCCAGGGGGGGTCAAATACCCTGTTTGCCCCCCTCCAGCGGACGCCCATGCCTACTAATAATATTTATCTCTTCGTGCGTGTGTTTCTATACAGTGAGAGTTTAAGTTTTTAACCCTTTCAAGACACCTGGGACATATGAGTGGCTGTGTGTGATAAGAGCCCAACGAACCATTTTAAAAAGTTGATATTTTCGTTATTTTTAGAGCTACAATGCTCAGTTTGTTATTTTATTTTGAAGCTTGAACTCTCCATGATTCATAATGCAGAGTGTTCAAGTTTCAAAATAAAATAAAAAACTGAGCATTGTAGCTCTAAAAATAACGAAAATATCAACTTTTTAAAAATGGTTCGTTGAGCATTTATCATGCATGGCCACTCATATATTATACCACAGTTTCTATGACTGCTGGGATATATATGTCCCGTAGATCGCTTTTAGAAGTCTATTCTGTTAAATGTGTCATGAAAAATAAATGAGATTTTCACGGCCTTTTACAACCGCAGACAATGACATCATCATAGAATGAAAGCAATGCAGAAATTAGTTCACATTACATGACTGAACAGGAAAGACCTGTAGGGGAAGAGATCTGTTAATGTCTAATGGGACAAATGTATACCATCATGATTTTGGTTCCCAAAAATATGAAGATTCCGCAAATTAGGACAACTTAACAGTCAAAAATGGATCGCATCATGAGGACGGATTTGACCGATCACTGCTAAAGAAGCTAACATTTTTTTTACTTTCGTACTTTAGTAAACAACGATTATTTTATTTTATTTATTTTATTAGATGAAGTATTATAATCAATTTTTTTTATCATAATTTAACTAAAGCCTGTTGGTAGTGTTTGTTTTGGTTTTAGTAAAAAGTGATTATTTTTATTTAGACAAAATATTGTTTTTGACTTTTAATAAAATTAATAAGAAAAATAGTTAACAATATGAAATATTAGATTATAATTTATTTATTTATTCAATTATTTACTGTATTTACTTGTGTTTGTTATACAATGTGAGTAATTTAATATTAAAACTCTGGGTTAAAATTGGTTTATAACATTATAAGTGCAAAAAAACTGATAACATATTATAATAGATTACTGATTTTAGCTAGAAAAATTATATTTGCGATCGCATTGTACTCGAGTGTGTGTAAATAGAAATACTGTGTAAGTACGGAAGTAAAACATGTTAGCTTCTTTAAAGGTGATCAGTCAAATCAGTCCTTATGATGCAATCCATTTTTGACGGTTAAGTCATCCAATCTTTGAAGAATCTTTGATTTAATAATAGAATAGTTTTGTTTAAACATTAAATAAAATTTAAGACGTTTTCAGGGTTTTTTTATACCCTCCTAAAAAATCCGGCATTAATAATAGGTTTGTGTCTTGAAGGGGTTAAAGGCCAAACTCCAGAGAACGGTCATCAGCAGAATAAACTTTTTCATATTTCTACACATTTTAGGTCTGGGATTTCTCATCTTTCTCTCTCTCTCATATTTCTGATTTTTTTTCTTTTAATTTTCATTCGATTAAAACATCTTCCATTATTTTCTTTGTTTCATTATTCGCAACACTAATACTCTTATAAAGTGTTCCGTTTGAAATTGTATGTCTGTAAATATAACTATGTACAAGGTCTGTCTCGGAAAGTATCAAGCCATTTATTATTAGCCAAAAGAAAAGAGCCTACCTAGGGTAATGGCGCCTTATTTTTCTTCAAAGTACTCCATGTGACCTCACACACTTATCCCAGTGTCCATTTGACTTTTTAAAACAGTCTGCAAAGTCCTCTTTTGGGACCGCTTTCAGTTGCCTTGTCACATTCTCCTTAATCTCATCCACGGTCTGAAATCTCTTTTGAAAAAGTCACAGGGAGACAAATCTGGACCGTGGAGGGGGGGGGGGCAGACTTAACTCTAGGTAATGCAATGTTTTGCCAAAAAAACCTGCACAAGGCTTGAAGATTGACTTTGCTCGGTCATTGTGAATGTGACGGTCACACAGTACACAAGCTCACTCCATAGCATCTCATTGTGGACAGAGCAACCCCATGGGAGAGTGTCTGTTCACATATGCGCAGTAATGTCCCCATCTGATTGGTTGCCAGGTTACGTCAAGGTAGTGCAACCAGATATTCAAAATGGCTGGATATCGAGATATTCAAAATGGCTGGATACCTTCCAAACAGATCTTTTATTTCTGTGTTTTTTGGAGTTTTTTTTTAATTTAAAAAAAAATTTCCATTCGTTTCCAACATCTTCCGTTATTTTCTTTGTTTTATCATTTCCATCACTAATAAATACTCTTATAAATATTCTGTTTGAAATTGTATGTATGTAGATATATATGTATGTGACCATGGGCGTTCACTGTCACTTTTCCATGGTGGGGGTGCAAAATGATATATTGGGGGTTGGGGGCAAAAGGAAATATTCGGAATATATCTTTGCAGCAACCCTGTTACCAGCAAATAATAATACCATCTTTTTATATGGGTACATTAAGTTGGGGTTACATAAAACAATTGTACAGCACCGTTATCCTTTATTGACTATAAGGATCCAACTTTCAAACCACCTCGCCCTAGGTGAGAAGGCCTGATCGGGGGGGAGGCATATGCCCTTTTTGCTCCCCGCAGCGGACGCCCATGTATGTGATCATGCTAAACACTTTTTAAAATGTTGAATATTGAAAGTGTTTTGTATTGCATGTTAACTAAATTAATTCAAACCTCGCAACTTTTGAGGTAATGTTTTTTTTTTTCATTTACATTTTTTTCTATGAAGTGACAAGAATAAATAAGTGTGATTCCTAACAAATTGATTTTTTTGTTATTATTATTATTGATGTAGTATTACAAATCATTGCAGGTACTTTCTATTGCAAAATACACAGTCGTCTGAAGGTTACTTTACTGTAATATTATCTAACTACTTAAAAGAAAATTATTATTTTTAACATTTAACATTGAACATTTTATTTTAGTGTGAAAAAAAAGTATATAATTTGTATATATAAGCACACATCATAACAATCATATTTACACAATATCTAGGGCCTTAAACCTTTTAGTGTGAAAAATATTAATTTGTATATACAAGCACACATCATAACAATCACATTTACACAATATTTAGGCCCTTAAACCTTGTCCCTTGTACCCACTTCTAGTAAAAAATACATCAGGGTTTACTACTTCTAAACCACGCATAATCTTGAACATTTCTATTAAGTCTCCCCGATCTCTCCTATTTTCTAACGATGTTAACCCTAACACTTTTAGCCTATCCTCATAACTCATACTTTTTAATTCCGGTACTAACTTAGTTGCTCATTTCTGGACTTTTTCTAAAAGATTTTTACCTAATTATGGTCACCAGACCTGTTCACAGTACTCAAGGTGTGGATGGACATATGTCTTGTATAGTATAAGGAACAAGTCCTTGTCTATGTTTGAAAAGGTATGCTTAATCAGCCCTAATACCCTGTTTGCCTTAGCAGCAGCACTGGCAATATACTTGGAGAATGATAGTTTATCAGTTACTATGATACCAAAATCCTTTTCATCATTTACAATATCTTGTATATTAGCTATCCCTATTTCTAATATGTTTAGTATGCTTTCAATATAAATACATCTTTTCTTTAAAAACAAGGCTGAATTCTTCTAATTTGAAGTTTCACGTTTTTACACCGCTTTTTTAAAGTGTAAAAACAAGATTTAGTGAGTTCAATCCTCAGTACTGTAGCCTTGTGTCAGACTAAGTTACAGTCAAATAATCATATTAAAAAAAATTGAAAAAGCAATGGCAATAACTATCTATAAAGATTTTGTGATTTTGAGGCGAGTTGATCGGACTATTGAACTCATTCTTTGTGTTGCTTTTGTTGTCATTACAATGTTTCAGCCAATCCATTCTACAGCCTTCTTCAGATGTACAAAGATACCTTCTGTAGTTTTAGAAACAGTCATTATCATTCCAACAGTTGTTCGGACTATTGAACTCATTATTAGAAACCGTCTTCAGTTTTCAAGTTGGTCTGGCTGGCTATGTATGTATCACATATACAGGCTGCACAAATGGAGCTAGAGGGCTGAAAATATTTACTCATTATGTATAGAAAAAACTTTTTTATTATTTTTTTTAAATTCCCCCCAAAATAGGTTTTAGGGGGGGATTCAATTTACAATAATTTCAAGGTGAAGCAAAAATTCTAAATTGGTCCCTTACTTTGTGCCCGGCAGCATTCACAGTTGTTTTTTTTTTTAATTCAGACTTTTTTAGTGATCACCACCCAACAAAAGGCAAGAGAAATAACATTGATCACCCCTTTTTTCCTATTTTTTAATTGATAATCCCCAACACGGCATGCTGCCAAAAGACGTTGGTAACATGACGGTTTCTATTGAGTGACTAACCAGGCCTGTTGTTAATGCTGTTAAAAACAGCATAGCTGCAATATGAGATGAGAAGTAACTTATTCATTGATCACCCCTTTTTTCCTATTTTTTAATTGACTAAATCAGACCTGTTTATGTGGCTTTATGTTGCCTGATGAAAGCCAGAGAATGGAACGATCAAAACATTGCAGTAACAATAGCAACAAAAAGAATGAGATCAAAAGTCTTGCAATGAGAATTTCTTATTCCTAATTAATTGTGTTACCCAACATTGCCGGATCAAAATTACTAAATTGGTCACTGATTCATATTTAACCCTTTACAGGCAGACCCGCCAGATTTGGCCAGCCAAGAATTTGCGTTTGTTTACAACCGTATCTGGCTGCAATACTTTCAAATTAACGATATGATCGAATTTGATGAATAAAAATGGGCAAAATTGGATGACTTAACCGTCAAAAATGCATCGCATCATAAGGACTGATTTGACCGATAAACACTAAAGAAGCTAACATTTTTTTTACTTTCATACTGCAATGACTGTTTGAGTTTTAGTAAAAAAACTATTATTTTATTTTATTTTTTATTAAATCAAGTATTGTAAACCATTTTTATTAATTTTTGACTACTATTTGCATTCATCCTAATTTTTAGTTTGTTTAATCACAATTTCAGTAAGGCCGGCACGACAGTGTTATTGTTTACTTTTGGTTTTAGTAAAAAACTCAAAACAGTCATTGTAGTACGAAAATAAAAAAAAAATGTTAGCTTCTTTAGTGGTGATCGGTCAAATCAGTCCTTATGATACAATGCATTTTTGATGGTTAAGTCGTCCTACTTTGCCTAAAAATGTCTCTATCAAATAGCCTGAGCATAATCCTAACAGAATATATGTAAAGGGATATCTTGAATAGTGCATGTTTTGATGTAGGTATTACTGTCCAAATTAATATAACTAAGTATAAGCTGAATAAAAAAACACATCAGACAAACCTGGCTGCTCCAGAGTCAAGCTCTGTTCCTACTTCTACTTCCTTGTGTAATTCTACTATCAATGTTAGAGGTATGTAAAACTTGTCAGTTTAGCACAGGTGGTAACACACCAGACTAGAAATCACCTGATGGGGAATTTTGAAAAATGAACACAAGTTCAAATCTCTGTGAAATGCTGATTTTATATGTCAGTTTACTCCCCTATTTTCGGGGAGGATTGTTCTTGTTCTTGTTACATAAGAAAGTCAACTCTGACTTTGTCCTGGAATTTGACAATTATAATAAGATTTTGGACAGTGCGGTTTTGAACAGTATGGACAATTTTGGAACAAATTAACCACACTAATCAAGGTATACCTGTATATGGTATAGAGTGGTTAACTTGTGTAGATAGCTCACAAATTGAATTTAAATTTGAGTTACTTTAAAACTGGTAAAATTTAGAATAAAATTCAGTCTGGAAATGGTTAGCACTATCAATTAAATATGAAATGCAAAAACATATGGTTGCAACTGTTCATTCTAATATTTTTCATGGGACTAAAAAAAGCTCAACACGTATTCTTGATTGTTTTCTAGACTATAAAGAGAAGCATTATTAATTACTGCTACCCACAACACTGGTTTATTGCTGGTTTAGGTTATTCATGTGTTCTCACATTTATTAGAAGATTTTAGAAATATTAGATTATATTTAGATTATTTGTTGGATATTTAGGCAGCCGTGTGTGTGGGGGGGTTACAGATTTGACCCCCACAGGTGTTATAAACAGGATATCAACATAAACCCCAAACTGCAAGGTGTCCAGGACCAGAAACAGACACACCAGGTGTTCAAAAGGCATAAACATATCTATCTATATACCCGGACTTCGCCCAGCCCTAACCGTTCATAGTAGTTGAAACTTGAAATCTTAAACACTTAATGCCTCAATGAGTAAGGAAAATGCTTTCTTTTCTTTTTTTTAATAATTTTCCCTCTAAATAGGTTTTTAGAGGTGTGTTCAATATGTAATGTAAGTTTATGCTATATTGGTCATTAGTTTGTGCCCGCTTGTTTTTTTTTCACACCCCACCAAAAGGCGATAGAAGTAACTTGTTCATTGATCACCCCTTTTTCCAACTTTTTAATTGATCACCCCCAACACAGCATATATGGGTGACAGTGATTCATAATTTCCCTTGGAATGCTAGTTTCATGAATTATTTGGATGAATTGTTTTCAACAGAACATTACAGTCAATGTGCTCTCCAGCCAGAACCTATTCAATCATTGATTTCAAATGCTGATTTTCAAAGCAAGCTGGTCCTCACCACTTGGAAGATCCACACAACACAAAGTTCCTACCCGTTATTTCTCCTATCTGGCATTGTGCCAAACTAAGCTTATATTAATAAATATCAACAAATATTAGAAGATTTTAGAAATATTAGATTATATTTAGATTATTTGTTATGATATTTAGGCAGCCATGGGCTGGGATCACAAATTGGACTCCCACAGGTGTTGAAAGTTATAAACAGGATATCAACGAAAACCCCAAACTGCAAGGTGTCCAGGACCGGAAACAGACACACCAGGTGTTCAAAAGGCATAAACAGGATATCAACTAAACCCAGGTAGTGGACTGGAAAAAAAGCCAGAGACACCCTCATTAGGCAGAGAGACAGAGAGCACCTAAGCTCTGGGAACACAAGACCAATGTCCCTGTTAAGAACAGCCTGTCGGCTCTCATCATCTCTCTCCCACTCCTCATTCTCCACCACGACACGATGTATCTGATGCAATAAAAATATATCCTCATATATTTATAAACCAAGTTTCAAGTCTTCCTTTTTCTCCAAGTCCAAGATGGCTATACAACATATTCATTTATATAATTTAGATATATTTAGATTATATTACATTTAGATATCTATACATATAAAAGCCAAATATGCAAATGAGTATGTTTGTTGTCCGTAGTGTCTGTTAGCTGACATCCTACAACTCATAACGGACTGGTCCAAATGAGATAGATTGTACAACGAATAATAGAATTAAAGGGTGGGAAAAGGAGATATGCCATTCCCATAACGATGAAGTACATTGACCAAAGTTAACAGAGAAAGTTTGTCTGTCAACGCAACGCAACAATGTCCTTTCGACTTGCTTTGATGTAGCCGAAACAGTGAAGAAGAAATTGGGAGTGGAAAGGCAGTTTCTGGCCAAATACAAATACTCTTAGCAATACCAAAAAAAAGGAAGTCAAAATGGCTCAAAATTTAAATATGGCCAAACCAAAAAGTTCATTTTTCAAAAAGCATTTGGCCATCAACTTTATTTTGTAAGGAAATAAGTTGTATTTTTAATAAAATAAGTTTCTTTCTATAACTTTCTTTTCATGTCAGTGGTGAATTTTTTTAAATTGAGACTTTCAAAAATCTTAAAATTAGGATACTTGAATTAATAAAAAAGAATTACCTAATAAAATCGCTTTTGGCTCCTTATTGCCGATCCATACATAAAAAACCCTGTCGTTTTTGACGGGTATCCCTGCTAGTATTAGAAATATTGGATAAGAAATATTAGAAGAAAGTTATGCTTGTATTTTAACCAAGAATTTTTTCCTCCATCTACAATTCTGAAATTGATTCCACCAGAAATAAACATTCTTTCCTTTGCTCAAATAAACTTTAAAGCACTCAGAGAGTGCATACCTCTACCAACACCATTGGCATTTAAAACTGAATGAAAATCAGTCCATATATAGATAGCAGGAACTGTAAAAAACATTCCTGGATTTACACCAAAATCTAACCCCCGCTCTAAGAAAAGATCATTAGACAAACGGTGTGAAAGAGAAAATGTTGTGAGTTCAATCCCTTGGAAGGACACTGGTTATGACAAGGGGACATAAAGAACAACTTACCCTTAGAGGTGAACCGTGAATGAAAGGGCTCACTTCAAAACTCCTTAAAGTTAATGACACCTATGCTATATAAACTCTCACTCAGCGCACTGACCTGGAATTCTGAATGGTATTTGAAGTATTTGAACATTTTTATAAATAATATAAATATAAATAATAATACATTTTGAATAACGCGGGTTTTGAAATTGTAACAATAACAATGTTAATAAAGGAAAATATGTGATGAACTCGCTAACCCATCTGGCTAAAAGAAAAGAAACAGGAACTCAAAGTAACAGACTCAGAAATCGAGTGTGGGAACAGTCTGAAAGTTGACAGAGAGCCCAGGGATTTTAAGCGCAAAGGACATGTTTGTTTTGGGGTTGTTTTTTGCTCTCCCATAAAATATTCGCCCCTTTAACCACATCTAAGAATAAGAGTGATGCAAAAGTTGGGAGTGGAAAAAAAGAAAAGTAATTACTTTGACCATTAAACTTGACATACTTGAAAAGATTTAAACATGGCGAAAGTAAAGGTAAAATTGGGAGAGAGCTTGGCTTTAACGAAACGCCAATATGGACAAAACAGTTCAAATAACCCATAATAATTTTTTTCTGAAGGTAAATGTTGCTTAAACTACTTTAATATATGCTTGATACTTGAAATAGACTTTTTTTGACAGCAGTTCATTGTGTCATTAAGCCAGCTTCAGTGTAGAAAATTGGTAGTTAAATTTAAATGTCCGATATCAGAATTAAAATTATTTTTTAAAATATTGATATTCTCGGATGTGACCGTCTTTTCACTTAGGCTGATCCATACGTTTGCTACTCTTGCCGAGAAGAAATTGTTTATAACATCAGTGTAGGTCTGAATTTGTAGTTTATGGCTGTGTCCTCTGGTTTTACTGCAGATAGATGAAGTCAGCATTTTCTTATCAGGATATTTTGAGCATTGAACGTCAGTATCCACTTTATATATGCTGTTCCGGATTCTATAGACCTCTAGTAGGTCAGCACGTTTTCTTCTGTATTCAAGGGTCTCTATATTAAGTTGTTTTAATTTTTCAGTGTAAGATATATCTCCCAGCCTCAGAATGATCTTGGTGGCTCTCCCCTGAACTCTCTCTATGGCATCTGAGTGGTATTTCAGGTTATTCAATAAACATATATTTCACATTTATTAGAAACCGTCAACCAAAACTGTCAACATAGGTTTCTTCAGTTTTCAAGTTGGTCTGGCTGGCTGGCTTGTTGGGAATTTTTATTATTCCCCCAAATTAATTCAGTAACAAATATATTTCTACTTGGTTTTTCTTGAACACATAAAATAATGTTACGTTGTTTTTCAGTAAAAAAATGTGCAGCTCTCGCAAAGTATATTTAATTGAAGCAACTTACCCTTTTTCTTCAATTGTTGATCTCAAGGTAATGTTGCATAAAATACTTCATTTCATGTGGCGAGGATTCCGCCTTTTATTAGTTTTATCAAGTCTTCTTCGTCTTGGATGCGTGGATAAATTTTACTTCTCAAGGGAAGTCACTGATTGAAAGTCTTTTCAATGGTGGTTTTGGAAATAAAACGTTAGAAGTGTAGGGCTTTTTGTGTGTAAGCGCGTGAAATGTATTTTTTTAAATGTGGGTCCAGAAAAATAACGGCTATCGCTGTGTGTCCAACGAAAGATCCGTTTTGTAACAATAGTTTTCTGCAACTGACAAAGGAAAGAAAATCTTCGAATTCATATGGCGATTCCTTTCCCCCTTTTTTTACATTATTGGCGGGCAAAAAGTTTGCCTTTTTTTTTGACAATGAGACCTGAAAAAAACTCTGCATAACTCAGAGAAGGCTCCAAAATTGACCGGCGAAGGTCGGTTAAAACAAATAAGCTGCAAATCAATAAAAAACAATACAAAAGCCAACAAATTCATTTACAGTAAACAATAACTATTAATCATAAAATAAACGATTTATAAAACATAATTAGTTCTTATATCCTGGCTATTTATGTATCACGTGTACAGGCCGCACCAATGGAGCTAGAGGGCTGGCAATTAAAACATTTACTCCTTATTCTAGAAAAAACGTTTTTTTGTTTTTTTAAAATTCCTCCCTAGATATTTTTTTAGAGGGGGGTTCAGTTTGTGCCCGCTAGTTTTTTTGAAAATTCAGACTTTTTTTAATGATCACTGCCCAACAAAATGATTTCTATTGGTCTGTTATTATTTTCTTTACAAAAGTATCATATTATGTACTTTATAGATTAGCTATACTTAAATACAGTCGCTGATTTAGGTTTGCTTGACTTTATTAATCACTGCTACCCACAACACTGCTTTATCACTGGGTTTAGGTTATTCATGTGTTTTGACATTTATATGTATCTGTGATGATTTGGGCTTCGAAGGAAGTCACAAAGTCAAACAAGATATATAAAAGACAATCTACCTTTTTCTCTATGTGGAAACGTAAGGTGATCAGTCCATTCTTTCAGTTCATTTGTTTCTTCTTAAGTATTAGCATTAGTTGGTGGCTTTAGTACTGGTTGGGACAATAGGGGGGGGGGGATAGAATAGAGTGTGCATTTAGAAGATTTATCTGATCTTTAGATATGGCCTGATTTAGGAGACGCCAAATAGGTGCGACTGGTCTTATCCACAAGTTGACTCTGACTCGTGATTTTACCTAAAAGCGCGGCAAATTCGAGATGCTGAAGTTGATGCAAGGTCAACTGTCTAGACAAGCAGGAAGTGTTTCTAAAAATAGCATAAGTCAACCCCTGTTTTCCGGAGGTTATGACAGTATCTATGTATCCGGACTTCGCCCAGTGGTTAGTTCATAGTAGAAACTTGAAATTTTGCACACACACTCCCCTCAATGAGTAAGGAAAATGTGTTTTTTGAAAATTCCCATCCTAAATAGGTGTTTAGAGGGCGATTCAATATGCAATGTAAGTTTATGCTAAATTGGTCACTAGTTTGTGCCCGCTTGTTTTTTGAAAATTCAGACCTTTTTTAGTGATCACAGCCCAACTTTTTAATTGATCACTCCCAACACAGCATATATGGGTGGCAGTGATTCATGATTTCCCTCTGAATTTTAGTTGAAGTTACGATCATATTTTTATTAAAATTGGAAATAATAAAACTGAAACAACAGCAGTAATCCATTTCATGCTACAAGGAAATCTCCAATGCAATCGAGTTACGATATTTAGACTTATGATAGGGTTGGGGACCGAACATGAGATCGCAAGACTATCTGTATTTTAAGTCGCTAATAATCAATCATAGATCAATTGTCATTTTTACAATTTATTGTTGCATTTAATTAACGCGGTTTTGATATACGCAGTAACATCTGAGGATTAATTAATCGCGTTAATCAATAGAAATCTGTAGTTTTTCTTTATATTATTGTTGCTTTTTATCCCAATGCTCTAAGTCAAACTACAAAGTTGTCGTGATAACCAGTCCCCTATATGTTGACAAATCATGGGTCATCTATCTCCATCAACTACACCTACTTGAATGCTTCCATCAGCATTGCTTCTGCACCATTCTTAGTATGAACCGGAGTGACTTAATTTATTAATGTACACAGTTTATATAACATGTGCTCATGTGTTTATAGACGGGTTCATGTTGATATATCTTAATACATTCATGACCAAGGGACACATCTTTCATATTCAGCTAGATGACATGATTGAAGGAGAACATGACACGTAACCAATTAAGTACACATCGCCAGGAGCTGACGTGGATTTGCTCATGAATAGTATCATGTTTAGTTTTCATGATGAGATAAAAGCTGTATTTTGCTTTGTGCAATACTAAGCTCAACTGAGTAAATTGTTATCTATCTATCTATTCTAAAAGTCTATCACTAATGAGAGTCATCAGCATTCCAGCCCAAATAAATTCCAGAATTTTGAATGCTGATTTTCAAAGCAGGCAGGCCTTGCCCTTTTGGAAGAATGGTGCAATACAATCTTCCTACCTTCATTTCATCCCGTTTGGCCTTGTGCCATACTAAGTTCAACAAATCTTTCATCAGGCATGTGTTGTGGTGTACTTTAT
>VCCN01000660.1:1836848-1870090 GCA_006491835.1 Architeuthis dux
AGAACAGATACTACACTTTGAACTTAGCCAAAAGGCCGCGAAAGCCCTATATATATGTATGTATGATAATTATAAAGACATTTATTAGTTGAGAACCTATATTTGCGTGGTGCCTGTGTAATTATCATATTCTCTCAGATATAAAATTATACATCATTTGATTTCATACTGTCGATATAGAGAACCACATTATATTCGTGCCTAAAATACGAATGTGAGAGTAGACAGGCCAACAAAGTGTAGGATTAAAAGACTCCTGCCTACCATGAGATCTGCGTTAGCTCAGTCGGTGGAGCGGAACCTGCGTGTAAGGTGGCTTCCAGGGTGGAAGTTGGTTCAATCCCCACACAGAGTTTGTTTTTTATTCACATTTACAATTTAGGCCACTCGTAAAATTATCCATCATTTGATTCCATGTGTATATATCGTATATACAGGCTGCACCAATGGAGCTAGAGGGCTGAAAATTTAAACATTTACTCCCTATTATGTCTAGAAAAAATCTCTTTTTTTTAAAAATTCCCCCCTAAACATGTTTTTAATAGGGAGGTCCAATTTGCAATGTAATTTTATGCTAAATGGGTCCCTTAGTTTGTGTCTGGCAGCATTCACGCTTGTTTTTTGAAAATTCAGATCATTGCCCAACAAAAGGCGAGAGAAGTAACTTATTCATTGATCACCCCCAACACAGCTTGCTGTCAAAAGACGTTGGTCACATGACAGTTTCTATTGAGTGACTAACCAGACCAGTTGTTATTAATTAATTAATTATTATTATTATTATTTGAGTTTTCACACCAACAGCGGCTGTTGGTCTTGAACTGGAGATCAAGTGACAGCAATTCCCCTCAATACTCCAGGACTCACCTCAGTATTTTGGACGACTTCAGTAGTGCTGCCGTCTGGATAGTCTCAGTTCTTCCCCGGATTCCTAGTTCCACCAGCTTTTTTTCTAGGTTCTTGGGGACCGTTCCCAGGGCTTCGACCCAGTGGCATACCTAGGATTGGTATCACTGGGGCGGTAACTCATGGTGTCACCCCACCCAAAACTGCTCTCTTCCCGGGATATCTAACCTTTTTTCTTGGGAACATCTTTTTTCTGAAAGAGGACATCCAAAGCGACATTTTGGTACCCTATTCATGGGATGGTGGGGGTTCTGGGTAGGCCTTGCTGTCCCCCGGACTATACCTTTTACATTTGTGCTTACATTTCCCCAAAGGTTCATCTCTTTGGTTTTTTACCAAATTTAATGGTGTATTTACTTCCAGGTTTGACCAATTTTTGGTGGAATTCGACTTGGCTATATTGGGATGTTTCATTAGAAAAATGAATTACAAAGAAATTATATGAAATCTTTTTAGGTAGTCATCTTGGTGTCACGCCTCTGATGGTGTCACCCAGGGCGGACTGCCCCCCGTCGGTACGCTAGTGCTTCGACCACTACTACCATCACCCTCATGTTCCACAACTTCTCCAGCTCCCTGCCAAGGCCCAGACATTTATCCAATTTTTCATCCCTTTTCAGCTTCACCCAGCAAAATCTTGTTCTTTTTTCTTTATTCACTATCACAACATCTGGTCTTCTGGCCATGATTTTGTCTTTTTATCAAGAATGCTGTTGCTTATTTAAATTACAATGAAATAAAATATCAATATTTAAAAAAAATCATTTATGGCACTAACTGGAACCCACCTTCCAGGTGGATTTCCAGCTAGTTCCTGCAGAAGGCATGAATTGGGCTTTATATCACTAACAGGCTTCAATACTTTTAATTTCTTGCTATTGTAAATAGTACATTTTGCCAGCTGATTATTATCAGCAGTAGCAGAGCCTATGAAGTGAATAAACATACTACAGCTGAAAGTAGGTCATTGTCGCTACATAAAATATGTATTAAATGCTATTTATTATCCTGATCAAAAAAATTGTTTTTTTTATTCTAGATTCATGGAACTCTTTGGAAAAATAGTTTAAAACCTGCCCCAGTGAAATATCTAAAGCATAGAACCGTTTTCTTGGGGTAAAATGCAATTTTCATGGATAAAAATTGCCTCAGCCACTTAAGGCAACTTTTCACATATTTATTGATAATGTACACAGTTTTTTTTCTACCATTTTGAAGCCAAGTGCTATCCCCCCCCCACGTGTAATGAATTTGTATGAATCTCCTGCAGTGAAAAAAATATTCCTGTAAAAAATGTTTCCCTCCTATTTGAAGACCTACCAAGTCTCCTGCATTTTGTTGATTATCTTGGTTTCAAATTATGTTAAGATAGGTAGAAAACCTATCGTAACATAATTTTAAACCAAGATAATAGATAATACACTGAAATAGCTGTTTTAGAGCTTCTAGAAGCATGGTGGGGAGGGGCATTTTATAGGAAATCTCCCTCCTGAGAATTTCTAAACCTTGGTAGGTCTGTATTAAATGTTTTTGCAACCCATGATATCACGGGTAGGATTTATTAAACAAATAGGTCAAAACTGTCATTCACTCTAATAATAACATATATGGTCATGCCCTTGGCTTCACAAATGAAGATCTAAGAAGGCTTTCCAGTTCTATTGCAGGCCTACTCAGGGGTGTAGCTGAGGGGGAGTGGGCGATTTTAAATCACTCCCAATGGAGGTGGGTTCCCACAAGCTTTATGGATAGTAGTTCCCCCACTGCATTTCTACTAACATTATACAATAACAAATCTCACTAAATGTTGGAGGGGGGCCCTCATGTAGCCCCCCCCCCCAAGGGGCTCAAATCTCTAGCTACATCCCAAAGTTGGTCGCCTCCATCTTTCCGTCTGTCCACTAGATATCTCCAAATCTATATTTAATTATTCATCCTTGTTATACTATTTTAATATAAGTTTCAGTTCAACCACAATATAGAAAGAATAACAAATATACATTCCAAAAACTTTTTAAATATGATAATAAATCGATAAATATGATGAAAAATTTATTTTTCACGGATCAAAAGAAATTATAATTAATCGAATTAAGCCAAAAATTTGCTGAAAAAAATTATTTTACTTAATTTTCCTATTTTTTTAATCCCAAAGTAAGAGTTCAGTTCCAGTAGTTCCTGGATATTATTCTAAAAAAGGTAAACATAATTAGTATCTCGAGGGATATATGTGTAAAAAGGTGCAAAAATCTACGAAAGCATGTTTAAATAAAATAGATAAATCATCAAATTAATTCTTCTCTGAAATTTAGAATGGAAAATAATTTTTTTTTAAATTCGTACTTTAATAAATAAGTATCGAAAATTTTATTAAAATTGAATAATATGCTGATTTTTGCTAGATTTTAAAAATTTCTCACATGTCGATTTCCCGCTGAAATTTTCGTCCATTTTGTTCATACTTAGCAATAGGTTAAGGAAGAAATTAAATTTTGGGGCGGATCCATGCACAATTACTTCCTCTAACAATGGCGTTGGCAGATGTATGCACTCTCTGAGTGCTTTCTAGTTTTACTATCGAAATGCATTACAAAATGTATTATATTGGCCAGAGCCACTTAAAAACTGAAGAAATCTATGTTGACAGGTCTGGTGACAGTTTTGGTTGACGGTTTCTAACAGTACATAGATGGGTGACCACTTAGGAACATCCGGATTTCAAAGCTGCTTGTAGCCTTGTGCCAGACTAAACAAATCTGAAGAAAAAATGAGTAAAGGAGAAGGGGAGATAACTCTCGCTTCTTCCTGTTAAAGTGCGATTTGATCACCGCACGTTTTTTTTTGTCCCGACGTTTCAGGTAGGAAAAATGATTTAATTAAATTTTTAAAAAAAATAATCTATTTTATGGGCAACAGATTGAAACAAACTGTTTCAACCATCTTTGTCGTTATAAAAAGTGTGTTATGTAACGATCGACAACCACAAAGACAACGACCTTATTTTCAAAAGTAAGCATTTAAGGTCAACAATGTGTGTTACTGTTGGTTTAAATAAATAAAAAAGAAGTTCCATAACGCTTTAATAATTTGTTATACTCCTAGGCCAGTTGACAATCGATGAGGGGTCAATACTTGATTTATTGATTCTGTTTTGACAGGATAGGCTAAAAGTGTTAGGGTTAACATCGTTAGAAAATAGGATAGACCGGGGAGACTTAATAGAAATGTTTAAGATTATGCGTGGTTTTACAAGTAGTAAACCCTCATATATATTTTACAGTATATTTTCGGTGTGGACTGAGAGGCCACACATATACAGTAGAAGCAAATAGAAGTAGATTGAATATCAGAAAATTCTTTTATAGCAATAGAGTGGTAGGAATTTGGAATAGATTACTGGAATATGTAGTGCTATCAACAGATGCAAATGATTTTAAGAAGAATTATGATGTTTATTACACCACCGCAGAAGGTTTAAGGCCCTAGATATTGTGTAAATATGATTGTTATGGGTGCTTGGATATACAAATTGTATACTTTTTTTTCACACTAAAATAAAATGTTCATTAAAACATAACATGTAATCGAGAGACAAAATAACGGTGGGTAAATGCCTTTTCTCGTGAATCATTTCATACACATGTCGCTACAAAAGACAACAGCCGACAACAAACCCTTTTATCAGATGTAAGTCTTTCACGATACAAGCCTAAATTTGGCAGAATGAGGAACGAATCTAACATTATATACCGTATAAGACGCACATTAAACAAAAGAACTATGCAAATATTAAACTACCCAATGTTTAGCATCCCAAATTATCACTGTTCGGTTTGGTTGTTGTGAGGGCACTCAGTCAGTTACTAAGAAGAAGAAAGCAGATATCAAATCTAATAAAACAAACTTCAGTCTTTCTTTTCGACAGTATCAACATTTTTTACTGCTCTTCGTATTTTTATTCATCACAATTTCGAAAGTAACGAAAACATTCAGACCAGCTTTCAAAACTAAAAAAGAATAGTGCCCCCCCCCCCGACTATATGGCAAAATTAAAATAAATGTTGCAAATGATTTTTAATGTTTGATCTGGATATTTTGAGTCTGTTGGTGAGCTACCGTATCAAAGAACATTGATTATTCTCATGTAATGTCTTGATTTTATTGTTATCAACCTCAACTGGTCTACACAATTATGGAGCATTGTTCAGCAAGAGATCTCCAGCACGATTCTTCCTAAACATGTTTGCTCATTCAGAGTACCTCAAATGTCCATAAACTGCGAAAAGATTTTTTGCATTTGAGTTACATTTTTACTTTTAAAATAAAAAAAGCATAATATGCCGAAAATGTTGCTTATTTTCTTAATTCTTCCATCTTCATTTTGAGAACAGAAAAAAATCTGCCGATTTTGAGGAATTTAAAAAAAAATAATACAGTTGTTGCAATATAATCAAAAGCAATGTTTTTCAATGGAGTTGGTTTAAAACTAAACACTCCTAATCAGTGGCGATTCTACGGAGGGAGGGGGGAATTGTCCCCCCAGAATTTTGGCTGGCCGCTAGGTTGTCCCCCCCCCACTTTCATAAGCACAAAGAGCCATGGAAAGAGCAATGCTAGGGGTAACGCTGAGAGATAAAAAAAGATCAACATGGATCAGAGAAAAGACTAGAGTAAAGGATATTATACAACTAATTAAGCAACAAAAGTGGAGATGGGCCGGCCACCTAGCGAGAAGAGATGACAATAGATGGGGGAAAAGATTAACAGATTGGTGCCCATGGGATAGTAAAAGAAGTAGGAAACGGCCAGACACAAGATGGAGGGACGAGATAGAAAAGTTTGCCGGTAAGACTTGGCAGAGATTAGCACAAGATAGGTTGTCATGGAAGGAGATGGGAAAGGCGTTCGTCCAGCAGTGGACTTATAACGGCTGATGATGATGATGATGATCTCAGATTTTCGAGAAAAAAACAAACTATGCCGTAAAAATATAACTCCCTTTGTTTTTGTTTTGAGAATAACCTCCCTTGTCGTCTGACAGCTTGGTGTTGCGAAAGTCAATTATATGAAAATTGTTTGACTTAGTAGTATTTTATTCAATTTAGTAAAGTATTATACTTATATTTAAAAATCATTCATATAAGTTGTGTATATCAACATGGTGAAGTATAAAAATGAAGATTTCTCGTCACATGCATTTCGAATTTTGCCCCCCCCCCCAATCTCGGCCACCCCAGTGCCCCCTCACACACACTTTCTAAGAACTAGAAACGCCACTGCTCCTAATGCCATCTAATGACAAAAACAGAACACACTTTTTTGGTTACTCAATAGTATCAGAGACAATAGTTGGAATTTTTGGCAAATCATCTCGGAATAATGCCCTCCTGGAAATTTAGTACTAGCAAACAATCTCTTATCCAAACTTCTGAAAACCAAAAAGCTCCTAAAACCAAACATTTTTTTCTATGGATGTCGTCTGTAAACCAAAGATTGTGTTTGTCGCGAATACATGACCTGACACAACCCATCCTCAACCAAGGTCGTCTCGTTTACTTCTGCTCTGCAGCACAGCAGAAGTTATTATTTCTAAATGGCCTTGGCTCAACCCACGCCACGCAGTTGTGTCTCAGTGCTCCTACTAGTCAGATGTGCCTCTGTTGCTCACAGATATTTAGTTTATTTTTTAGTGATTTTTTTACTTTGAAGACTGAAAATATAGAAAAAGAGCTGCAGATTTCCCTATGAGAAACAGAAAAGGAAGTATCTGTCATTATCGATATGGTACCTGTACTATCATTCCAAAATCTGTAAAATTTTAAATTCTGAAAAGTGTCTGATCCCAAGGGTATCGGATATGAGATTACATATCTGTACTAATAACTTTTTGAAGTCATAGAAAACACTTTATTTGTGTCAAAGGCCGAAAAAACAGGTTTGGTTAGTCACTCAATAGAAACCATCACGTGACCAACGTCTTTTAGCAGCAAGCCGTGTTGGGGGTGTTCAATTGGAAAAGGGGTTATCAATGAATAAGTTACTTCTCTTGCATTTTGTTGGGCAGTGATCACTAAAAAAGTCTGAATTTTCAAAAAACAAGCGTGATTGCTGCTGGACACAAACTAGTGATCAATTTAGCAGAAACTTACATTGCAAATTGAACCCAGCACTAAAAATCTATTTAGAAGCAGAATTTTCACAAAAAAAATAAAAGAAGTTTTTCTAGACATAAGGAGTAAATGTTGAAATTTTCAGCCTTCTAGCTCCATTGGTGTGGCCTCTACAAGTGATACATACATACATACATAGCCAGCCAGCTAGACCAACTTGAAAACTGGAGACATAACAATATAAATGCATTTCTCTCAGTCTATGTTGACAGTTTTGATGGACAGTTTCTAATATCTTTAAAAATTTCATAGAAAGTACCAGATAAGAATCAATCAGGAATATACGCTTTTATTGTGATTTTGAATTTCTTTATTTACTTTCATTGTTTCAGTTCAACACAGGATGTTGGGAAACATCTTTCAAACAGCAGTTCGAGGTGTGTCAGCTGTCCCTGTGGCAAACCCTCTCACCTTGTGTCGATCATTTAGGTTTGTGAATTTAATTCTTATTTTCTCTTACCTTTTGATTCAAGTGTTTTTAATTTATTCCTTGACAAGTCAGAATTCACCACAAAAGAGAGATGTCATCTCTCATCTATTAAAATTAATTATAGGAATTATTGAAAGTTTGATTTGAGGCCAGTGGGTCCACAAGCCAAATGCACTTCTGTCAGTCAATTTATGCACCTGAAGAAAATCTCTGAATAATAAGTGTCAGGTGTACATAGTAAAGGTTCTTTAGCTAGTCACATTTGTATAAATATGATTTATTCACATTTGATTTTAGGTTTAGGCTTAATTCTAGAGAGATGTTTCACTGCTTATAAGGCCTACACTCAAATATAGACAAATATTACATTGCTTATACTTAGTTAAAATGCCCTTCAAAAAGGCATTGAATCCCAATTTCTTTGAAGGACCCATCATGGTACCCCGTCAACCTACTTGGTTATCGGATAACTGGATTTAAAAAAAATATCAATGTAATATTTCTCTAGAATAAAGTGTAGGCCTATTCCTGGTGAATGTTTTCACTTCCAAACCACACAAGCTACAAATGTTTTGAATACAAGGTCTGTCCGGAGAGTATCCAGCCATTTTGAATATCTTGAGAACCAGTTGCACAGCATTGATAGGGACCTTACTGCACATGCATGAATAGACACTCTCCTGTGGAGTTACTCAGTCAGCAGCGAGATGCCATTGAGTGAGATTGTATACTGTCACATTCAAAATGACTGAGCCTGCCAATATCTTGTGCAGGATTTTTTTTGCAAAACATTACATCACCCCAGGGTCTGTCAGCCCCCAACAGTCCAGATTTGGCTCACTGTTGAAAGGGACGAGATTTCAGACCATGGACGAGATTAAGGAGAATGCGACAGGGCAGATGATGGCGACCCTACAAGAGAACTTTGCAGACTGTTTTGAAAAGTGGAAGGAATGCTGGGATAAGTGTGTGAGGTCCCTAGGGGAGTACTTTGAAGGAGACTATGACACCATTGCCCTAGGTAGGCTACTCTTTCTTAATATTAAATGGCTGGATACTTTTCGGACAGACCTTGTACATATGTATCGCTCATAAAAAAGTACAATCCTACCACTTTTTAATAGAAAGCTAATTTTCTTCTAAACCAAACATAGCAGGATTTTATTATTTCTAGTGGAACATTTACACCATCAAAACAGGTATTATTTATGACCAAACTCTCCAGCATTGAAACTCTGTGTAGAGTTTGGTCATAAATAATACCTTATAATATCCGCTTTGATTGTGTAATGTTCCACTAGAAATAATAAAATCCTGTTATGTTTGGTTTAGAAGACACCATAGCTTCTTTCTGTCTCCTGCATCCGCTGCGCACTTAGTAAGTGCCTTCCATGAGCCATCTCTGCTGCCTCGGCTTTTCTCCGGTTGTTTTCCGCGGGAATTGGTGATAGCGCCTGTTGCTGTTGCCGGGTGCAATTCATTGGAGGGAACAGATAGTCTGGCCTGACGAACTCCACTCTACTGCTACTCCTACTATTTTTCCCGTTTTTTTAGCTACGCATACTTTTTGGAACTACGTTTTCGCACATGTGTTTTTAATAACTCTAAGATCGTATCTCTTGAAGTGGTCATCTCTGGAAATTGCTAATCTATTCCTAACGACCAGCTAACATTCCATTTTGGCAAAAACTGGCGCCCAATTCTTCACCTTCGACCCTAGCTGTCTGGGGAACAAAACCCTTTTTCCTCGACCGTGAGGAAAATTTTCAACTTGTATTTTTAGCTACATCGCTTCTCGCTGACCATTACGTAACAATCATGAAATTGCCTTTTATTTCTATTTTTTAGTACCTCCCAGAGTTTGTTCGAAGTTCGGAAGTTGTCACGGATGCGTGTGGTTGACAACAGTGCCATTGGCAAGGCTGCAGCTGCTGCCGGTCGTCCAGCCAAAGTGATCCAAGTTTATAACAAGACCGGAGTCGGCAGACTCGGAGATAGAATCCTGGTGGCAATCAAGGGGCAAAAAAAGAGGGCCTATATTGTCGGACTCAAACAAACACAGAGGCCACTTGTGCCTCGGTTTGATACTAATAACATTGTGCTGGTCGAAGACAATGGCAATCCAACAGGGACGCGTATACGTGTGCCGGTGCCGTCCCATCTTAGAGGAAAAGGAGAAGAATTTACCAAAATACTTGCTTTAGCAACCAAATTTGTATGATTTTATGTACATAGAAACTATTGTTTGTAGAATAAATTTGTTTTTTTCGTTTTCACTTTATAATCTTGTCATAAAATCAATTGTCAACTTAATTATTGTATTAGATTCTTACATATATAATGTTGTTTTCTGACTAGGGTAATTCCATGTCAAATCAACAAGGGGTCAAACTGTGTTCATAGATAGGTTTCCATTTTTAGAATCAGACTTTGTTCAAATTTGGCACAATTATAGATCTTTATGAGACATTGTCTCACATTTCTAGTTCAAAGGGTTCCGGATATACTGACCTCTGAACTTTGTGATCGTCATGGTAATTTTGCTTTAAAAAATTTTCGATTTGACGTGGAATGAACCAATAGTATGATGAAGGATGATATAAACAACAAAAGAAAAAGTAAATATTTAATCAAAATCTGCACCATTTGAAGCAATAACCTTTTTCCAATGATTTTCTGATGATATGGCATCTTGGTAAAATTATTTAGCTTTGGTGGTCACAAATTCAGTAAAAGCACAAATTATGGCTTTCTTATTACTGAACCTTCCAGCTAGTGTGTGTGTGTATATGCATATTGAACGGAAAGTAAGGGTTCAGTTTAGCATTATAGTTACATTGTAAATAGAACCCCCACCTTAAAAAAAGGTTTCTCAAAACTTTTTAGTTTAAAACATTCTCCTAGGTCCATTTAGTATGCATGCCAAATTTGGTTGAGCTGTGCCAATGTTTAAGGGGTGGGGGACACACTGACAAACAGCCAGTTGTTTTATATAATAGAGATAGAAGAAAGAGATTTGATATTCTAAATGCTTGAAAAGATGATAAACTGTAGGTGAAATGTCAGGTGAATATGAAGGATGCTGCAAGACTTCATATCCCAATTCTCTAAGCTTAGACACAGTCAGATGAGTTGTGTCTAGAACTGTCATGGAGCATTTCATTCAGTTCAGTGGAACCGATTTTTCCAACTATTTAACCTTTCTTATTACCTTGAGATGACATATGGGCATCGTTAAAGAGCTTGAATCGTTGTTTGTGGGTCGTTGGCCACTTCTGTCAATATTTCTTCATAATTAAAAATAGGTTCGGGCTTCGCTCTAGGTTTATTATTGGTATCCATATTTCCAGACCTAAACCTATTGAACCAACACTGAACAGTTTGCACTGTAGTAGTGTTGACTCCAAATGCTTTAACATTGTATCCTAATTTGAAATCATATTTGAAAATTTGTCTAACATTTTTGGTAGACACCATTGCTGTTAAGGGCTCAAAAACCTCCAATTACATCTTTATTTACATTGAATCTGTAAAAAAATAGCAATTATATTTGTAAATCTTTCATTTCTAGCATTTTAGCAGTTACAATGTAACTATAATGCTAAACTGAACCCTTACTTTCTGTTCAATAAGCGATAGATTCAGTAATAAGAAAGCCATAATTTCTGCTTTTACTGAATTTGTGACCACCAAAGCTAAAGAATTTTACCAAGATGCCATATTATCATTCCCTATATGATATTAAAAAAAAAAAACATTTTATATACCTAATACTTCCTGTTGTCAAAGATGATTTTGAGCTTCTGCCAAGTTGCAAAAGTCATTGAGTTCTTGTAGCTCAGTTGGTAAGAGCAGCTGGTATGGTTAACCAGGCTTCCTTCAGGCAAAAGGGACATGTGTTCAAGTCTCACCAACAGCCTTTTCTTTATTTCCAATCTGTGCAGTTTACGCACTGCCATAGATTGGTAGCCCGAGTAAAATTGTGATAAAAAGCAAAAAATTAAGATGAAAGAAAATACTAGTCAAAAATTAATAATAACTAGCATTCCAAGGGAAATTATGAATCACTGCCACCCATATATGCTGTGTTGGGGGTGATCACTAAAATATGTCTGAATTTTTTAAAAAAACAAGCGGGCACAAACTAGTGACCAATTTAGCATAAGTTTACATTGAAAATTGAAACCCCCTCCAAAAACCTGGGGGGTTCAAAAAACAAAAAAACATTTTCCCTACTACAAAATTTAAAGTTTCTACTAAGAACAGTTAGGGCTGGGCAAAGTCCGGATACATATAAATGTGTGAACACATGAATAACCTAAACCCAATTAAACCAGTGTTTTGGGTAGTGGTGATTAATAATAATGTAATTTTTGTAGCTGTTTATATACATTTTATTCCTGCACACATAAGTGAGTTTTTAAAAAGCAAGTGCAGCAAAAACAAAATTAGTCGGGACTAAGCGTACAATATAAAGGAACAAACATTTTCAGATTTCAAATTTTGCACGTTTATTTTTCTGTAATGGAAAAATCATTTAATAATTTGCTAGGACAATGAGTTGTCTGAATTTTGAAGGTGAAATGTTTTCATTATTTGGACTAGCATCCTCATCTTTGTTGTTTCAATCCCTATGTTTTCAGCCAGTAGGCTTTGCAGCCTTCCTCAGGTGTATTGGATGTGCCAAACACCTTAGGAAGACCAGAGAACCAACCAGCTGAAACCCAGAATTTCAGTAGTAAAGGTAAAACATCTGTCTCTTAAGAGACAACTCCCAACGGAGTATGGAGGCCGGCAACAAAGTCCTGGTTTCCTTTGCATGTGTCAGCTTAGTGATCATTGCAAGTTTCAAGTTTGATCGAGACAAGGACTTTATTCTTACAAGTCCACCGAAGGGATACCTCCACCCTAATCACACAGCTTAGAGTGTACTCAATTAGCTGCACAGGGAAATTTGTCCTAATCAAGAGTTTTCCACACTCTTCACTCATACTAGGAATCAAACCCGGGACCTTCAACGTGTGAGGCAGACGTGCTAACCATTGCACTACCCGAGTAGACACTTCTGATTCATGCTGCATGCTTAACATATTCACTGTCACACGATGATCATGTGCATCTTGGGGAATGTTGTGTATTGCCTCATATTTAGAGCAATATAAATAGTAGCTATTTATATTGCATTGTAGAGCTGGGTTTATTTTGTAGAAAATGACCGTGATGCACAAATGCGTCACATGGTGCTATGAAGAAAAAACAAAGCTAGTGCAGAGGATGTACATTCATGTCATATTTTACAGTTTAATAAATCTTATTTTATTTACCAAAAGAAAGCAGAAGTAGTCGTATATAGCAATTTTTAGTGGTAACTCAGAAAAACATAGAAGGCATTATGTAAGGTTTTAAATACCAGTTAGCAGTGTATGTGTTAACAGTTGTAGAATATAAAACAACCTGGACATTGCAATAAAAAAGCAACAATAAAAAGATGAATGATAAACTAGTTGAAAATTAATAATGGAAAAGGTCCTCTCAGAAATTCAACCAACTTAACCTTTATCACTCTGATCGCCGTACAATAGTGTATGTGAATTACGAGGTTGTGTTATTTCAATTTCAGTCATACATGAACAGACACAAATTACAGGCTTTCAAATTTACTAAGTGCACAAAATCTTGGCGCCTTTGAAAAAGAAGGCCAAGTGCTGAAGATTAAAGACTTATCTTTATCAATGTTTTGGTCATGGATTTCTCCTGATTTCCTTGTGTATCCATCTCAGTTATCTCCCCTTTCATCAGGTCAGCAATTAAATCATTCTTCAGATGAAATCACATTGCAAAAAAAATTCAATTTCTTTTCATAACAAACTTTTGACTTCTCATTGTAACAATACAAGCATCAAATAATTGAGTGCCCAGCCCATTTTTAAAAAGTTTATATTTTCGTTATTTTTAGAGCTACAATGCTAAGTTATTTTTATTTTGAATTTGAACACTCTACGAATCATAATTCAGTGTTCAAGATTTAAAAAAAAAAACGAGTATTGTAGCTCTAAAAATAACGAAAATATAAACTTTAAAAATCATGCACGGTCACTCAATAAATAATGATCTGATTTCTGTGGGTTTGTTACCATAACACAGCAAAAACCGCACATCTCAGCACAATTTTTGTCAGCACCGTGAAAATGAAACAATTTCCTGTCCAATTGGGCAATCGGTTTTTGAATAATTTAAGTATAAATTGAGCAAAAAAAATCTGACCAAGCAAGATAACTCCAGCTCTATTAACCGTTAATTAGTTATTTATAAGAAAATAAAAGGAATAAGCAAATATAAATATAAATTCTATAAATAGGTGACTTGACATTGAGCTTGATGAATTGTAACGATACAAACATCAAATAACAACATGTTCAAAAATTAATTCAACAATGAAAAGCAAAAACTTTCACAGAAGATCAACTTCTTAGGGTGTATATATCTATCATAAGTTGTCTATTCTGATGGATATATAATGTGCTTATATATACAAGATGCAACCCAAGCTTTGTGAAATTTGAAATGTTCGAACCAAATGTAGTACAGGCTTTTGCCACTACCCTTATTGAACCATTGAGCAAACAACAGACAAGGGAAAGAAGGTGGAAATTAGGTATTAGGGTAAGTCATTTTTTTCCTGGTTATTCTTCACTAACAAATCCCCTAACAGCATACATAAAGTGTGGTACAAATACAATAGTGGGGTCCTAAGATTTAAGACAAAGTTATTCGCTCTGAATACATGGACATAGACAAAAATGTTCCCTTACTTAAAAATTGTTTTCAACCACGCAAGATGAGGTTAGAAAATAACAAAAAAAAGAGAAAGATGAAAGTGCGTATCAAGTAAAAAAAAATTCATATAGCTCATCGCAAATAAATTTCCTTTTATTTAAGACTATTTCAAAAACAAAACTAAGTAAATTCATGGTGTAAACATAATTTTAAAACGAAAATCATAACTGACACATTTGTTCAGTTTTGTGACAAGTGATTGATCATCTTAAAATTATTTTAAAACGTACATAATTAAATAACAATGATTTGATACACAATTTTATTTTATAATTTATTTTAATACAACATTGTAGCTAGTAAATATAACTAGCAACAGACTGTTCAAACAAAAACTTCAGTTATCTATGGAATGTTTTTATATGCATTTGTTTTCATTTGCACTATCGCTGTTTTGGGGAAGGTCTCTTTTTTCGCAAGGGATTAGTTTTGTGTATGTCCGGTCTTGAAAAAACTTCTTTTTTTTAAAATTCAAGGGGCATAACGTTTTTGTCTCAATTGTTGGACCCCAGTATTGTATCAGTACCTAAAAATCAAATGTGATGTTCATGTAAAAAACAACACCTCTGTAAAAAAATAACAAAAAAACAACACTTTTTGCAATGACATTATTGGAACTTTATAGTAAGAAAAATAATAATGGAAAAAAAAAACAAGACGATGGAGGTTGCTATTTTTATTATATCTTCCAATAACTGTTGAAATATGAAAAAAAAAATAAGAAAAACAGGGAAAATATTTGTTGGCGTATTGAAACTGAAACCCTTGAGCATTGTTGTAGTATATTTGAACGTTTCCCAAATGAAATCATTTGGAAAACGAGAAAGATTGTTGGGCCGGATTTTTTAACAATTCCTCTGGTCCTCTCTTTTATTTAAAGCTTCTGTTCTGAGACCATCGAAGATAAATAATCTTAATAAGAAAAAACCCAAAGTTTCTTACTTTTAACCTAGCATTTTATAGTGTAATTATTTAACCACCTCCCCACTAGGGCTGAATGTGACACAAGGTCGGTTAAACATGGGGGGGGGGGCATGTATGCGTAAGGAAAAAAATGTGCCCAGTCTCTGCAACCAGTGTCATGAAGGGTTCAGAAATGTCCTTTCATCCCTCCCTTTATAGAGCAATGGGGAGGTGATCATGGGAATCTGCTGCCACTTATCCAGGGGGAGGGCAAAAAGATATAGTCCAGGAGAGGGGTGAAAAAGATATATTCAGATCCTAGGTATCAGGTAAGGGACAAGAGAGTTCCTAACCTGTGACTAGTCCTAAGCTGTCACTGTTCATAGTGACCCCATGATCTATAAGGTTCCAACTTTCAAACCCTTTCTCCTTCGGTGAGAAGGCCTGATCCAGAGGGAAGCAAATACCCCATCCTCCTAGGCATATTGAGGTGATGCTCTGGAGTCAGAATCCCCAGAACCAGGCGTGCCCTGTCTATGCAGCGTCCCACCTGGAGATGAGAACACAACATAACAGGTACTACACTAGCATCCCAGCCTGAAGGCTGGGGCCAGGTAAGTAATTTTAAAATTTAAAAAAAAAAAAAAAATGATATTTATCACATAGCCATTGACACAAGCTAATAAACCAGATCAACTTTAGGGGGTTCATAGTCTGGTTTTGAGAGACCAGGGAAACGTTTTCAGAAGGTTCATGCATGCATTTCCAGAATCCAGAGATAGATTTAGCTGTAGGTGCATATATAAATAAATTCTAGGAATTCCATAAACAAGGTACATGAAGATATTTTAGATGCTAGAATTTTTGTTTTAGATGTAAAATTATCGAAAGTCTTTACAAATATTTTTTGGGTACACATACAACATTGGGGTTCAAAGCTATAAGACAAAAAAGTTATTTCCCTTAAACATAGGCAAAAAATAATCCCTTATTTAAAAATTGTTTTGATCACGCAAGATGAGGTTAGAAAATAACAAAATAGAGAAAAACGAAAGTGCGTATCAAGTAAAAAGAAATTCATATAGCTCATCGCAAATAAATTTAATTTTATTTAAGATTATTTCAAAGACAGAACTACGTAAATTTGTGGTGTAAACATCATTTTAAAATGAAAATCATAACCGACACAGTTGTTCAAGTTTTGTGTTACGTGACTGATCATCCTAAAATTATTTTAATATGTACAAAACAATTAAATAACAATGATTTGATACACAATTTTATGCAAAGTTATTTTATAGTTTATTTTAATACAACATTGTAGCTAGTAAATATAACTAGCAACAGACCGTTCAAACAAAACCTTCAGCTATGTAATATTTTAAAAAAAATAATAGTTTTTATTATAGTTGTCTTTAAAATAGTCTTAAATAAAAGGTAATTTATTTGCGATGAGCTATATCAAGTTTTTTTGTTTTTTTTACTTGATACGCACTTTAATCTTTCCCTTTTTGTTGTTTTCTAACCTTGTCTTGCGTGATCCAAAACAATTTTTAAATAAGGGGCTATTTTTGCCTATGTCCATGTATTCAAGGGAAATACATTTTTTGTCTTAAATCTTTGGACCACACTGTTGTATGTGTACCATTTTTTGCACATGGAAAAAAACTCTGTAGCACTGTATTACCTCTTAAATTCATACAAAATTATCTCCCTTTGACTATTTAGTGTTTTTTTCCATTTTTCTATATTTTGTCCTATTCATTGAAGAGTTCCACTACGTTTTGTCCTATTCATTGAAGAGTTCCACTGTCAATTACAAGCGGTTTATGAATTTAAGCGTTAAACACTTTTTGACTAATTCTGTGGGGAAAAGCTTTTCATTAGGACTTATCAAAATTTCTAAGTAGATAATCTTCGATTCAATAAAAGGTTTGGAAATGTTAATTTAAACACATAATACTGAATGAACAAAGTACAAAATAAATCAATTGTGGAAAGAAAGTGAATTTATTTTGTAAACAGAAAATGAGATCCAAATTATTAAAAAATATTTTTTGGTTCTCTAATTTGTTACTCAGATGCTATTTCATAGGAAACAGAAATATTCACCAGGCACAAATTTTACAGTCATGTTGCAATAATCTAGAATAGACCTACACAGTGCTGTCAAATGATGATAAAAAAGAAAGTGGCACTGAGCAAAACATGACAAAAACAGTAAAGATCAAGATCGTACAAAAGAAAAAGAATAGTCAATGTTTTGAATACTATCAGATCAAAAGAATTGGTACTTTGTCGTTATTTGTAGGCCATTAATTTTCATTATTAGGAGTTAACACAGAAAAAGCGGAAGAGATGTGGGAATTGACGAAATGGAGGAACAAGGTGCACAGAGCACATCTCAACAACATTTGTATTTGTCCGACTGCATATCGCGCAGTGGGAAAGATGATGTCTTCAATAACATTTTAGAAGTAATAACTGAATTGTATTTGCCTAGTAATTAAACTTTCTTTCTTATTAACTAATTTTTCATAATTATTGTCATTGCATGTCAACCCAATAGTAAGTTGCTTTGTAAATGAAAAATGATTGGCTTACAGATAACGAATATAATTAGCCTACCAATAACTGTTATTTGTAAGCCATTTATATTTAATATGATGGCCTACAAAAAACTGTAAGCCATTTATATTTAAATGGCTTACAAATAGCAAATATAAATGGCATTCAAATAACTGTTATTTGTAAGCCATTTATATTTTAACCCTTTGGTGACTGCTCAAAAATTGCCTATGTTTCATCATTCCCTATTCAAACAAATGTAACTTGGGATTGATTTAGGTATACCCATCATGTTATATATCATTTTAAAGCTTAATAAATAATCTTTTCATTTATGCATATTTATTTATTGATAATATCTATTAATTGCAATTTGCATATTGACTAATACTACCAAATATGAACTCAGCAGTAAAAAATGGCACTTCGTTACATTTAAAAAAATTTGTTTCTATAAACAAAACAAAGCTTATTATGCAATGAAAATATACAAAAGAATTCAGCCAAATATCTTTTATACCCTAAAAGTTATCGATCACTCTCTGAGTGGTGTAATAAGCCTATTATTCTATGGCCTCTATCATTTCTATTGTACAATACAAAAAGTATATACATTTATATTATACATTTCCTCTCCTGTCTGGGAAAATTGGGGGCAAATGTATATAAAGAATAATCTGAGTGATTTTTCAATGATACTACTACTACTACTACACATTTCCGGGTATTGTTTACATTTTGAAACATCTGGCTCGTAACTCTCTCAATCGTTTTCTCCTTGTATTCCTAGCCCAGGAAGGATTTTTTTGTCCGAATCTGATTGGCTATGGTACAAGTATTGTATCACAATTTTTGTTTGTTTTGAACACATTTTTTTATTGTCATAACAACAAATGGAGGAACCATTTTTAAAGGGTCCGTCACCAAAGGTTTAATATTAATGGCTTACAAATAACAAATATAAATGGCCTACAAATAACAAAGGAATACCAAATAATCTTTTCAAGGATGATGTTTTGTGACATTTTTCCATTTAAAGACATAATAGAAATAATATCGAAATATGTCAAAATTAAAAATTTACCAGATGCTTTGAAAGAATTAGTTGCTTTTTAGTTATTTTGTTTTTGCCTACATGATTTGGATTATCAGCAGATGAGAACAAAAATGATTTTTGATAAATTTTTTCAAGTTCAGAAAAAAGACTTAACGGAAACTTAAGAAAAAAAGAAAGAAGAACTCCATTTTGACTTAACCTCAGACATAGCCAATGCGATTAATATTTGTTTTCCGTGGAATCTAAAAAGCATAACAATTTTAATTCTGTTTGATAATGGTAATATTCAAATAATGACCAACAAATTCAATATTATATACAGTAACAAAAAAATAACCTTATCCACCGTCCTCATCAGCCCAGAGATGGATGAATGCACACCAAGCAAATTATAGTGATAGAAAAAAAACAAAAACAATAGAGATGAGGATCATAGTGATAGAAAAAAAACAGGTCTGTTAGGTCACAATAGAAACCATCATGTGACCAACATCTTCTTTGGGGGTGATCAATTAAAAAATTGGATAATGGGGTGATCAATGAATAACTTACTTCTCTCGTCTTTTGTTGGATCACTAAAAAGTCTGAATTTAAAAAAAAACAAGTGTGAATGCTGCTGGGTACAAACTAAGTAAGGGACCAATTTAGTATAAATTTACATTATAAATTGAACCTCCAACTACAAACTGATTTTGGGGGAATTTTCAAAAACAAAAATAAAATGCTTATTCTAGACATAAGGATCAAATCTTTTAATTTTCAGCCCTCTAGCTCCATTGGTGTGGCCTGTACACGTGACATAGATAGATAGTCAGCCAGCCAGAATCACTTAAAAACTGAAGAAACCTATGAAGTTTTGGTTGACAGTTTCTAACAGTGACGAGGTTCATAATCGAAATGGGAAATTATGAATCACCACCACCCATATAAGCTGTGTTGGGTGTGATCAATTAAAAAGTTGGAAAAAGAGGTGATCAATGAATATTTATTGGGCTATGATCACTTAAAAAGCTCTGAATTTTCAAAAAACAAGCGGGCACAAACTAGTGACCAATTTATCATAAACTTACATTGCATATTGACACCCCCCTAAAAAACTATTTAGGGGTGGGCGGGTTAATTCTTTGAGGGGAGGGTTTGTGCAAAATTTCAAGTTTCTACTATGAACGGTTAGAGCTGGGCAAAGTCTGGATACATAGATAGATACATATATATGTCAAAACACATGAATAACCTAAACCCAGCAATAAACCATTGTTGTGGGTAGCAGTGATTAATTGGAGAACCAATTTATTGATACCTCACATCTTATAAATAATAAATTTTTTCAAGTTGATAATTTTCTATTTGTTATGGGATGAAGAGTTAAACTTGTTATGAGTACATTTGGACTGTACCCTCATCCCCTGCAAAAAATACAGTTGGGTGACGTAGGGATGGGTCATTTCTCACCATCAATGTGAACTTCTGCCAAAAAAAGGTCAGCAGACAATAACCAAAAAAGAAGAAAAAAACAAACAACTCGTGAAAGAAATAACTGTTAAATCATTGGGCTATCATTACCTTTCACATTTCCAAATGGCCGCCACTTCAGTTGTTGTTGATAGCAGAATCGACCGAGTTGTCCACTGCTGCTGCTGGCAAATTTAAAGTCAAAGAAAGAGACAAGAACATTCCTCAGAATAGCATTTTTAGTTGGTTTGTTTCTCATTTTTTTAAGTGGTCTACTGATATTGGGCAATTTCATGTGGTTCAAGAGACTAGTGTTTTTTTTCTCAGTTTTTTTTTATTCAAGCTTGATAAATACAAATGAACAAAGGATAAGTTAGGGTTAGTGTTTTTAGCGTTGGGGTTGGGGTTGCTATTTTTCGGGTTTAGGGTAGTTAGGGTTAGAGTTAGGTATAAGTCCTTCAGCCATTTTCAATTCAGAAAGTGGAAAATGTTGAAATTGTCGTCTGCTTCTTTGACTTTAAATTCGCCATCAGCAGCAGCGGATGACTCGGCCAATTCCGCTATCAGCTAAAGCGGCGGCCATTTGGAAACAGGAAACGTCAGGATTGCCAATCATTGTATAGCACTACAAAACAAATGTTTTTCTTTTTTGTCTGAATTTCTGAGATGAGGAATTATCATTATTATACACTGATTTACTTGGACTAGTGTCCTCATCTTGGTTGTTATAGTCACAATGTCTTGGTAGTTGTACTCTACAGCCTTCTTCATGTGTCTGTCATAGTTGGTAACCTTCTGGGAATTTTGAACCAAAACCTTTTATTCAATCCACAGGGGTAGATTGTTCTCATTCCACTGTCCATGCCAGAGCATATCACATGTTAATTCTTCCTAGTTATTCTCAAACTCCAGGACAAAGTCAGAAAAGACTTTACTTTTCTATGTAACAAGAACATCCTCACCAGAAATAGGGGAGTAAACTGATATGTAAAATCCCCATTCCACTACCGTGATTTCAACTCATGACCTAATGATCGCTAGCCAAAATCTATAGTAGAATTACGCAAGGAAGTAGAAGTAGGAGCAGGGTTTGACCAGGCTCGTTCTTCCTAGTTAATTTGAGCTTGCAATGTCATTTGTATGTCTTTTCCACTGAACAAGAGTATATAAGTTTACTTTTATTTTTTTAAATTTAAATTAAAATTTTTTTTACCCTTATAAATAAAGAGTTCAATTTTAAATTCCCAGAAGGTCACCAATTATGACAAACACTAGAAGAAGGCTGGTGGGTACAACAGCCAAAATGTTGTGATTAAAACAACCAAGATGAGGATACTAGTCCATATAAACCAGTGTATAATAAATGTTTTCCTTGTAATTTCCAACCAATACAAATGCTTTTCCCCCACCAGAACATGAAAGTAAGGGATTATAGATCAAAAAACATTGTAAATTATTCCTTCATTATACGAGGGGTGCACAATGTGAACTTTCACCACAAAAGACTTATTCAAATGTGTTGTTTCTCTTCAGGGTACAATCAAAAATAATTTATAAATGCTATGACTATCTTCCCTCAGAACTAATGAATTATTATTAGTAGTAGTGTAGCTGTGCCGTCAAAAACGATGGCATATATGAAATTATACTTATATATAATTTATGTATATATATATATATATATAAGTACATAACTTGACTTAACTCAAGGGTGACTTCTTTAAAACTAGCATTTAATAGTCATCTTTCTTATTTAATTGATTTGGGGGTGTTACAGACAAAAAATAAATATACAAATACATGTGGCGTATTATAATAGATTATAATTATTATTATTCAAGTCAATTTCTTAGGAAGAGTCATTCACAGCAGTTGTTAAAAACAAACAAACAAAAGAAACCCCTAAATCAATCGAATTTTCTGATTGGAAATCAGTATCACAAATATTAGACACAAAACAGTGAAGAAAGCAAATTTTTGTCCCCTTTTCAGCAACCCTCAGATTTTTCCGAGACCAATTGGCATAACATGGCGTGAGAGACACTAAGGGCTTTGTGACAAAGAAATTACAACGGAAGGAAGCAGTTCGTTTTCAAAAGGACGTGTTACTGTCCACAGGTCAGACTGGGTGTGGCCATGTCATAATAAAGTCTGGACAACATCAACAAGTCCAAGAGCGACGTTGTATTCTTCACTTTCTTCTTCCAAACAGTTTATCACATGATTCAACAATTGACGGATGGCTTCCATGTTGCAATCTGGACGATACAGAATACTCGGATCCTGTGGAATAGAAAGAGAGAAACAAGGTAATAAATAGGTCCATGTTTCCATTGCATGCGTTAGTTTAATGACCCTTGCCAGTTTCAAGTCTGGTAGGGACCAGGACTTTATTCTTACAAGTTTTTATGACTTGGCAGAGATACCTCCACCCTAATCACACAGCATAGAGCAGTGGTTCCCAACCTTTGAGTCATCCCAGTTTTTGTCAATAAGATTACTAGTATTCTCCACTTCCATTTATTAAGTTGCAATAAAGAATAATTTCAAATAATAACTTTATTTTATATATAATTAGACAGCTTCAAACTAAGAATTAGTTTAATTTTATAATTGTACAGCTACTGCTGTGTATTTGTTACTCAAAGAAAGCAAGCGAAAATAATTAGAACACATTTGAAATTCCAATTTATTACAAAAAAGAAATAAGAATTCTGCTATCGTAACTGATATACACATTAATGTGATCTCTATTCTTGTTTTTTTTGCTACTAGTTCTTCAATTTGTAGGTCTTTTAGTGAGAGAGCACATCTTAAATCATTCTCAACTTGGAGCTTATTTCGAGCCTTCGACTTGATAGATAAAAGTGCAGAAAACCCTATCTCTAGACTGGACTTTTATTTTTACCTAATAGTCTTATTTCCCCCTTGGACTACCCAAATTACCACCCTGGGAACCACTTGCTTAGAGTGTACTCAATTAGCTGCTGAGTGCAGAGGGAAAATTGTCCTATGAAGAGTTTTCCATACTCTTCGCTCATACCAGGAATTGAACCCTGGACCTTCTGTGTGTGAGGCAGATGTGCTAACCATTACACTATCTGAATGGACTAAAGAGTGAAATCACTTGAAGGAAGGAGAACAAAAATTGGAAATGTTTTTTTTATTTCCATCTCAAATCATATTTTGAACTTGCCTTTTTAAAACATCTTTCAAATTTATCATGTTTATTCGTGTATAATGCGTTTATTCGTCTATAATGCCCCCTCCCAATTTTTGTATAAAAAGCCTGAATATATTTTATTGCAGAGGAAGCCAAACATTTTATTTAAAATGAAGTAAAAATTCATAATAATTTAATATTAATTTTTTATAATGTAAAATCTTTTTCTAACAATGAATTTATAATAATGAATGTAAATTGCTTTGATTTTTACATCCTTTTCTTAATGTTATCAGTCGTTTATTGTTATCTAAAAGATAATTCTTTGGGAGAGGTCTGTGTGTGTACTCAACCCACACACACACATACTCTCACGCACGCACTCACTTGCATGCATATACTCACACTCATGCACCAGCCACTTGACAGCAAATAGACACCAAGGATGCTATACATCAAATAACCAGATACGTTCCATCTACAACCCTGATTAGACCAGTCAAAACTAAAGCTATAAACAACACGTTGCCTCCTACACCTCACACTAACCATAGGCACTAACAATATAAACAACAACAGTAGATATTCATGACTTGAAATGAATTCTTTCTCTCACTCAAAAAAATAAATGAAAGAATAAAAAATAATGAACTCTTTCATACATATACTCCTGGTTTGTACATCTATATATACACAAACATATATATACACATTTATAAATACAGTTAGAAGAAAACAAAATAATAAAAATATGTCATAATGGATAAAAAAAACTGTTGGTTCAATGATGATTGGGGCTCATAGAGGTCCCATGAATCTGGCATGAACATATATTTTATTTCTCACCTGTTTCTTCAGCCATCCCGATATGGCTGTGGTTACGGTTGAATATATTTCCAATGTTCTGGAGGGGATCTGTTTGTCAAGGAAGTATTTTATTCGTTGGCCCGTGAGTTCCAAAAGGCTTTCACCCAGTTCAGGGGTAATATTTATGGTAAGCATCACCTGGTTGGAAACAAATTTTAATAAGATCAGGCAAGACCACAAGCACAAAACAAGTTTTTAGTCATCAAATGTTAAAAAAGGTAAAACACTTCATTATTATTTACAAGGATTACTAAAATTTTTCTAACATACAAAGAATTCATATACAGCAAACCCTCTCTATAACAAACCTTGGGCAAAGTAGCACAAAAATGGATTGCATCATGAGGACTGATTTGACCGATCACTGCTAAAGAAACTAACATTTTTTTAAACTTTTATTCTAAGCTGTGCCAGTGTGCAATGACTGAGTTTTCATAAAAAACGATTATTTTATTTTATTTTTTCTTAAATCAAGTATTGTAAGCCATTTTTATTAATTTTTGACTGCTATTTACCCTCATCTTAATTTTTAGTAGTTTTTAAAAAAATCACAATGTATAAAATGGTTTATAATGAACGAATAATAATAGCTTTTTTACTAAGACCAAGTTGAATTGTAATTAAAATAAACAACTAAAAGTTAAGATGAAGGGAGTAGTTAAAGATTAATAAAAATGGTTTACAATACTTTGTCTAAATAAAAATTAAATAATAAAATAATAGATTGCTTTTTTACTAAAACCAAAACAATAACACTGCTGTGCTGGCCTTACTGAAATTGTGATTAAACAAACTAAAACTTAAGATGAGGGTAAATAGCAGTCGAAAATTAATAAAAATGGTTTACAATACTTGATTTAATAACAAAAATAAAATAAAATAATTGTTTTTTTACTAAAACGCAAACAGTCATTGCCGTGCCAGCTTAGTAAAAAAAAAATGTTAGCTTCTTTAGTGGTGATCAGTCCTTATGATGCGATCCATTTTTGATGGTTAAGTCGTCCTACTTTGCTGAATCTCGATATTGAATTTCGGCTTTAACAAACACGTGGATCCATCCAAACTGATTTCATGGACCATATAAATGCATACACTTGTTTTTATTTGATAATAGCTGCAAATACCCAGCTATATGGAGTCTACAACCATGAAACTTTAGATCATTACTTAACTCGAGATTTTATGACCGTAGGCTCCATATAGATGGGGATAACTGTGGCGAGTATTTACAGTTAGTATTAATAAAAATTGAAGGTAAATTAGGTGTTGTTTTTTAGTAAATAGTAGGCACTTCTTACAGAACGTTCACTTCAGTTTACTGTTTAATTTGCTACAAACAAACTGAAATATGTATAATCCATTAATGCTTGTTTTTTGAAAATTAAGATTTTTTTTTACTGATCACTGCCCAGCAAAAGGACAGAGAAGTAACTTATTCATAGATCAAACTTTTTCCCAATTTTTTAATTGATCACCCCAACATGGCATGCTGCCAAAATATGTTGGTCACATGATGGTTTCTATTATCGTGTATAACTAACTTTTGGCTTTAATGACAACCACAAATTCTTTAATTGATCACCCACAACACTGCATACTGCCAAAATATGTTGGTCACATGACAGTTTCTATTGAATGACTAAGCAGACCTGTTGTCATTATTCTATGAATTATTAAGACTAGCCTCCTCATCTTTGTTGTTTTGATCCCTATGTTGCAAACGCATAAACAGACAGACACTCATTTGGAGTTTAATACTTACCTCCTCTGCGGTTTTATCTAATCCCCTTGCGTAAAGCTCCTGGATATGGAAAATATGCAACTGGTCGATAACATCGTCAAATATTCGAGCAATTTCACTCTTCAGGGCTGGCCACACACTATTCCTGTCATCCCACGGCATGAAGGTCAGTTGCGTTGAATTGGAAGGACGAGAGTTTACATCCCTCTTCGCATAAGCTTCCACAGAATGGCTAATTATTCTTTTATAAAGCTAGAACAAGGAGGAAAAAATAAATACATTATCCATATAAAATGCAATGTATATATATAAATAAAAATTTATATTTGTTATGGGATTTGCTACAGATTGACAGTCCATCTCATTGTTGTTTTAAAAGTTTGGTCTCTTTACAGACCTCCTTATATAATGTTATCTTTCCCAAACTATATTAATTTGGATTTTGAAAACTAAATTCAATAAAAAGTAAGAAAAGAAAATGTTACCTTCAGTCTTTCTGATAAAATCGTGGCATCTTTGATTTTTGTTGGTAGAGCAGGATGGGAATGCAAGTCTTTGAAAAAAGAATTCTGACCCTGAAAAACAAAAAGAAATAATCAATGTATCAACCCTTTTGAGACTCCTGGGACAAATATATCCCAAGGTTTCTATAACTCCTGGGACATATATGTCCTGAGGTTTCTATGACTCCTGGGACATATATGTCGCTTAAATCTCTTTTAGAAGTCTACTGGGACTTTTTAATTCAGGCATCAAGCACCTTAATAGGTTAATCTTGAAAGAGTAAAATGACAAGCCAGTCTTCGAGGTATTCGGTTACTTCCCTTGTGAGGCTTCTTTGATATTTTAATGACGATTTTTCTGTGCTTTCATTAAGGTTCTTTGGTGGGGTTGGCCATGCAGTGTTGCCCGAGTGTGCGTGTGTGTGTCTGCTCCACGCACCCTTGCTTGACCCCCCCCCCGCAATCTTAATGAAAACACAGAAAAATCATCATTAAAATATCAAAGATGAGTTGTTTCTATTTTTTTCCGACTTTTTACCAAAAAATCTATTCAAATTAAAGAAAAACTTGTAGATTGCTTTTTTCAGCAAATCTAATCTAACTAAAATTGAAGAAATCTGTGTGTGTGTGTGTGTGTGTTTATATGCACCGTGATTACTCGACAACTGACCATTGTACAAAGTTGATATTCGCCAGATATATTAGTCAGCACAGAAAGCAGTGCAGTGTCAAGTTTGAAGTTTTTGAATCAGCAGTTATCGAGAAATCTAATAAAAATAAATAAAATTTAAAGATTATAGATGTTTCTTCATAATTTCTATAAATTATCTCCCCTGACTTTCGCACTTTAGAATTATCTAAATTTCGATATAAAATATCTAAATTGGCAACACTGAATTGAAGCTATAGTTTCATATGACAAGATGGAAAATTATTGACAATTATTTCAGGCTGCTCTACTCACCATAAAGTCAGTCCCTTCCAAACATGCACCTTTGGAACAGGCACTGCCTTAGGGATATAAACATGAATTTTATCCCAGTGGCACCAACAATGATTTCTATGTAATATTTACTAAACACGACTGTCTTTTTATCATTTAATGGTTTAAGTCTAAATAAATATCCAGCACTCTGAATGCTGATTTTCAAGGCAGGCCCCACCTCCAACACTTGGAAGATTGGCGCAACACAATCATTAAACCCTCATTTTCTCTCATGCTAAACTTAGCAAGTATCATAATTAGTATTTGTTGGGTAAACTCACTACTACTGTGACATCTCCTCCTACCACTTCTTATTCAGCAGAGTGCTAAGTCTCACATGGAGCTAAGTCTTGCTTTTGTGAGAGGCACTTTGTGAGAGAGTCTCGTTCAGGAAGCAAGAGTTTAAAGCCATATTGTAAACAGGAGTGAAGACACAAATCGACTATTGAGCGACAGATTATAAACTGGAGTTACAGTACAAGTAACCAGATGTTCTTTATCACTTTGTGTGACCAAAGTCAACAAGGACACAAATACAAGAATCGGCCAGTCAGGATTACACTGATATAATATAGATGGCACAGTAAAAACAGCAGATACAACAGTATTTAATAACAAACCTTGCAGTCAAACAATGAAAGGACTTTGACTGATTTAAGCCCATACATCAAAATGGCATGCATGAGCCAACAGAGCTGGAAATGGTGCAGCAAGAGGCCATAATTTGTAGCCTTCTGATCCACAGCCAGTTCCACAAGAGATGCAGGTCCACGAACGTTTTGCCACAGGGGTTCTATGTTAAATACTGGTACCTCATCGGCTTCACAATTGGCCTGAAATGAAAAAGCACAATATCTCAAATATTAAAGCAGCTTTCATTTGTTTTCAATTTTTAACCAGCAGAATTCAAATAATCATTTTGTAACTTGATTCTCTAGAAATTTTACTTTATGTTTGTTTTAAATATCATATACAGGCTTCCCCCATTATAATGCGAGTATTGAGGTCAAGAAAGCTAACCGCGCTATAACCAGGGTTTCCAATTTAGCTATTTTGGAGCTAGATTAATATTTTTGGGTCCACCATCCACTTGTGATATATTGCAAAACGCACTATAACAAGCTACGTTATAATGGGTGTGGCCTGTATACAATTTTTTCCACTATATTTTTATGGTTAAATTTCAGGGATCTATAAATTACAACTTTTGAGAGTCTGAAATTTATGCGTGAATCAAAATTATCCCCCCATTAGTTGAAATCCAATTTATTACTACCAGATAGAGGTGTCAAAATATGCAGATTTTGAACATTGGGGCGAGGCGATGTGCTGAAACGGCGATAGATGAATGTGTGGCTTTTGAGCACATAGCTGCGCCCCTAATGTTCAAAATATGCACATTTTGATGCCTCTACCTGGTTTAGCAATCTATTAAATGGCTTTAAATATCTATTAAATGGCTTTAAATATCTATTAAATGGCTTTCTCAGTTAAAGATAACTGATTAAATCTTAACTTTTGAATAAATCTTTCTTCCCAATTTAAATGTTAGAAAAAAATGTATCTCCCTGCAGATATATGTTTGTCAGGGTTAGGAATAGAGACTGAACCCTAGAAAACTGCTGCAATAGAGAGTTTAGAGTTTACTGGAATATTTTACCAACTTATGTAATAAACAGTACAAGTATAAATAATTTTAAGAATAACTTGGACAAATTTAGATCATCTGGGATAGAAAATCAATTAACAGGGCATTTTAGGGAGTTATCAGCTGAAATATTTAGAAGAATTTAGAAAAAAATGTGCCCCGTAAATGTTTCTCTGATGAGCTTGTAAAAGTTTCATACAAATTTTTGACATTTGACTTAGTGTATATTTCAATGTTGGTTATGTATTTTAATGTATTTTGTATATTGAGATGCCCAGAGGCATATTTTATTTAACTTTTAAATTCATATAAGAAAATTTAAATGTTAATATCAAGGGAAATTTTTGCTAAAGATCTATATCCATTAACCAAGTCGAAATATTTTGTGCTTTTAATCTGTTAGACACTAACAAGCTGCCTGGGATTTTTTTATTTTTCAGACAAAATGGTTTTTAATGTTTTCCGAGGGGGGTTCTATTTACAATGTAACAGTATGGTAAATGGGACTGTTACTTTCTGTCCATTGTATGGAAGTGAGGCTTTGAAGTAATCAGTTACTATATACTATTACCAAAATATCTAAGAAACCTAGTTAACAATCTTCACAAGGGAAGTAACAACATGCTTCGAAACCTCACTTCCATACAATGGACTGAAAGTAATGGTCCAGTTTATCATACAGTTAAACTGTAAATAGAAACCCCTCGTAAAACCTTAAAAAACATGTTTTGTAAAAACTAACAACTTCTAGGAAGATGTTAGGGTCTAACGGTTTAAAAGCATAAAAAATTAGAATAGATTGGCCTAAACATTGTAGTAACAACAAAAGCAACATAAAGAAAGGAAGCTAATGTTGGTTATTTTAGTGTTGTATTTATTTTTTATATATGTATCAAAGATTATGTGGCAACAATATTTGGCAAAGTAGGACGACTTAACCGTCAAAAATGCATCGCATCATAAGGACTGATTTGACGGATCAAGAGGCTAGCATTTTTTTAACTTTTGTACTAAGCTGGCATGGCAATGACTGTTTTAGTAGAAAACGTTTATTTTATTTTATATTTTTTACTCAATCAAATATTGTAAACCATTGTTATTAATTTTTGACTGCTATTTACCCTCATCTTAATTTTTAGTAGTTTTTTAAAATCACAATGTGTAAAATGTTTTAACGAATAATAATAGCTTTTTTTACTAAAAGAAATTGTAATTAAAAAAACAACTAAAAGTTAAGATGAAGGTAAATATGAGTTAAAAATTAATAAAAATGGTTTAAGATCGTTTCATGCTGATCTGTGCAAGCCTTACTGAAATTGTGATTAAACAAATTAAAATTAGGATGAATGTAAATAGTCAAAAATTAATAAAAATGGTTTATAATACTTGATTTAATAAAAAAATAAAATAAAATAATTATCTTGTGCTAAAACTCAAACAGTTATTGCTGTGCCAGCTTAGTACAAGAGTAAAAAGAAATCTTAGCTTCTTTAGCAGTGATCGGTCAAATCAGTCCTTATGATGCGTTGCATTTTTGATGGTTAAGGCGTCCTACTTTGCCCAATATTTGTATTTCAATGCAGAATTCTTTTGTTTTTCAATTACTTTACTGAAAAAAACTTTTAGTTTTAAAATATTAAGATAATCTTTAAAAGCAACAAAATTAGAAAAAAGTTTTTATTTATTGAAAGAATTTACGGTAGATTCAAGAATATAAAATCAATTGGAGCTTTCAATAAAAAAAAAAGAAAAAATTACAACAAAAATGAACAGAACAAAACAAGCCAAGCAAACAAAATTAAATTCATGCATAAACGAAATGAAAACAGTTTTTAAATAAGCATTATACTGGAATGTATTAATCATTGCTACCCACAACAGACCGGTTTAAACACTGTTGCTGGGTTTAGGTTATTCATGTGTTCTGACATTTATATGTATCTATCTATTGTTCATAGCAGAAACTTGAAATTTTGCACACACATTCCCTTCAATGAGTAGGGAAAATGTTTTGTTTTTTTTGAAAATGCCCCTCCAAAATAGGTTTCTGAATATGCAATGTAAGTTTATGTTAAATTGGTCACTATATTGTGCCCGCTTGTTTTTTGGAAAATTCAGACCTTTTTTCATGATCACAGCCCAACAAAAGGCAAGAGAAGTAACTTATTCATTGATCACCCCCCTTTCCAACTTTTTAGTTGATCACCCCCAACGCAGCATATATGGGTGGCGGTGATTCATAATTTCCCTTGGAATGCTAGTATTGTTGTCTACAACTTTGAGAAGAGTAAGTACCATTCAGACTTTTTCTCAGACAATCCAATCTCTTCTTCCCATCTTTGATGTTATCACAACGTTTTGACCGAATCATTGTATGGCCTTCTTCAGGTGTAATATGTAACATCTGAGGAAAGAGAATCTCTGTTAGTGATGTACTGGAATATCTATCCGGTCTGATATCCCGTGCTGGATTCACAAAAAATTATCATTGCCACCATGTGAATCCCGTGCCGGATATCCGACCAGATTAATATTCTGATACGTGATGTCTCTTTTTATCACTACCGGAGAAATAAACAGATAAAACAGACTCTCCTTATGAATATTACACCCGAAGAAGGCCGTAGAATGAATCGTCTGAAATGTTGTGATAACATCAAAGATAGGAAGAATGGATTGGATTGTCTGAAAAAAAGTCTGAACATTATATTGGAACTCTTAAAATTCTCTCTGTAGGTTGAAATCAGAAGATTAATGACAGTTAGAATAGATTAAGATTTCACGATTGAATGTATTACCTTGTTACACATGAAATGTCATTTTCTTTTTTTTACACAATAGAGAATAATGCTAAAAGTGAAAGATTAACTCATGCAGTTGCATTTTTTGCAGATTCAATATAAATATAAAGATATAATTTGTTATTACTGGGAGTTTTTGAGCCCTTAACAGCAATGTTGTCTACCCAAGAAGTTAGACTAATTTTCAAGTATAATTTCAAATTAGGACATAATGCTGTTCTAGCTGCTGATAACAACAACAAAGCATTTGGAGTGAACACTAATACAATGCAAACTGTTCAGCAATGGTTCAATAGGTTTAGGTCTGGAAATATGGATAACAATAATAAACCTTGAGGGAGGCCCAAACCTGCTCTCAATGTAATTTTGTGTCTGTATAAGATTTTGAGAATTCTTTTGAGGCACCTTTGCTGGAAAACATTGAGCTTTTTCATGACCTTTGTAGTCATTTACAATCTTTCACTTGCAGAGATGGCCTTGGGTGTTGATGTTGGTTACTTCCCTTGCATTCGAAGATATAAATATTGCTGCCATTTGCATTCCAGGTATCTATCTGTTATGGTGTCCGTTCTATTAATATGGTAGCAGAGCATAGTTTTGATCTATGGACCTCTGGGTTATGGGCCCAGCATGCTTCCACTGTGTTACTCTTGCAAACTAGTCTTGCCATTCCTTATTGAAAAATAACTTATTAAACTGTTCCCCTTACTAACTCACACTTCTACTAATGTAAGCATAGTATAAAGTCACTTTTAAATGGTGTGTCAGACAAAAGATAGAGTGGGAATCTGTTGATGTTGGTTACTTCCCTTGCATTGGAAGATATAAATATGGCAGCCATTTGCATTCCAGGCGTTGATCTTTTACAGTGTTTGTTTTATTAACAGTGGGGATGACAATGCGATTGTCCTCTCTCCACCTTATAGCCATGTTACTACTCATACTTTACCAGTCAGAAAGTATTTTTTTTAAAAATTAAATAAAACTGAAAAATCACTTGACAGCACAATTACGTGACCAAATACTTAAGATATCAACATTGATGTGAATTAAACACGCAGAACAAAAAAATGATCAAGAAGAAAAATTAATAAAGAAATTCAAACATTTAATTTTTTTAAATTAGAGAGAAAAAGTACATTGAAGAAAAGAACAGATATGAATGTTAAAGAAGACAATTCTTCATGAAAAGGATGAAATAAAAAGCGATT
>VCCN01000660.1:1872316-1886826 GCA_006491835.1 Architeuthis dux
ACATGATGGTTTCTATTGAGTGATTAACCAGACCTATTATTAATTCTTGCCTAGTTTTCCTTTCATCTTATTTCTGTTGCTTTCTATCACAAATCTCAGGTCATTAGTCTATGATCGTTATGTAGCGTGTATTGAAAATAAAGAATAAGCTTCAAACAAATCTGGAGGATTATTCTTCAATTCCGATCCATGTAGGGTGGCCTGACGTCTGGCTTTTAAGTACTCTGCCTTCCCTCCAGCTCTGAAAACTTATTTTAAACTTATTAGAATTACCTCAGATATACTTAGAACAGTGGAAAGTGAAAGCCATAAAACAGTGGGAAGTGAAAGCCAACAGCAACTACATATATTAAAAATATGTTAACGGTTATTAACTGTTAATGCATTTTTATTACATGTTGCCGTTGTCAATACTGCTGATGAGCCATAGTGTAGAGTCACGTTGTCAACAAGTGGGAGAGGGTCAGTCAGTCTGCTGAAGGCTGATTTCATTCGGAACACTCCTTTTTTTGTGTGAAAATTTACAAAAATTACTACAAAGTCGCATTCATATATTAAAGTGATATTTGACACATCAACAATTCTTCTAAGTATTTTGTATATTTTTTATATATTTACAACTCATCATTATTAACAACACGTCCAAGAGAGTCAATCTGTCCAAGTCCTTCTTTTCAGTCTGCAATATCCTCCTTTTTGGAAATTTGGAAATCCCCGGACCCCAGGTTGGGAACCCTGGGCTAGAGTGTCCTCCTTTTTGGAAGGTTAGAGATGGCCACCCTAGATCCATGACAGTAATGACAATGCTTCGTCTAAGAAAATGTGTAGACTATTAATATTGTAGTGGTCAGAAAAGCATGATAAAAAGAAAGAACAGTGTTTATCTCCATAAACGGTTAAATACATGAAAGAATTTAAAATTTAAAATGAAAAAAAAGATACGCTTGGTTTTTAGATAAAAAGGATGAAAAAAATGTGACATGCCAGTATTTTGCTTTCCCTAAAAATAAAAGTGAAAATCAATGATAACTGGAATTATTATTATACACTGATTTACTCGGACTAGTGTCCTCATCTTAGTTGTTATAGTCATAATGATTTGGCTGTTGTACTCCCAGGTTTCTCTCGTAGTTGGTAACCTTCTGGGAATTTTGAACTGAACCCTTTATTCCATCCACGGGGTAAATTGGGGATTGAAGACCCGAGGGTACAATGGCTGGAACATTGTGACTATAACAACAAAGATGAGGATACTAGTCTGAGTAAATCAGTGTATAATGATAATTCCTCATCTTAGAAATTCAGACAAAAAACTGGAATTATTATAGACATTTATAACAATATCAATGTTTACAATATCAATTGGTGACAAGACTCACATTCAGGCTAGCATGCACTAAGCTAGCAGTCTAACAATATCAGTTTAACAAGAAACCACCTAATTATTCTAGATCCACTGCATCTAACATCCGTCTTTTACCCCCAACATCATTGCCCCACCCACTAGATTTGGAATTCAGTTATTTCAAACATGGGTCTTTGATTTAAGTCTTGAATTAAAAAATTAAAACATTTAAAAAAACAAACTTAAATCAAGGGGAATAACTTGAGATCGAAGTTACATCCCTTGCACTTTTAGGTATTGAAACAAATTCAATTCACAAAAGAGTTCTATTCTTCTAAATTCTATTCATTGAAGGGTTCCACTATGTTCACAAGCGGTTTCAAGTGGTTCATGAATTTAAGAGTTGAATATGTCTCACGTACGCAAAACCACTTTTTGATCAGTCTTTGTATTGGAGCAATGTAAAATAAAGTTATATAAAATTTGATTTACTGTATATACCAGCATTTAAGTCAACTTTTTAAGCATAAAGAATTTTCCCTAATGTATCATATTAGTCTCATATTTACCTGGGGTAAATTTACCCCTGGAGGTAAATTTCACTTATCCAGGGGGTAAATTAGTTGATTCTGGATTTTTACATATTTAAAAAAAATTATAATACAATAAATAACATTGTTATGTGCTATTATTATTGTTAAAATAATGTTAAAAACAGTATTTTAAAATTTCCCCATTGTCGGTTGCTTTATGCTAGAAATATAAACTCAAATTACTAAACAAAACAGAATGGGAGGAAATTTAATTTCAAAATGTTGCCAGGGGTAAATGGGGCAGAAAAGGTTTGGAAACTGCGTGTTTAGAGCCTATGAACTTGACAGTCTGATGGGTGCAGTGGAGAGTTGACTGATCTAGTGAATATTGGACTAAACTTGAATTAACACCTTAGTTTTGGGGTCGACTTATAGGCCAGCTATACAGTAAACATAGTATTGTAAAATTCATTGTCACAACTTAAAATATAAATCTCCCTCCATCCCAAATGAGAGTCCCATCAGCAATTAGTTTAACCGATACTCATCTGCATAAAATCTTTTAACTTTCTATAATATTCTGATTAATTCCTAAAATAATGACAATACTTCATCTCAGAACTTCAAACAACACTAGGAAGGCTGGAGAGTTGAATACAACAAAGATGAGGATACTAGTCCGAATAATTCATGGAATAATGACAATACTTCATCTCATAACTTTAGACAACACCAGGAAGGCTGGAGAGTTGAATACAACAAAGATGGGGATACTAGTCCAAATAATTCATGGAACAATGACAATACTTCATCTCAGAACTTCAGACAACACTAGGAAGGCTGGAGAGTTGAATACAACAAAGATGAGGATACTGGTCCAAATAATTGATGGAATAATGACAATACTTCATCTCATAACTTTAGACAACAGCTGAATTATATATTCTGAACCCACCTTAAGAGAGTGTATGGTTCAAGTACCGTATTTCCTGGCATCAAGAACAAACACTCCAGCCTCCAGAACACATCCAAATTTTGACTTGCAAAATTTTGAAAAACAGAATAAACATAGAATTAATGTCTCAGCACTTTCACCCACCTTCCCAAGATGTTTTGGGGGTGACTTCTTTTGTCACTTAATAATGTTCCCTTAATTAATAGCAAGGTCATTTGAAGACAGTTAAAATAGCGGTAATATTGATAATTAATTGTTTTTTTTTGTACTTAATTTTATCTAGTAGATACTTGCTGTTAGTATATATAATCTCTTATCTGTTATCTATAAGATACTTACTGTTAGTAATCAATTGTATTATAGCTGACTATTTACATGGACAACTGGAATTATTTGTATGGATATCATTTTTTTTATGCATTAACATTTATATAAAAATCAAGCATGATTTCTTTTTACAACACAGGCAGAAAACAGGAAACAGAAAACGGGACTGTTTCGTTGTCACCTTTTTATATACAGTACTTGTCGTATGTATTTGAACAGACAACCATGTTGCTTCTAATCGCCTGGTTTTGAGAGTTAAAAACAAGAACATCACGCAAGAAGAACCACATTTGTTGCAATCAACATAACAATCTTTTAGTCATGTTTTGTGGTTCTGAATGCTAAATTTCTTGAAAATGTTTTTTTTAATAGAATTAAAGCAAGTTTTTTGTTTCTATCCTTTTAAAACCTTGTTCAGAATTTTTTAAGCAGATTAAAAAAGTGAACTCACATGGCTATATGGAAGAGTTACCAAACTAGTAAGTTAATTTTGACCCCCCGCTCAAAATCCATAATGGCCCCTGCAATCTTAGGAAATAAAAACAGACTTTGTGCTTGTTCACATAATTATGAGCAATACTTTTTTTATGTATAAATTATCATTGATAAAAACGTATCCCTCATAAGTATTTGAACAAGCACAGAATCTGTTTTTATTTTCTGAGATTGCAGGGAATCAAAATTAACTTACTAGTTTGGCAACTCTTCCATATAGCAATCGGAGTTCACTTTTTAATCTCCTTAACAAATTCTGAACAAGATTTTAGAAGGATAGAAACCAAAAACTTGCTTTTTTTTCATTTAACAATTAAAAAAACATTTCCAAGAAATTTAGCATTCAGAACCACAAAACATGACTAAATGCATCCCTTGTTATGTTGATTGCAAACAATTTGGTTCTTCTTGCATAATGTTCCTGTTTTTAACTCTCAAAACCAAGCAAGTAGAAGCAAAATGACTGTCTGTTCAAATACTTATGACAGGTACTATATGTACCTGCAAAGCAAACCTGTAGGATGTAGACTTAATTGCATTTTGCTATGTGACACAAAGGATTGAAACCAAGACCCAATGGTTTGTATTTCTCTTTTCAATTAACAGTATTTATAAGTAGGGTAGGAATGTGATACTTCGGACAGTGGGATAGGTCGGACATTGCATTTCCTGAAAAAGTAAGGGATCTAGGGCCGCGAGATCTGGCATGAAAGTCTGAGAGTTTGTTTACATCATCCATGAGGAATTTCAAAACAACAAGCCTGGAACTTCTTTCTCCAGGTCAGAATTTATGTTTTTTGAGGTTCCTATGTATTTTTTGTATATCATAAGCTCTACCTACATGAATATGGCAAGCAGTGATTTATGCATTATTATGGTGAATCTGTGTTACATGTAAAAGATAGTGCTGTTGAAAGTGAATGTTAAACTTTGTGTGAACTTTGAGGGTAGCCATTATTTTATCATATTGTGGGGAGATAGCAAGTCAAGTAGAGGGATAGTTATGACTTTTATAAAATGATAACACTTCCTTTAAGTAATTATATTATCAAAGTAAAACACAACTCCTGATAGCAATCAGGGAATATATATTTATATATTTGTATGTATTTATCTGTACTCTATAATAATAAATATGGTGATGATGATCCACCAGTCCTTTGTACTTTATGATAATAACATGTCTTTGAAATGATTAAATTTATGTTTTTAGCCAATCTAACTCACTTAATTTCAAGAATATGCCAATTAATACATGTGGCTGAACCATCCCACCCCTCTGACCTAACTATCACCACTAGGTGTGGTAGTTCGGATGATTTACAAACTTGTGTTTTGTTAACTGTAGCTTAAAATTGAAAGGAGCTAAGGATTTGATACTATCTGTCTGAAGAGCCAAATGATAAGGCTGCATATTAACATAAACACAATTGCACTATTGCTTAAACCTGATTTTTTAGAAATATTTTTTAAAAAGTGGCCGAAGTATCACTGCCCTCCCATACAGTTTAGAAGATTAGATATTTACTTAATAAAAAATACTGGAACATCCATTTAAACATTATAGACATTTTTTTACTTATCTAAAATTGAAGTGTCTGTATGTGTGTGTGTATATATGCACCATGATTACTTAACAACAGGTCATTATATGAAGTGCAGTGCAGTGTCGAGTTTGACATTTTTTGGTTCAGCTGTTCTCGAGAAATCTAATAAAAGTAAATAAAACATTAAAAATTATCTAAATTGGCAGCACTGAAGACAAGTAACCGAAATACTTTGAAGTACGACAGACAGAAAATTATTTTACATGACAATTATGGCAGGCTGCTCCTCACACCATAAAGTCCGGCCCCTTCCAAACATGCACATTTGGAACAGGCACTGCACTTATGCAGATGAAGAGAGTCAATGTTAGTATTAAGATCCTTGCCAAGAGAACAAACCCCAAGCCAAAAGATAGAAGTAGTCAGAGGTAAGAATTCAGAGAAAGGGTTAGGAAGATAGAATCAAAACTCATAGGTATGACTATCTATTTCCATCTATCTACTGGCAAAGTTGGAGGACTTAACCGTAAAAATGGATTGAATCATAAGGACTGATTTGACCAAAAGAAGGTAACATTTTTTACTTTCGTACTTACACAGTATTTCTATTTACACGAGTACTAAGCCAGCACGGCAATGACTGTTTGAGTTTTAGTAAAAAACGATTTTTTTTATTAAATGAAGTATTGTAAACCATTTTTATTAATTTTTGACTGCTATTTACATTCATCATAATTTTTAGTTTGTTTAATCACAATTTCAGTAAGGCCGGTATGGCAGTTTTATTGTTTTGGTTTTAGTAAAAAAAGCGATTGATTATTTTATTATTCAATTTTTATTTAGACAAAGTATTGTAAACCATTTTCTCTTTTTTTTTAACTACTTCATCTTAACTTTTAGTTGTTTTTTTTAATTACAATTCAACTTGGTTTTAGTAAAAAAGCTATTATTATTTGTTTATTGTAAACCATTTTACACAGTGATTTTTAAAAAACACTAAAAATTAAGATGCAAAATGAAAAAATAGCAGTCAAAAATTAATAAAAATGGTTTACAATACTTGATTTATTAAAAAAATAAATAAAATAATTGTTTTTTTACTAACAGTCATTGCCGTGCCAGCTTAGTATGAAAGTAAAAAAAATGTTAGGTTCTTTAGCAGTGATCGGTCAAATCAGTCCTTATGATGCAATCCAATTTTGACGGTTATGTCTCCAACTTTGCCTATCTATCAATTTCCATCTACCTATCAATTTCAAACTATCCACCCCCACCCAAAGTGTCACAAAATGGTTTATTCTTCTTTAAAAAAAAAAAGAAAAGAAAAGCCCAAGCTATGTCAGGCAGTTCTACTGGTGTGTATGTATGTGATGATGATAATCATAATCATAATAATAATAATAAACAGTATTATTATTTTATTTATATCATTATTTCTTAACATAACCTATATATAAAATTACTAATAAAGTGATGTAAAAAAAAGTGAAGGTAGTCCTTATTTATATGAACTCTATTTCCCTTTGGTCTTGAATACTTTATTTTATAGATAATAAAGCAGGATGCTAATTCATTCTATTATTTATTTTTATCATTAGATGAAGTATTGTATCCCTTTGTATTAATTCTAACTACTATTTATTTGTGATAAAAACAACTAAAAAATGAACTCTTAAATTCATTCTAGTAAAAAGAATTCAAGGGGATTAACTTATGATTACCTCCCTTGCACTTTCTGGTAAATCTTTTTTATTTTTATTTGATCTAATTCACAAAAGAGTTCCATTTTAAAAAATCTTATTCATTGAAGAGTTCCACAGCAGTTACAAGCAGTCTATGAATCTAAGAGTTAAGATGAAGGCAAATAGTCGTCAAGATTAATACACTGTTATAATAACAACAATAAGAAAAAAAACGAAATGATGACGACATCCTGTGATGAGAGGGTGCAGTGTTAGAAGAGTCAATGCTAAGGGGAAGGGCAAAACCATACAGGGAGGAAGGCATGAAACAAGTGCATGTGGAAATGTATTGGATAGAAATAGAAAGAATAATTATGATGATGATGATAGTAAACATAAGTAAATATATACAAGCACCAAGTACAGTTATACATGTACTCACTTGGGAGTTGTTGGACTGAAAAAATGAAAACAAAAACTCAGTGTGGTGTTAGTTGAAAGAATGTTTCACCTTGCTCTGAATACATACTCAGCTAGTTTTGAAAATTCAGGAATTTTTTTTACAAATCCAATAACAAAATATAAACAGAGAAAAAAGTCAGTTTTTTAAAAAAAAGTAATAAGTTTTTTTTAAAAAGTAATAAGTTTTTTTAAAAAGTCATAAATTCTTTTCTAAAAACTTATAAGTTAAAAAATAAGTCCCAAGTTATAAGTTAAAAAATGAAAGTCACATGTTGAAAAATAAAAGTCACATGTTGAAAAATAAAGGTCACATGTTGAAAAATAAAGGTCACATGTTGAAAAATAAAAGTCCATGTTGAAAAAATAAAAGTCCATGTCAAAAATTAAGTCATGTTTAAAATTAAAAGTCATGTTAAAAATTAAAAGTCATATATTGAAAAATAAAAGTCATATGTTAAAAAAATAAAAGTCATCTGTTAAAAAATAAAAATCTTATGTTCAAAAATAAATGTCAAAATAACATAAAAGATCTTACTATTTAAAAATAAGATTATCAATTTAATAAAACAAATTGATTACTGAAATGATTTATTATTAGAATAGCAAATTTTAGATTGTTTCGTTATTAATGAATGAAGCAAAATTTTAGTATTATTTAATTTTTAATTTTTATTGTATTTAAATATTCTTTGCTGTTCATTTTCATTCTTTCTTCATATTATTAGCTTAATATTTCATTATTGTACCTCCCCTCCATTTCACAGTTGAGGTTTTAATTGATTATATATAACATATTAAGTTTCTTGGAAAGTAAGGTGGCATTTTGGGAGATGGAGTTAAAACCAGTTTAGATGTTGCAAAAGTTAATTTATTTATAACAAGAACAATCATCATTATTAGCAATGACAAAAGCCCCCAATGAAATCAATTCTTTCATTACTTGTCGAAGGAACATGGGATTCCGGAGAAAAACAATTCTGATAATGTTGAATTGATCTCTTTCTAACTTTTAAAGGTTTTGCCTTTAAGAAAGTGGGTCCAGTGATCTGATTAAATGGAAATCTTAAAGTGCTTAACCGGTTGAGTTAGGGAGTTATCAAGGGCAGATCCAGGGGTGTCTTCCAGGGTCTTCTGGAAGACCATCAGAAATTTTCTGGAAATTTTTATTTATACTGTTTTCTGAGAATCTTTTAAAATCTTTTCGTCTCAACACATAACAACCTTCAAGACCCTCAGAATTTTTCTGAGCATCTTCCGAGTAATAAATCTTTATTTATACTGTTTTCTGAGCATCTTCCGAGTTTTAAATCTTTTCGTCTCAACACATGACAACCTTCAAGACCATCAGAATTTTCCGAAAATTTTTATTTATCTTAATTTCAGTAGCTGATATGCTCTGAAACACAATTTTAGCCAATCTTGGATACTTAATTTTCAAAATTTTGGAAGACGGTCAGCTAAACAAGCTGGATCCGCCCCTGGGTTGCAGTAAAATATCCCAAATTAACAACTTGATCTTCTCCTGAGATTTATTTTACAGAGTGTAAAAAAGGTAGTGCAGCACACACTCAGCATTGCCCAGTGGTTCTCAAACCTAATTGTATGACGGCACACTAAGAAATATATTTGACTTACTGTAAAAACGAAATGAATAAGACAAAAACATTTCAGTAGTCAATGAATAAAACTTTTATATCATCATACTGATATACCTACTCATCACCCCTTTTTCGTTTCATCTGTCGCTAAAAGGATTGAGATCTCACAAAATCTAGTGATAAAACCACTAGATCGGCAACTCTGTGGTGGAAGTGGGATAAACATAATACCCGTACTGGACATGTCGAGAGGCTTGAAGTGCATATTTGCAAAGATTTAAGAAGAACACTTGGGAGATAGTTGTGGAATGCTATTGTTCCGCGGCACACAGTTTGAGAACTACTGGTGTAGGCACGCACACACACAAGGGTGCCTATCATGAAGGGAGGGTTAGCTGGTTAGTCTTGCAGGTTCATTACTAGTGGGTTAAATCTTATAGAGTGCCCCAATATAGTGGACATATGCCAGACTAAGCTAAATATATTATACACACACACCACTGGTTATGTTGTTGTTATAGTAGACTAGGAAAATAATTGAAATTGTTAGTAAGTTTCAAGGCAAATGAGAATCTTTTGCAATAACAAAATGTTTTAGAACTTTCAAAGAGTTTTATGGACAATTGAACTCCTTGTTGTTTATGTTGTTCATACAATGTTTTGGCTGGTTCATTCTCTGGCCTTCTTCAGGTTTAATATGTAATATCTGTAACAGAAGAGAATCTCTTTTTCTGGTCCCTTTCTTCGGTAGCTCAAAGTAAAAATCAAACAGAAGATTTAGACCAGAAAAAGAGACTTTCTTTCCTTACGGATATTACCTATTACACCTGAAGAAGACTGTAGAATGAATCGGTCAAAACGTTGTGTGAACAGCATAAACAACAAGAATGAATTTCAATTGTCCGAAAAACTCTTTGAATGTTGATGACCCTTCTCAAAATTGTAGACAGTGTCTTAGAATTTTACTTAAAATGGTAAAAATGAAAAATGACAAAATGAAAAATAAATAAAGTCAAAACAGGAATGACTTTCTTTGCCTGAATTTTGTTGGATGGGATATTTTAATCATTGTACATGGTTTTGCTGGACTATTTTCACGTCATGTTTCCACATTTCAGAATAAAGAACATCTGAAGAAGACTGGAGGCTACACGGCCGAAACATTGTGAAAAAATGAGCACCATAAACAAGGAAAGGCTTTATCCCATAGATTATTCAGACCAGCGTCCTTATCTTTGTTGTTTTGATCACAATGTTTCAGCTGGTACACTCTTCAGTTGAGTTCACTGGTTGAAATAGGATTGAAACAACAAAGATGAGGATACTAGTCTGGATAACTGGTGGAATAATAACAATACATCATCTCAGAATCTAAGATAAGAAATTCATTTTTCTTTTGTTAAAAATAATCTTTTGACTTTTGGCAAATTCAGCTCATAGGGAACTAGAGATATCATCATCAGCAATTCTCATTTCAATTCACGAGGAGGTCCAGAATGTTTTCTTTGATGGGTCCGAAGTCCAATCCTTGAAAGGCATATTCTGCAACACACAATGCATAGAAATTGCACAGTGATGTTCAGATCGTTGATTTGTTCTTGTTGTCGTTGCTTGCAATGTTTCTCGTTTGGCTTCTGCATCTGATCTACGTTTGGTCTCAAATGTCTTCATTCCATGATGGCAAATTCTAAAGATATCCAGAGATATATCCAACTGCTGAATAAGTATTTCAAGTTTTCAGCGGTGCCGGTTGGGACAAAAAATATCAACACAAAAACAGAATTGACAAACTGAGTTCAAATTCTGGCTGAAGCTTTTTATGTTTACTTCATATTAACGCCCTTGGAAAAAGGCATGAATCCACTTCACCCTTCACTCTGTTCCCATACCAGGTACCTTGACAAAATATCTTATCACTGTCATGGTTGATAGAGAAAAGTGTGAGTCAGTGAGCACTTGAACAAACCACTCTCCCATAACTTCATTACATGCCCAGGCAGTAACAGCAAGAAGCTGTTACCTCCATAGTATACCTTGACATGGTCCAATTTTAAAGCCTTCAAAATATTAGAAAAATACTTCTGGCAAAACTTTACGAGGTACACATTTCCTGAATATAAAACTTGCTGTGTTTTTATTATCATTTTTTTTATTATCATTTTTTTACTAGTATTTTCTTTCATCTTCATGTTTTTTTAGTTGCTTTTTATTGCAACTGAGCTCTTGGTGGGACTCAAACTCATGCCCCTTTTGTCTCAGGGAAGCCTGGTTAAGTGTACCAGCTGCTCTTACCAACTGAGCTACGAGCACTTTAGGATTAGCAGAAGATCAAATCTAACCTTTCAATCTACTCTCTATTTTTCCCTGATCTCTCTCAGCACCATATTTGTTATTGTCTTTTACACTAATAGTATCAGTAGCAGCAAGATAATATTGTTGCTGTGTTTATAAAAAAAACCAAAAAACATTCGACCATTACAGAGTCTTGGATAAGACAAAAAGTTGGAGTTTGAAAACTATTGTAAAATCAAAATGGCCACTATCAATATGCCACTACTTATAACAAAAGAGAAGATTAGCTTCTTTAACCCCATATTGGCCATAAAAGTCCTTAATAATGAGAGCAGGTTTGGGCAGAGGACAAGTATAATAATCTGATTACAATGTAAATTGAAAGTTTCATGATCAGAATGAAAACATTTAGAAGAATAAGAAATTAAAAAATTGAATAATTTCTGACTTACCTTCATCAAAATTCCCAGCAGATAGCTTACTAAACCAATGAAATGAACCAACACTGTATCACTTGTACCAATTTCCTATAAAATAATATATACATATATCATTTCAATAGCGACAACTAATTGTGTATGATATGGTCGGACTATTTTCCTTGTCTATATATTCATTTGTTCACAGCGTTTTGGCCGTGTACCCTCTGGCCTTTGGCAGGTGTTCCTGGTTCTAAAATGTGGAATCACTGTATAGAGTGCATGCTTGATTGGACTAGACACGTCACATCTGTTTTTTGTATAGCCTGTGTTTGGTGTCAATCAGAGTTATTTCCCTTCATCAATAGCATCTGGGAACCTCTCATCCAAAAAGACATCTCAGAAAAAACAAAAAAACAGATCTACCAATTCCGTGATATCATACACAATGATTAATACACCCTGTCTAACTAGATTCAGACAATAATTGAAGTATGTAAATTACTGTACAGACTTGTGTCTGGGGTACGTTCTGGTAGTATGGATGCAACTCGATATGGGCATAAGCCAACCATTTTAGGATGAAGAGAAGTATATGCACTGCACAACATAAGATACCATGACACATACATATTTACCTAAACATCTATATTGTACATGTCTTCCTTGCCTTTCTAAAGAGAAAAGAACAAATGTCATCCATTTCACTAAGTTATTAGCTCAACCAAGCAAGTTGGGAGAATTTGTGCATTGCATTCTCTTTAGCATGCTAACAATAACATGTCAAAAGATTTTGTCATTCGCAGTTGAGCTATAGAATTGCAATGACTGAAATTCTTGTCAGCCGCAGTTAATAAGTTTTAAGCTCTTATGGGACGTATCTGCAGTATTTATTCATGGGCAATGCCAGAAATTTTGCATCCAGATCAAAAGCCAAAATGTAACAACAAAAAGAATGATGTCAATAGTCTGAACAACTTTTGAAATACAAGTCTCATGTTTGCCAGTCACCATGGAATTTCCATGGGTCCTGCTAGTATATCTAAATCAGCTTATCTAAATACACAAAAATATGAAAATTCAAGAATTTGCTTGAATATTCTCATAATAGCCAGTAAAGCTTGAACTATATAATGAAAAAAAGCAAAGCTCAAAGATGAAATTGTCTTACAAAATTAATCTGGTAATGAATTTGGTAAAAAACGTTGCAAATATATATATACTTACTTTTCGACATAACCTATCCTTGGGAGACTTGCCAACCTACAAACGAGAAAATGAACGCACTTGGAATAGTTTTATTATTTAAGGCTTATCATACACAAGGGAAAAAAACCTAAATGATTGTAGTAGAAATGGGGAGGAGAAAAACACGGTCACAGTTTCGATGCAATCAGTTCAACGTCAATGCTGCAACACTGGAACAGTTTCTTTACGGGGCACTTTCTCGCTTAACACTGGTAAGCTATCACGAGCTTTGATCTACTATGACGTCATTCACACTAGAACTCCCAAATACGATTCGAGTGTGGCTTTAGGTAGCAAGTCAAAAGCGAACTGTTTTCACTCCTGATAATCGGCAACTTATATCCTACTAAGGAATGATTCAAGTGTCTGGCACAGCAAAACATGAGCGGGGAGCTCGGATATTCTAACAACGCTGCCACACAAAGTCTCTTCGCTGTGGCTGAGCAGAGGGCTCAGGTTCGATCTCGTGGTTCACACCATCACCACAATGATCTACTTTTATGGTACGCCATGTGTATATCTACATCTTTTGTATATTGCATTTGTCAAGGGAGATGACTAGTAAATGCTAATTATAGAGCAACATAATGTTTTTTAAGTACAATTACAAAATCATCTAAATACTGCCGTCATTTTTTGATGGCATCAGTAAACTAGTCTTAAAATAATTTCCACACTGGTTGCACTAACAGAATATTCATTAAATTTAACATCCTTTGATTTACATGGTTTAAACCAGTGGTTCTCAACGTGGGTGCTAGCATCTGGGGGGGGGGGTGCATTCAGGTGACTAAGGGCCTTAAGGGGGCATTTGAACTTCTAGAGGGGGTATTATGGAGATTCAATAAATATCTATAATTCTGATTTACAAATGACTTATTTTGTAGTATCTGCTTACAATCGAGCGTGAATTAGCATTAGGCCGTTATTAAATGCTAATTTTGCCAACCATTTCTTCTATACAAGTAAGTAACTGGCAAGTGGCAAATTATTTTTCTTAATACCCTGTAGTGTTACTATTATTCTATAGGTAAACATCTAAAATTATCTTCCTTGCTGTTGTTTTCAAACAAAGAATACTGTATGTATCTGAAGTCACTGAAAAATGATTTTGAGAAGCGTTTTGACGATCAGATTGATATGAATATTCCTGTATGGGTTTTGAAAAAAAATTGTTAGCTTTTTTCGCGCCATTGGTCAAATCTGTCCTTATGATACAATCCATTTTTGGCAGTTATGTCGTTCCATTTTGCTTATCAGTAGCATATATATATTCAGAGTCAGTAATGAAAATGATAACAAACAACCACAGATTGTCTACATTGGCAGCTGAGGTTGTGACAACATAGCTTTCTGATTCTTCAGTGCACACAAACTTTGTTTCATGCAAAAAATTATTAAAAGTTTTGTATAAATTACCTCAGGCTATGTGTACAAAGTATATATGAAATATAAATGGTTTTTATTTTTTTGACTTGGGCCGCATCCCCAATATATATCATTATATGGTACTCATACAAGATTTAAGACAAAAGAGTTATTCCCTTCAATACACGGACATATCGTTGCATTGGATCAAAAAAGCTGTATGCGCAATTTTGGAAAAA
>VCCN01000660.1:1889599-1906157 GCA_006491835.1 Architeuthis dux
TGACTGAAAAAGAAATAAATCAAGTGAGGCTGCATTTTTGGCCTTTTATTGTGACTGGCTTAATCAGCAACTCAGTGGACTGCCAATTAATAATCAATTAATTGGTGTTGTGTCCAATTTTCTAGATGTTGTATTTGGAATTTTGTTGCAGTTAGGTTGATGTATTATGATAATAAATTTGACATTCAATGAAATGATATCTTCATTTACAGAATTGCAAATGGACGCTCTTATAACAATATACCTGCTCTATATCACTTTGAAGGTTATTAGTCTCTCTCCAAGATGGTTTCTGTGGTTGCCATCATCTCTCTCTAGGATGGTTTCTGTGGTTGCCATCATCTCTCTCTCCCTCCAAGATAGTGAAGGCAACCATAGAAACTATGTTCAGTCAAAATGAGTTCTTGAATGGATGCTTAAATCACCAAAGATCAAAAACACCCTGATATATGTAGGCCTTATGCAACCTTCATATTGTAGGATTCCTGCTTGATAATTGACATATTCGTATTGTTCATTATGCTCTCTAGCATTCTGACCGGGTAATTCTGCTACTAATTTTGATAGCAGACTTTCTAGTAGAATTGAGACTCTCCCTACAGTTTTTTCCAAAAGTGAATTGCCAGTTGCCAGTCGATAACCCATATTTTAAAGAACATTTTTAGTTTTAAGTATTTCCAAATCTTTCTACAAATGAAATATGTAAAATGACAAACCTCGAGGTCTTTATTCCACAGAACAATGTATTCCCAGCAGCAGTTTGCCAATAAGACATCGTTGTCTAGGCTATGTGGAAACTTGCTCTGCAGTACATCCAATTGGCCTGCAATGACAAGAGATATTTACTAAGCTTGGCTAACCTTCAATCATGTTTTATTGTACATTTCTTTAAAAAAAAAAAGCAAACACTGACAGACATCTTTATTATTATTATTCGATGAAGTAATTGGAACACATTATTTTTTTTTAAGACTACTGGTGCTTATACGGGAAAACAACAAAAATATGCAGAGAGTCGGATGTAAGGAGTGAGTTTAAAAGTGTGAATCAGCTTCTGCTAAGCCATGAGAGTCCTTGTGGCTGATTGGTAAAAGCAGCTAGGTGTAAACTAGACCCACTCTGACAATGAGTTTGATTCTCACCAAATGCTTATTCTTTAATAACCGACCACACTGTTATTCATTGCCATTGAAACAACGGCCCGAATTGAAAGTTGTATATAAAAACAACTGAAATTAAGATGAAGATAAAAACTAGTCAAATTTTATAAAAAAAACACAAAAAACACTGACAGACATGTTTTTGATAAAAGTATTTTCACAAACCATTTGGAAATCTCTGATAGGCTGGTGCTTGACATAGGGCAGTAAGGCAAGTTGGTTAGGCACAAAGGCCTTCATTTGGCCTCATAGGCAAGCAGTGGCAAAACAAAGATATCAAAATGATAAATATGGATCTCACCTAAAAATCTTTCCTCAAATTTCACATATAATTGAAGAGTTGGTTCTTCCCCCATCTCAATAGAATCAAAGGACAGTTTCCCTCGGGGATAATTAAGGGCTTCGTGGGAGAATTTGGCTCTGCTCACATATTTTGCCACAACTTCGGGAATAGAGCCTGAAAATAGAAAAGAAAGCCAAACAAGAAATTATAATTACTCGACTGTAAAGGCCTTTAAGCATAGCATATCAATTTAGCAATAAATTGAAATATTTACTTAGTAAAGTATATTGAATAGATATTTAATGAATACATTATTATACATATAATAGCCATATTCTACCAGTAATGCTTGCAATAATTCTTGACCACTGACAATTCCTTTCTACTAGATTTTCAATACATTTCTTAACTAAAATTTATGGCAAAGTAGGATGACCTAACCGTCAAAAATGGATCGCATTATAAGGACTGATTTAACCGATCACCACTAAAGAAGCTAACATTTTTTTTACTTTCATACTAAACTGGCATGACAATGACTGTTTGAGTTTTAGTAAAAAAAACGATTATTTTTAAAAATCTTTTTTATTAAATCAAGTATTGTAAACCATTTTTTTCCTAGATATAATAAGGAGTGAATGTTGAAATTTTCAGCCCTCTAGCTCCATTGGTGTGGCCTGTATGCGTGATACATATACATAGCTAGCCAGACCAACTTGAAAACTGGAGAAACCTATGACTGATTACCTCTTCCTCCATCCAGTAAATGTCGAACAGAAACCATTAATAGGTCCGATGTGGGTGTAGCGGAAACAGCAGTATTCATTGCAGGAGGAATCTTCAGTCTCAGCAGGCAATTCAGGGCCAAGACATCTTCCAATTGACGAATGAGACCATTCCATTTCTCAATGTCCACGCTGACATCCTCCCATTCGGATATACTGTTGTCAAGTTTATCTGCTGTACTTGTATCAGCATCAGGGTCCTGGAATAACAAAACAGGGAACAATGAAAAATATAATAACAAGGGAAGCGATAGCAAACTAGTCTTGCAAACCATTGCTACTGAAGTTAGTTCAATCCTCACTGGGTGCCTCACACTTGTAGCCTTGTGCTGTACTTTAGCTAAGTTGGCAAGGTTGTCTCCTGGACCAATTTGCTAGTGTAGTAAGTTCGATCATCATGAGTGATGTTTACACTGGTTTGATCTGATTGGGTTGTGATACTAGGGTTATGCTAGATTTTACAAATACATAAGAGTTACATTGTATCAGAATAAGTACTTTTGTTTGAGGCTTGAACTGGGAACAAAATATTGGTTGAGAAAGGCCAGATGGAGTTGTTGACATGTTGGTTTCGAGAATGGAGACAGATGTTCTGGGCTGAGGTTACACTTGACGACCTGAGATGGGACAGTGTTCTCGGTGCGGGGCCCTTTTGATCAGAAATCCTGGAGTGGTTGTTGACACATTGGCAGCAGACAATGGAGAAGGGTTGGAAGTCCTGTATGGTAGTGGTTGGAGAAGGCACCAAACAATTGAATGTCTCCCCGTGTCCATCAGACTCAACCCAAGAATTGAGGGTTACCCATAAAAGAACTTGGTTTTTGCATTTTAGTCAGTTCTGGAACCAGATACCTGGCGAATCCTTGTCACTTTTGCATTTGAGGCAAAGAAGCATTGTACTGCAGTATAGTAGCAACTGAAAGCAACTTGTACAAGTCTCATTGAAAACTAGAGACTACAGAGACAGAGCTTAGTTCTACTCTCCAGACTGAAACCTTCAATCTCCTGTGAGGCTACTAGTAGTGGACTGCAGAGATCTTCTCCGCCTCACAAGAAAAGCAATAATCCTGATCTGAAGTAGATTTTAGAAGTACTGTATCGCATTACCTCCCACATCAGAGAGAAGACTGTAATATCAACTTGATCTTCGAATAAATGATTTGTTATTGTTTGTAGTAGCATCTATGTGTTCCTGTTTCTAGCAGTCTTGACTGCTATTGTGCATCTGCCTTCATCTTTTGTCAACATTTCGAATCCAGCGCCCAGACTTTGTCCATCAATCTTTGAACACAATGTAGGGGTGGTCAACGCTCGGCGTGGAGTTGATGGCGGAGGTCGAGGCAGAGGTACTACAGGGTTATTGTTATGAGGGGGTTGCTGAAAAGTTTTCGCTTCAGCAACGATGTCAGATCAATGCCCGAGCCACTTCCCAAAATCTGAGCTTTACTTTGCTTATTTTTTAATTTGTTTCTAGGTCATTCCTTTCTTGGTTGTGCTGAGAACTTTCAGCACACCCTCATAAAACTGGAAATATAACTATAAACTGTGAAACTAAGAATTATTGAAAGCAAAAGTTAAAAACACACAATGCAAAGACAATGTAGTTACCTTGGCTTTGTTCTTGTTGACCATCATATCCATAGCAACACCTCTGGCGGTCAATGCTAAAATGTAGGCTGCTTTGGCACAGGTGGACTGGGCACAAGCTTCACGTATCTTTTCCCACCACGGAGACACTGAATCAACACTTGTTATAACATCACTGGTGTCTGACAAATAAGAAAACAAACCAACATCTACAAATATTCAGAAAAACATACACAAGTTTAAAATCAAAATCAAAATTCCAAAGAGGTCTGGTTAGTTACTAAATAGAAACCATCTTGTTGGGGGTGATCAATCAAAAATTTGGAAAAAGGGGTGATATATAGGTTACATCTATTTCCTTTTGTTGGATCACTGAAAGGACCGAATTTTCAAAAACAAGCGTGAATGCTGCAGGACACAAACTAAGGGATAAAATTACATTGTAAATTGAATCCCTCACTAAAAACTTAATTTGGGGGGAAATTTTTTAAAAACTAGACATAATAAGGAGTAAATGTTTAACTTTTCATCCCTCTAACTCCATTGGTGCAGCCACTTGAGCTAATGAAACTCATGAGAGTTTTGTTAGCTCAATCGGTAGAGTGGAACCTGTGTATAAGGTTGCTTCCAAGGTGGGTGCGGGTTCGATCCCCGCACAGAGCTTTCTTTATTCACATTTACGATTTAGGCTGCTAGTTTAGCAGTCATTCACACTGGCACTGGGCAAATATAGGTTCTCAACTAATAAATATCATTATAATTATCATATTCTGTCGGATATAAAATTATCCATCCTTTGATTTCACATTTAAAGATGTAAGTTTCAAGGTAAAAATTTGGAAACAGAATAAATAACTCAACTCACCAGTCATAGCTGTAATAACAGTAATTATGTGGTGAAGATTGGGAACCTGGGATTCAATACTTCTGTTATCCCTTGACAGCCAATAGTGTTGTAACAGGTCCTGTTAAGTAGGGGAGAGAGAGAGAGAGAAAGCATTAGCATATGGCAGTATGCATATGGGGGAAAACACTGATGCAGTTCGATGCAATAAGTCAAATGGTACGTCATAGTTGCAGCACTGGAACAAAGCCTTCTAGGGACATCTCCTTGCTTATCACTGTTAAGCTATCACCACTGTCGTGAAATCCAAGACGCTACCAACATAATTCACAGTTGTCACCACCAATGTACAACTCCAAGTAGAAATCCAACGTGGCTTCGGTAGGCAAGCCTAGAACTGAATGATGTGATGTCGTTGACTGTTTTTTTATAGCCAAAAGCTGGCCACATCTGGGTCACTGAGGCTCCACCTCGTCTATATCTGCCGACAGCTTGTTCCTTCGGCTTTTGGTTCTTGGACCTTGCACAAAACTGACAACACACCACGTGTAGTCTTTTTGCTCTGGGCAAGTCTGTTTCCACTTCTTCGCCACACATATTTATTCATGTACAATGTGATCTCATGTATAAATTGATCCTGTTTTTGTGTATAAAAAGCAGGAATATATTTTATTTTCCTGAGGCTGCTTATGTTCACTTTATATTAATGTCCTTGGGAAAGGCATGAATCCATTTATCCCTCCTAGCTATTAGTTAATAACAGGACAGTTGAAGCCCTGTGAGGTAGTCCATCTTTGTCATCATGCTAGCACCCTGGCCCCGTAAAAACCCACAATTGCTTCAAACATTGATTGGGTCTCCATGGATCGTTCGAGAAATGGATACAAAAATCGTTGCCTCATGTGTCACGTGATACAAGAAGCAACTTTGCTTTGTTTATTGACATTTGTAAAATCTGCCGATGCTAAGATAGTACACAGAATTACAGGTTGAACCTCTTCAATCTGGCATTTTGTGGTCCGGCAACTCCCACAGCCACTATTAATTTGCGAACCTGCCACCAGGGCAGCACCGTTAGCAGCGCTAAGACCTCAAACTTTGTTTACATTGCAACTGAGTGTTTTGGTTACATAGTCCTGTTACTTTTATATATTCAGCTGTATTTTAGCCTTTCAAGATGTCATCCCAGAGACCAAGAGGTGCAGAAGTGTGGTATACAATTAAGTTCCATCAGTTTGTCTCCCGCTGATGACCATGTGTGGGGGTGGGGGTGAAAGCATGAAGAGTAACACCAGAGGGAATACACCTGGGTTCGAAACAGGAATTGGAAACAAAACGGGCAAACTTAGAGTTTATTGGCTGGTCTACTTCTGAATTGGAGAGCGCACGTGGGATTCCATCTGTGAAGATTGTCTACTACTACTCGGAAGGAAAGAAAGGTAAGAGAGTTTTGTTTTATCAGCCAATACACAACAAGAAGATGGTGCTAGTGCTAAAAAGTGTAAGCATAAAACATTATCTGTGCTTGAAAAGGTGGAGTTACTGAAAAAAATTAGACAAAGGAACTTCTGTAAAGAGTTTGAGTAAGTACTATAGAGTCGGAACGTCTAATGTGTATGAAATTTTAAAGAAATTTTAAAGTTTTTTGTTCAAAAATGAGTCTTAAAGCTCAATTTATGTAGTCCAGCATTTTATGTAGTCTGGCAATAGCTAGGTCCCAAGCTTGCCAGATTGAAGAGGTTCAACCTGTACCACCATTGACCAAATCATTTATTATGCAAAGACATTAAACTAAACACAGTTTAGCATAACTATGTGGTTATTCTAAACACAGAAAAGATATTTTTTCAGCACGTACCATGAGATGTTCGGGAGAAAGGGTACTATCTTGTAGTACCAGACTTAAGTCTTCAGGTCCAACTTTGCCAGAACAACATTGGTCATAAAATAGATAACCTAAAAGAAAACAAGAAAATACAGGAATTTTGTGTGGATTAGTAAAAACAAAAATCAATTAGGTATAAATTGTTGCACATCAAACCAATTCTTATTATCCACTGATTTACTTGGACTACTAACCCATTCTATTCATTATTCTGATATTTATGCTCAGATTGAATCCAAAAGTGTTTTGAAGTCAGAAGACACATGACAATAAATTAGTCAATTATATTAACTCTTAAATTCATGAACCGCTTGAAACTGCTCCTAAACACAGTGGAATTCGTCAATGAATAGAATTTTTTTTTTAAAAATGGAGCTCTACAGAAACAGGGAGTTGCATTACACACAAGGTCACATTTATACATGAATAAATCGAGTTTTTTTAACAGAATATTAATAGGACTTTTTAAAAAAATGAATTAACAATGACTGCTGCTGTGCTACGCACCATTTCTTGCTGTGCAAAAGTGTCCAAAGAAATCGGAAGAACAGACAGAACACACAGCGGAATGAAAAACGCAACAAATCCAGTTGTCCATTTAAAGTGTAAACAGTGAAAGCCACACAAACCAATGCGGTCATTCACTTGACAGAAATGCTCAACTGTAACACAACTGTAATGCAAGGTCCAATATATAGGCCAAACTTCTTGCCGGCTCAAAGACGCTTTGTGGAACACTTCGGCTATATTAGGTTGAACGAAGAAGCAACAGGAAAACATTTTGCTCAGAAGAACCACAGCTTGTCAGAGGTTAATGTCCAGATCATAGAACGTGTTTGACCCAACATTGAGACAAGGAGACTTGCCAGGGAATCAAATAGGATCCAAGCATTCAATTTGGAGCACAAGAGCTTGAATAGGATTGAGTAATCCACAATAACACTGTTTATTTAAAAAAAATAATTATTTCCTTTGACAACGTTATTTCCCTGGACAACGTTCATCGTGAGATATCAATGTGTTCGTTGGAAAAATACGTTAACACAAAATGCCATCATTTCAAAACCCCTGACGAGACCAGCATGATTGGTGAAATATTTAGAGTCTGAACCCAGTAAAAAATAACATCCGATCTAGATTTATTTATAGTATTTTTTTTCAAAAAGAATATTTTTTTATTTTTTTAGATGAAGTATTATAAATAATTATTATGACTTCTTTTTACCTTCATCTTAAATTTTATTAGTTGCTCCCAGTTAGGCTATGTGGCATAACTGGTAAATCAGACCAAGCTAAACAGTGTTTCCCCTGGCTAGGGGATGTGGGTTCGAATCCCACTTGAAGTCTTTATTTTCCAGTCAACGCTGTTTGCTCAATGCCGGAGGGAAATCGGTCTGAGCAAAAATTATGATGATAAAAAGCAACTAATAAAATTTAAGATGAAGGTAAAAAGTAGTCAGAATAATTTAAATAATAATGAGAATATATTTTGTTTAAAAACATAGATGTAAGAATCAGCAATGATTAAAGTTCATGTAAGGTCTCAAAATTGTCCAGATTCAAAAACAACCACACTGACCTCTGAATTTAGCAAACAAGTTTGTCCTTTTTTTGACCCCACATAAACATATAATCGTACTCACATTCCAAGAAGTATTTTAAACTAGAAAGCACTCAGAGAGCGCATACCTTTACCAATGCCATTGTCACTAAAAATTGAATGAAATATATAGCTACGATACAGGAGAGTCAACTGTAAAAAAATTCCTGGATCCACCGCAAAATTTAATCACTTCGTCCTTACTCCATGGCCTACCAGTGTATTTCATTGAGAACCTTTGGAGATATTGTATGGACAGATAGACATGAGTGAATAAATGTACCTCCAATGCCATTGTCACTAAACACTGAATGAAAAACAGTTCATATATTGCTACGATACAGGGGAGTTGACTGTAAAAAGATTCCTGGATCCACCCAAAATTCTAATCAATTCTTCCTTAGCCCATGGTCCACCATTTCACAAAATGTCATTGAAATTCATTGAGACCTTTTAGAGATATTGTGTGGACAAACTTGAGTGAATACATAAAGGTATCAATAGAAATGAAAATTATCTCTCAATCAGAAAAAAATTCTGGGATCCATCCCAAAATTTAACCACTTTGTCCTTACTTCTTAGCCTACCAGTATCTTTCATTGAAATTCATTGAGAACTTTTAGAGATATTGTGTGGACAGATAGACATGAGTGAATAAATGTACTTCCAATGCCATTGTCACTGAACATTGAATGAAAAACAGTTCATATATTGCTACAATACAGGGGAGTTGACTGTAAAAGAATTCCTGCATTCACCCAAAAATTTAATCAGTTCTTCCTTAGCCCATGCCCTTTCATTGGAATTCATTGAGAACTTTTGGAGATATTGTGTGGACAGATAGACATGCGTGAATACCTTTTCCAACTTAAAGGAGAAACAAAACACTTACTCAGAGCAGTTTTTTTGTCATCAGTAATTTTCTTGATCTTTGAGACAACAGGCATGTTGGTTGTGGGGGTGTTGGTTGTGGGTGCCTGCTCACTTGTTGTGGCTTCTTCAAGTGTTGCGTCTGGACTATCGGACTGGTTCTCGTGCAGGTGAATCGGACACTCAAAGCAACTGAGAAAGCTTGTTATGGTCATTTGTTGCTCACTAAATGTAACAAATCGGTGCTCGGACAGCGGAGTACTGTCATCGCCAGCACGAAAAGCATGCATCTGTTTCAGGATGTGTTCAGTTTCAGATTTGGTGCATGACAATAGACTCATTAAACACTGGAAAATAGAAAGAAAAACAGGTCTGGTTAGTCACTCAATGGAAACCGTCACGTGATGCTTTTGGCAGCATGCTGTGTTGGGGTTGATCAATTAAAAAATTGGAAAAAGAGGCAATCAATGATTTTTGTTTGATTTTTAAAAAAACAAGCATGAACACTGCCAGACACAAACTAAGGGAACAATTTAGTGCAAACTTACATAGTAAATTGAACCCTATTTTAGGGGATGAGTTTCAAAAAACAAAAAAAAATGTTGTTTCTAGACATAATGAGTAAATGTTTAAAATTTCAGCCTTCTAGCTCAATTGGTGCAGCCTGTATGCATTATACATACATAGATAGCAAGCCAGCCAGACTCACTTGAAAACTGAAGAAACTTATGTTGACAGTTTTGGTGACAGTTTTGGTTGATGGTTTCTAAAAAAAAAAAAAGAAAGGGTTAATTGTTGGCTGCACCTCCCCATTGCGCTACGATGGGGTAGATTCAGGCTCAATCCCTGATGCCTGAGGCATCCTAAGTAGAAGTGCCGAAGGAACTGGACAATTTTTGTCTCTACCCACATATACGCATGTAGGTCCCTACTTTAAACCAGTGCCGTCGCTAAGCACACGCACACGATGCGCTGCATGTAGGACACAACACACCGGAAGGGGCACCAAAGCAGCCTAACACTTTTTGTTTTTAAATTTTGATTCACAATTATAATAGGCACCATTAGACAATTATAAGCAAGGTAATACAAGATATATATAATTTCTCAAAGTAATAGAATTTTGGTGCCCCCACCCCTCACATCACGTACCCAGTGCCCTTTGCTTTGTCCTCTCGGTCTGTGACAGCTGCTAAACTCAGCCTGTCTGCTCTAAGGTTGGACAACAAGGCAACAGGAATCCGGTGCAGAGAAGAGAAAAAAGAAACGGTAAGGTGACGGCTTGTGACTCAGTTGCAGATATGTTGATGTTAATTTTTAAAATATTGGAAAAGTAGCTTTTAAATTTAATTCAAGGTAAGAAACACAAGCTTAAAAAAGGCCTTGCAAAACATTTCTTAAATTTACACTTTTGTTAAAAATTGACATGTAAAAAAAAACTGCCAACACCTATTTTGTGAAATAAAAAAATATTGGTTCTTTTTTGCTTACTATGTTTCTATTTAATTTGACGGTTCTCCTTGGTTAACTTATAGAATGCCAGACATTGGAGTCAAAGTTTTGAAGAATAACTTCAATATACCTTCAGATAGGTTTTAATGACAGCTGAATGAAATATTGTTTTTAAAAAATACCCATGGATATTAATTTTTGTAATTCTTATATTTTTATGCTATTAAGATATCATTATATGCAAATAGTATTTTACATAATAAAAATTTCGGAAAATTTTCAAATGCCAAATTTACATCATTTTAATGTTAACAAATAGACAACTTCTCATGCTGTTAATTTTCTAAAAAATCTCTGATTCCATAGATTTTTCTCAAAGAATGGTTACAGATTTTTTTCCAATCTCTCTTTTTGATAATAACACAAAGATTTTGACGATAAAATAATCTTTTATACAAGTTGAAATTTCGGGTGTCGATTGCTTTATATGGCCCAAAATTTCACTGCAAACTCAACACCAGAGATAAAAAAGACCATCTCATATTTTAGATTCTGATCACATAGAAATTATGTGCAGATGTCCATTTAAAGTTGCGACCAATTGTAATTTGATTCTTACAGTCAATTTAAGGTCAGGTCAATTTTGGCAAAACTAACAGAGACAGCTACACACTAAAGGCTGCAAATTTGTGTACAAGGGTAACTTGACCCCAGGATGAACATATGATAGCTGGCAATGACCTCTAGTGACATCTTACAGTCAGGTCAATTTTTGATTGGGTCGGGTCAATTTTGGCAAGCATTTTCAAATCTAATGGAGACGGCTGAGCCCTACAGCCTACAAATTTATGTACAAGTGTAACTTGACCCCAGGATGAACATAGGATAGGTAACACTGACCCTTGATGACCTCTATAGGTCAATTCAGGGTAAAGTCAATTTTGGCATTTAAGACCAACTTAAAAGGTTGCGATGTAAAAGATGAATTTGTATATACAGTATATAAATTCTCCCCAATGTTTTTATGAAATGAAATATACAGTGTGTCCCATATATAAGTCCCTTTTTTCCAGTTGTAAGGGCAATAATACTTGTAGTTATTTCCCTTGCACTTGTTCACATGAATTCTGCTCCATTTGTTAAACAATCAAGTTAAATACAAAATTACTTCCCTTACAACTAGAAAAAAGGGTCTTATATATAGGACACCCTGTACTGGTGTAGAAATATTGTTAGTATGTGCCCCTCCAACAATATAAATATGGCAGAATGGCAAGTTAACCAGGCGAAAAATGATGTGGGCTCAAAAATCGAAGAAAATAAAAATTTTTTAAAAAGTCCAAACCTGTTCTAAAAATTCTATTTCTTTGGGCGGCTGGCACGTACAGTTGATTTTGTCCAACTGACTATAAGTTCGCAAAAGCTGATCCTGGGATTGGCAGAATTGCAGGAAGAGACGACTGTCAATATCTAAAGTTTCTTCAGCTGAGGATAAACAAAAGGAAAAGAAAACAGGTCTAGTTAGTCACTCAATAGAAACGGTCATGTTACCAACATATTTTGGCAGCATGCTGTGTTGGGGGTGATCAATGAATAAGTTACTTCTCTCACCTTTTGTTGGATCACTAAAAAGTCTGAATTTTCAAAAAAACAAGGGATCAATTTAGCATAAACTTACATCGTAAATTGAACCCCCCACTAAAAACCTATTTGGGGGGGGGGGGTTTAAAAAAGAAAAAAAAAGTTTTTTCTAGTCATAATAAGGAGTACCGTATATCCCGGCACATAAGACGCACTTCAATTTTTGCAGGCATATTTTGGAAAAATAAAATAAAACCACCTCCTTTCCCCTGATCGTCATAGCCCTCCACACTATCGGGTTATTTTAATGTTCTTATCTATTCAAATCTATATTAACCCCCACAGTGGCTGCCTGTTTACATTATTTGCATAGCGCAGTAACGTTAGTAAACAACTGATAAAGCGTTTGCTTCACGAGACAAAAACCACGCCTTATATGCCAGGAAATACAGTAAATGTTGAAGTTTTCAGCCCTGTGGCCTTTAGATGTTATACATGCATAGCCAGCCAGCCAGCTGAACTGACTTGAAAACTGAAGAAATCTATTTTGACAGTTTTGGTTGACGGTTTCTAACAGGTCTGGTATTTACCTTATACAGTATTTGTACAGATTTCCTCCTCCACTGTATCTGTCCTCTGTTCTTCACCTTTCTTCCAAACTCATACCTTCATTGCAAAGTCCAACATTTTAACACCATTCAATGGTATTAGTTACACATTAAATGTACATAGAGATATTTTCTATAGTTTGGAGAAGGGTCATTAACAATCAAATAGTTCTTCGGACGATTGAGCTCCTTCTTGTTGTTTGTGTTGTTAACAACATTTCGGCCTTCCTCAGGTGTAATCCTGATGTGGTAAACAGAAGTTTTTTTTACCTCCTTTGAAATTAAAAAAAACAAACTTCTGTTCACTCCATCACATTCGGATATTACACCTAAAGAAGGCCAAAGAATGGATCGACCGAAATGTTGTTAACAACAAAAACAACAAGAAGGAGCAATTAATTGAAATTGACATTCTATTTACTTTGTATGAATTTAAGAGTTAAATAATAAAATGTCTGTTTTATAGACCGGCATATATGGTAACCACTTTGTAAACAAATAAATAAATTTCTCACCTTTCCCACTCAGTTGTTTTATGCAGGATTTAATCATGAAACGCATCACATTTGGAGACAGATATTTTGTAGTCAGTACACGTTCAACTCCCTGTGAAAATAAGAGACAGGTTTTTTTTTAATAAAACATATACATAAATACACACATGAATAAATGTTGAGGTTTAATATTTCAGTTGTCAAGGTGTTACACAAAAGTTCAGGGAATTTGACCAGCATGTGTGAACCAATAAGGACTTTAGCAGGACCTTTTTCTGAATCTTATAAATGAACAGAAATAAGACGAAAGAAATACTAGTCAAAAATTAATATAGATAGTACCTCTTAGATCAAGTTTACATCAGGCACCCAGAAAATTGTTGCATTGAAAAGGGACACGTTTTGCCTCGACATCGGGATGGTTGAAAGTTACTTACACTCAATAAAAATAGGTTGTTTTTTTTTTAAACTAACAAATTTTTGAAGTTACTAAGATATTTTCTCCAAGACAAATAAAACTTATCTTTTGTGCTTTCAATCCAACAATTCTTCGTAAAACTAGGTTTTGGCTTTTATAGTGATTATTAGAGTTTAAATTTTACAGTCAATCAGTAACTGTCATCTTAGCACAATAAAAAAATAGAAAAAGAAGGTTGGATAGAAAGCACAAAAAACAACTTATTTTTTATCGATTGTAAGTAATTTTGAACATTTCCGGTGTCAAGCCAAAATTTATCCCTTTTCAATTCAACAATTTTCAGTGTGCCTGATGTAAACTTGCTCCTACCTCTCTACCATGGTTGCACATGTTTTGAATCTGCAGCAATTAATTTGCGGATCTGCCACGAGAGTTCTTCAATTCGGTCGCAAACTGCGGTTTGAATTAGGGCAGCCAATGCTGGGGTTTTCCCTTCAGATCTGGGGGTTTATATTTTGAAAATAGTTTATAATCTAGGTTCTTTCATACATCAAATAAATGAATTCTTGAAAATAACTCATATACTTATATAAATATATTTAAAATAACTTTTAAAAATAATTGTTTAACTATCTTCAAATCAGCTTTTGATAGATTAGTCATCAATTAAACTTGTTTGAATCTCATATGATATGTGTACTGTTGTAGTAATAGCTATAACCACACAATGAATCTCGTTTGATATGTGTACTGTTGTAGTAATAGCTATAACCACACAATGAATCTCATTTGATACGTGTACTGTTGTAGTAATAGCTATAACCATGCAATGAACAGAAAATGAACAGAACAAAAAAAAAAGGCAAACTCATATAAAAGTTAATTTTATCGTCAAAGTCTCTGTATTATTAATGATGATTAATTTAGTCTTTAAGAGGAATTGAAGAAGAGATGGAGTATTTATTGTGATCTACATATAAAAGTAAGTAAAATACAGTTAGCAACTGTCAACATAGGTGTCTTCAGTTTTCAAGTTGGTTTGGCTGGCTGGTGATGTATGTATGTATCATGTGTAGAAGGCTGAAAATTTAAACATTTACTCCTTATCATGTCTACAAAAAACGATTTTTTGTTGTTTGAACCCCCCCCCCCCCCATCACAGATTTTTTTTTGGGGGGGGTTCAATTTACAATGTAAGTGTATGCTAAATTGGTCCCTTAGTTTGTGTCCGGCAGCATTCATGACTGTTTTTAAAAAATTCCAAAAAAGGCGAGAAGTGTGACTTATTCATTGATCACCCCCTTTTCCCATTTTTTAATTGATCACCCCCAACATGTGCGAGCCTGATCTGGGGGTTTCCTTAAAATCTCATTGGCAGCCCTGATTTGAAATGTAATTCAGCAATTTATAAAACAACCCGTTGAACGGAATGTGTAAAACCCTAACTGAATCAAAGGACTCTAAATTCAACAATTTTCAATGCTTATTTTAGCATAAATTTAGATATATTTATTAATTCTTTTCTGAATCTTATAAATTATTTTTAATACAACCAATTGAAAAGCATAAGAAAACGCAAATAATTTTCATTTATTTTAATATAATTTATATAAGAACCCACTGTGACATCGGTGTCACATACAATTTAATTGATTTGCACATTCTCTTATATAATATTATATTTTATCCTTGATTTTAACACATGAAGTGTACTAAGTGACATCTACTGAACATCTTGGTGCAGTCACGTGACTGTGTGTCAATCTGCCTACCCAGAATTCCATATAAAGTTTCTTCAAGTAGAAATGGTTCTGGGTTAAAAATATATTGTTCTATGTGCCACATTATTTGAAAAATCGTTAAAAATCGATAAACTGCTAAAATTTATTAGGGTATGAAAACATAATTTCTGTTTTCGGTATTTTCTGGGTCCAGCAATGGGACAGTCACAAAGGTTGCTGGATTAAAGAGGTCTGGCAATGGGCAGGCCCCAAGTTAGCCGAATTAAAAGGATACAACTGTAATGCCTTGACATTGTTTAAATAACAAAAGCAATGAACGTACCTGTTGGGCAATACTAGCTATTTTCATATCCAGTAAAATCTCTTTCACAGTATTTTTCACAGATTCTTGAAAACAGAAGAAAAAAAAAATAAGAATGAAAAGTATAAAATCAAATGAAAATAAATGTTAAACAAAAAAATAGAGAGGAAGCCATTTATTATAAACACGGATAATGTTATCAAAATCAGTCAGTCCTAAACACTTTATTTAAAATGTATTCAAAATTTTTTTAAATTAAAAAATAAACTTTTTTATAATGTGAAGTTATTGTTTCCCCCCATGCAAAGCCGGGTATCCTTGCGAGTAAGTCATAAATATTCTATGTATTGTGATGGTTTAAAGTGAGGGAAGGTTTTGCATGTTATCAGTCTCACTCTCTTGTCAAGACAGACGGAAACAGACGGAGAAAGACTGTGAATGAGCAGGGCGCTCTGTATATCACTCTGGCTCTTCATGCTCCACAATGTGTTGCAGTTTGTCTCCTAAACTGGTTGCCAAACTGGTTGCCAACCGTAGCTGAAGAACCCAGCTATTTACCAATAGCTGGGGGAGAGAGGAAAAGAGATGAATTCATGCCTTTCCCAAGGACATTAGTGCAAAGTGAACGCAAACTGTCTCAGCCGGAGTTTGAACTAGATTTGTCGATTCCATTTTTCACGCTGCTAACTGTTAGGCCATCCACACCTCAACAATTCATGACATCAGACCCCGTTTACTCAAAACTGAAACCATGGTCATCTTCGACAACCAAGGATTACATTGATCATCATGACCATGTATAGTGATACTTTTTTGTAATTGTGAAATGAAACTTACCTGATTCTTCTAAGTTTTCCTTCAAAATAGTCTTCAACTTTTTAAGCAAGTGTAAATCACGGGCTCTTTTGCTACTCTTGTCACTGAAGAAAATAAAGTACAAAACAGGTC
>VCCN01000660.1:1907978-1925526 GCA_006491835.1 Architeuthis dux
TGATACATAGCCAGCCATCCAGCTAGCCACCAGATTCACTTAGAAACTGAAGGAACCTATGTTGACAGTTTTGATTGAGGGTTTCTAATACGCTTACTTATTGGATTTCCCTGTCACCCCCAAAAGTACAATATCTGGTCTTAGGGGATCCATTCCCTCAGGCTGCACCTCCCCACTGCACAACAGCGCTGGACAATTTTTGTCTCTACCTATACATATGTGTGTGGGCACCCACATTAAACTCGAGCGTATGTCACATACAGCCTTCTATGAGGAGGAAAATGAATATACCTAGGCTCGGAAGTACGCAACCATCTACTATAGCTGGTAATTAGTTTTAAAAAAAAATTAAAAAAAAAAAATATGACAGTAGTCAGTCAAATTTTGGTATGAAAAAAAAAAAGAAGCTAGGTCAAACTATTTAGTTTTATGTTAAGGTAAAAAACCTTATTGAAAACTAAAATTGAAGTCTTACATATGATCTTGAAATATAAATCGAGAAACAAGATGAGATTTCGTAGAAACGAGACGAGAAATTTCCGAGAATGAAATTCTTGATCTTTATTTCTCAATTCCCAGTCCTGACCCAGTTTTGACCCACTTTTTTTTTTTAAAACTAGGTCTGTAGTCAGTCTGGTGCATAAAAACTAGGTACTAGGTCAAAACTAGATACCAGCTCAGCCCAAAAGATAAAATAATACATTTATTAGCTTATAAGATTTTGAAGATATAAGATGCATCCCTGTTTTAGGGCATTTGGAAGATGGAAGAGTTTTAATACCACCATACATCTATTTGAGTCTTCAATGCTCAGCCTCCCATCTGTAATACATTGCATACAGTGAAATATTTGGATAACTATCTGGTAAAAAAAACGTGTTTGTTCCCTATAGGCTCGATTTAATGGACCCCGATATGACGGTTTTCGGATGTAACAGATCTTTTGCATGAATATTCTATTTCTGTGTATTAGTCATTAATAAAACTAGAGCAGTGCCTGTTCCAAAGGTGTATGTTTGGAAGTGGTCGGACTTTATGGTGTGTGGAGCAGCCTGCCATAATTGTCATGTAAATAATTTTGAATGAAATACTTGTATTTATTAGTAATAAGTAATTAGCAAGCTAGTGTTTTAGAGACGTGTTACAGTGGTAACGCTAGGAGAGGCAGAGCATCCTTGTGTTTCCGTTTAATGGCCAACATGAAGCTAGCGTTTTAGAGACATATTACAGCAGTGATGCTAAGAGAGGCAGAGCAAACTTGTATTTTAATTTAATGCCCGACATGATGCTAGCGTTTTAGAGATATATGTATTTGTATTAGATTTCTCGAGAACCACTGATCCAAACAACTTCAAACTCGACACTGCAGTGCTTTGTGTGCTAATATATCTGGCAAATATCAACTTTGTACAATGGCCAGTTGTCAAGTAATCAGTGCACACACACAGATTTCTTCAATTGCAATGAGATATTGTAAATTACCTTTCATTTTTCTTTATAATAACCAATATTTTTTAAAATTATGCCTAAAATAAAATCTTATTTAGAAGAACACAGGTCTCCATAACAGATTTTAGATAAGATTTTGGGTCTCCGCCAAAAAGGGTTAACAACCACTGAACTGCACAGTCAAGAAGGTGAGTAAATATAACTATTTTCTTTTTTATTTAATAGTTTTATATTGTACAGTACTGTATATTGTATGGAAGCTTTTCTCTTTACATTAAAAAGATTAAAAAATGGTACACAATGGCTTCCAAGCTTACATTCAAATTTAACAGACACTCCTTCTTCCTATTAGTTCATTAAACCAAATGTTTACTGTACTTTAACTGTTAAATTCATACAAAATAAATTCAAATTTCAAGGGAAAATATCTACCGATTAAAATTACCTCCTTTTGACTTTCAGGTAATTTTTATAATTTTCTTTTCAATTTTATTCATAGAAGAGCTCTACTAATTTTTATTCTATTCACAGAAGAGTTCCACTGTCAATAGGAGCTTTTTCCAGCAGTTCATGAATTTAAGAGTTGCAAACAAGTTACTTAAAAAAAAAACCCAAAAGACTAAAATTGTTTACTTCTAGAATTCCTCTTCGAGGCGCATAGATAACAAAGAACTGTGCAATCCGTCGTAACTTCTGAGGGTTGGTACATTGACTTTTGTCTTCTTTCACCTGCACCCAACCAACTTGAGCATCTCGATAACCTAGCAAGAAGAAAGGTTCTCAGAATTAATAACAATAATTTTGAAATAAAAATCGCCAAATCAAAAATACTAACTTTTATGAAATACTCAAAGCATCTTTGGAAAAAATAAAAATAAAGTGCTTTATTTATTTTGTAAAAAATGTCTCAAACATTGTAATAAAAGTGGTAATACAGGTTGAATACCCCTTATCTGAAACTCCAAAAACCAAAACGTTCCAAAATCCGAAACTTTTTAGAAGCCAACTTGACGTCACAAGTGGAAATAATACTACACCTGACCTCACTGTATTCAAAGACGAGAGACAAGCCCGATTTCCAAGGCATTTAACTCATTCTGACTACAGCAAAACCTTGGTTATCTTTGTTCAACTCTTTAGAAACGTAAAACTACATTTACATTCACAAATGGTGAAAGACAAGTCCCAATCAAAACAAATTATTGTCATCACCAGACCTACATGCATTAATCACTGTATTTTCTGCTTATTCTCTCATCTGAACAAATATATTGTTAAAAATGTAAAAAAAACGCTGCAGATACCCAGGATGAGTAACAGTGATAGGAAAAAGAGAAAGTATTTATGTTTATCTATAGCACAGAAAGTCAAGCTATTGGAAAAACTGGACAGAGGTGTAAGCGTGATATCTCATTATATACATATATGCAAATATTCCAAAATCAAAAAAAAAAAAAATCCGAAATACTCCTAGTCCCAGGGATTTTTGATAAGGGGTAATCAATCTGTATCAAAAAATGTTTTGCAATATTCCACGAGAGGAATAAAAATAATGGTTCATCTCAGATTTCAAAATGATGAAAGTTTTAAGTTGACTTAAAATGTCAAGTTGATTTGTATGTTGCAATTAATGCAATTAATTTTGGTCAAGTCAAATTTTAACAGGTATGGTTAGTCACTCAATAGTAACCGTCACGTGACCAACATCTTTTGGCAGCATGCCGTGTTGGGGATGATCAATTAAAAAATTGGAAAAAGGGTTAATTGATGAATAGGTTACTTCTCTTGCATTTTGTTGGGAGGTGATTTCTAACAAGTCTTAATTTTCAAAAAGCAAGCTTGAACGCTGTCGGATGCAAACGAAGCGACCAATTTAGCATAAAATTATATTGTAAATTGAATCGTAGCCCTAAAATTTATTTAGTGAATCCCCCCCCCACGTTTTATCTCTACATAATAAGGAGTAAATGTTTAAATTTTCAGCCCTCTAGCTTCATTGGTGTGGCCTGTACACGTGGCACATTCATACATAGCCAGCTAGGCAGAATCACTTAAAAACTGAAGAAACCTTTGTTGACAGTTTTGGTTGACTGTTTCTAATATTCAACTTGCATGTGTAAAGGGAAAAGAAGGCCTGATTACCTTTCCACATTCTGACTCCAATACCTCGCTGTACATCAATAAGGATGACTCTGCCATAACTGTCAGTTGTGGCTGCATACGAGTTGTTGGGAGACAACACAATACTTTCTCCATGTCTTCTTTTATCAGGTAAACCAAATCTTTAAATAAACAAATACATAGATGCAAATAAGAATTCAAAAGAACAAGGGCAGTGCCCGTTCCAAAGGTGCATGTTTGGAAGGGGCCAGACTTTATGGTGTGAGGAGCAGCCTGCAATAATTGTCATGTAAAATAATTTTCTGTTTGTCGTATGAAACTATGGCTTCAAAGTATTTTGATTACTTCTCTTCAGGGTTGGCAATTTAAATAATTCTAAATAGCGGAAGCCAAGGGAGATAATTTATAGAAACTATGACAAAAGATCATATAATTTCATTTATTTTTTATTAGATTTCATGAGAACCACTGATCCAAACAATTTCAAACTCAACACTGCACCGCCTCAGGTGCTGACTAAGATATTTGAGGAGTTTTAACTTTGTACAATAGTCAGTTGTCGAGTAATTGCGGTGCATAGATTTCTCGAGAACCAGTGATCCAAACAACTTTAGACTCGAAACTACACTGCCTTGTGTGCCGACTAATATATTTGAGGAATTTCAACTTTGTACAATGGCCAGTTGTCGAGTAATTGCGGTGCATAGATTTCTCTAGAACCACTGATCCAAACAACTTCAAACTCAACACTGCACAGCCTCGTGTGCTGACTAATATATCTGGCCAGTTGTCGAGTTATCACGGTACATACACACACACACACACACACACAAATTTCTTCAATTGTAGTTAGATGTTTTAGGTCGTTCAGTATGTAAGGTAGAAGTTAAATTAATCTTCATTATTAACCATGACAAAAAACAACTGAAACTAATTATTTCATTCTTTGTTGAAAGAATCTGGGATTCTGGACAAAAAAAGCCTATGTCAACATCTAAACCAGGGGTCGGCAAACTATGGCCTGTGACCTCATTTTATCCAGCATTCAACATGTGACATTGCATACAAAAATTCTTTGGTTAGTGTGTCGATACTGAATTTTATTAATTCAGTATCGAAAAATAGAGCAAGTGTCTCATTTTTGTAATGGCCTCAATTGAATCAATATTTTATAGCTGAAAATATTTAAAGATTAAACAAGCTGTTTCCATAGCCTTGTATGATCATCATTGATGGAAATGGGTTTTGGGAACTAGGTATACAGTAATTAGTAGACATTGAACATACAAAAAACCTGGAAATTGAGAAGAAGGTATACACTGTACATATGCGTACCCCCATTTCCATCCCTGATGATCCTTGTTTCATTTTTGATTCGCCCTGACCTGCAAGACATTTCTAATCTGTCCTGCCACCAAAAAGTTTGCCAACGACTGATCTAAGCTAAAGAGCTCCATTAAACTGTTGGGGAGCAGTTGGTGAAATATGATAGGTTTTGTCTCTTAGAATCTCTTAGAATCAGGAAAGACAAATACAGAAGACCTTTATTGTCAACAAATTGAAGAGAAACAAGCTTGGCTGCTGCAGGGTCAAAATTCACTCCTACTTCTATTCCGACTGAAGATGATTACTGTAACTCGTATTGTATATAATAAATAAAAAAATTATAAAAATACAGGCAGTCCTCGAGATTCATCCGTTCAACTTTCGTACATTTCAGACTTTTGGCCCCTATAAATTAACACCGCTAATTCAATTTCCGTACCATAAAAATGTGGACATTCATACCTTTTTTACTGAACTGCATTAGACCTAGTAAATTTATACTTTTATTTCTTAATGTTTCACCTAATTTTGAAGGGTAGAATATGTATCATAAAATGCTCGAATAATAATATATTGTATGCAAACATTGCTTTTGATTATTGCAGGTTTCCTAATATAGGCTAGAGAATTGTTCATTTAAGAAAATTAATAAACAGAAAATAATATATGTACGTATGCCGGTAAATCAAAATACACGGACGGGCGCAATATTCTACGAGAATTATTAAATCACTTTTATTATTTAAAATACATACTTTAAATAAATATTTTTTAGGTTTTTATAGATTTGTTTAAGATGTTAGTTCTGGGCTTTCTGGGACTTTTTTCTGCTCGTTTATGTTTGTAAACAAACCGATGCCATGCACAGTGTGTAGTGAAATGCAGAGCACCTGCATTTTGACTGCACTGAAGTTGTGTGCACCGCTATCATGAGACTATGTATGTGTGTGTGTTAATGATAATGTGTGTGTGCGTGTGCTTTTAGCTCTCAGCAAATGGAACACTCTAATTAATACATAATTCAATGATTCAAGATTTGGAAATTCAACTTCCGTACAGTTTTTCAGGAATGTATATGAGTTGTACTCTGATTTGAAGTCAAGTCACTATTGTTTAGCTGTCTGAACCTGAACGACTCGTTCAGGTGTTGGAACATCAACAGTCTTCCAGGCTATCTTCCTTTTGAGAAAAACTGTAGAACCGGTATTGAAGAAAACCAGTAATTCAAATGTGAAGATGTTGGTATATAATAAGATGCGGGACTGCCGTATGAGAATATTCATTTAATATAAAATACAAAAAAACTAACGGAAAATATAAAAGACACTAGAGAATCTTCCATGGATTAGAAGTAAGATGGAAATTAGTGATCGTGTTGATTTTATTGTGGTTTGTCTTTGTAGCTCCTATCTACCGATTGGTAAATTATTTATATTTTGAATAAGCGAGAATTCAATTTGGTGTTTAAGACTTCCAACAATTATTGTGAAAGACTTTATTTCTTAATTTATAATGGTAATTATTTTCTTTGATAAACAACATAACATGAAAAATGAAGAAAAGCTCCTGAACTGACCGTAAAGGTAACGTTTGGGCTTGTTCTATTCTGGGTTTCTTTCTCTCTTTGCTTTCAGATCCAAAGCCGAGTAAACCACTGTGAAAGAAAGGAAAAAAGAAAAAAGGTTAATTAAAGTAATTAAGACAACAGCATGAGAAATAATTACAATGAGAGAGATAGAGAGAGAAATAATTATAATGATGACGATGGAGAAAAAGAGAGAGAAATACAATTATGATGGGAGAGAGAAGGAGAAACAATTATGATGAGAGAGAAAGAAATAAACAATGACAGCTCTAGTTAGTCACCCAATAGAAACCGTCACGTGACCAATGTCTTTTGTCAGCATGCCATGTTGGGGGGATGACTAAAAAAATTGGGAAAAGGGGGTGATCAATGAATAATTTACCTCTCTCACATTTTATTGGGCGGTGATCACTAAAAAAGTCTGAATTTTCAAAAAATAATCACGAACACTGCCGGACACAAAATAACGGACCATTAAAAAACCTATTTTGGAGAGGAATTTAAAAAAAATGTTTTTCAGCCCTCTAGATCCATTGGGTCGGCCTGTACGCATGATACATACATACATAAATAGCCAACCAGACCAGCTTAACAACTGAAGAAACTTATGTTGACAGTTTTGGTGATGGTTTCTATAAATAGACCTACTAATTTTTCAGATTTAAAGAAATTTAGATTACCTTTATCTCTTGTGATAATTAGATGTCTCTCATTCTCTCTCTGCAGTGGCGTAGCAGAGGGGGGGGGGATTTTAAATTGCCCCATGGGTCCCCCAATGGAGACAGATCCCCAAAAGCTTTATGGATAGTAGTTCGCCCACTGCATTTCTACTAACATTATACAATAACAATTCTCACTAAATGTTGGAGGGGCCCCCTCAAGGAGCCAAGCCCACACCCAGGCCCTCAAATCTCTAGTTACATCACTGATTTTGAACTGCCTACTCAACAAGCTCATGAACCCCCAATAATACCTTGGTGGAGCTAAGCGGTCCACGGTCCCAGGTTGTGAACCACTGCACTAAATGTTGGAAAGGAGGGCCCTAAACTTTGGAGTCGCCTCCCTTAAATTTACAGTCAGCTGATTGGCTTTTAAAGAGTTATTTCCCTTTAAAATGTTGCATTTTTTCACATACACCCTGTATGTATCTATATTATGTTAGCAAATAACAGGCAACTCTGTGACAAAAATTCATAAGAAAGAATATAATTGTACCACTCACCTGGCAGCTGATACAAAGGCAGATTTTAGTTTGTTAGCAACAGCATAGGCAACATCAGATAATATTGGTTGCATACTTCCCTACAAAGAAGAAATAAATATCATATATATATATATATATATATATTAGTAGTCCCTCCAATTTTGTGGACTCGAAATTCACGGATTTTTCATCAATAAAGGGAAGTTACTCTCACAGACTTTTGAGGGAAAAAAGCAACATTTTTTGATAAAAACCTACATTATTTCTTATCAGCTAGTAAATATCAATGTACTTATAAACTTTTTTATAAAAATAAAACCATTAAGAGGGAAAGGAACAGGATAATGATCGAATAGACAAATCATGTTTTTTTAATCTTTATATATTTTTAGTTAGAATGTCATTGTGTCAATACATTTTATATTAAAGTATAAAATTCACTTTTCATGAGACAATTAAAACTTTTTTTTAAAAATAAAAATTCCTGGTAAATTTACATGTAAGTTTTTATAAAAAATGATCACAGTTTTAAGAGATTTTAGTATAACATGTTTATAAAAAAAAACCATCATGTGACCAATATCTTTTGGCAGCATGCCATGTTGGGGGTGATCAATTAAAAAATTTGAAAAAGCGGTGATCAACGAATAAATTATTTATCTCGCCTTTTGTTGAGCCATGATCATTAAAAAAGTTTAAATTTTCAAAAAACAAGCGTGAACGTTGTCGAACACAAACTAATTAAGCATAAACTTACATTGTAAATCGAATCCCCCCACTATTATTTTAAGACATACTCTCAATTTAGAGTAAATATTTAAATTTTCAGCCCTCTAGACCCATTGGTGCGGCCTGTACCCGTGATACATAGATAGCCAGCCAGACCTGCTTAAAAACTGAAGTAACCTATGTTGACAGTTTCTAATAAACAGACTTCAGACTCACAAGCTCTGATGAGTGCAAACAAAATTATAACAATTCCTGCCTAATAAAGCATTGAAGAGATTTTTGGCAACTCTGTAGTTGTTTTTGGCTTTTGTTTCTGGATAGTTTTTGGCAAGAGAAGGTAGTATTATTTGCCACTGACAATTACTGTATATGCCAGACTATAACATGAATAAACTAGCATTCCAAGGGAAATTATGAATCACTGCCACCCATATATGCTGTGTTGGGGGTGATCAATTAAAAAGTTGGAAAAAGGGGTGATCAATGAATAAGTTACTTCTCTCACCTTTTGTTGGGCTGTGATCACTAAAAGAAAGGTCTAAATTTAAAAAAAACAAGCGGGCACAAACTAATGACCAATTTAGCATAAACTTAATCTGTTCATGATCTTATATAAACTATATAAATTGTCATTTGTTTGTGCAGATATCTGTTCATCTGTCACATTATTCCAAACCAAAATATAAAAGAAACACTGCTGCGATTTGATCCCCTGACGAAGACCTTATTAGACTGATGACATACACATGATCTACTGTTACAGAGATGAAATGAATCAGGATTTAAAGCCTGAAATATTGTCAGACAGTCAGATAAGATATGGTGGAAGCTGATAATAAAGCACTGAAAGTCGCTAGACAGACGGCCTAATTTTTTTTAAAAACCAAAGAAACATGTCACTGGAAATGGGCTACAATTACAAAATATTTATTAATTAAATATTTGTTACTGTATTTACTTTCATACAATGCGACCTCGAATATAATGCAACCCCCACTTTGTGTAGCCAAAAATCAGTAATATATTTTATCTTCTTATTGCTGCAAATTTAAAAACACATAAAATACAAAAACTAAAACACAAACACTAAAACTAACATGGTTCCTGCTTTTGCTCAATATCTTTCGGTTTGAATTTACCTAAAGATCCAAATTCTGTATATTTGTTGGTTTGTTACCCGCAAAAATATTATTTTTTATGGGTTCTATGCTAGTATATATAAAAGCCACTGTCACTTTTTAGTTTGTTTGTTGGTTACTGTCATGCTAAAGCAAACAGAAAGAGAGAAAGGGGGTAAAGCAAGGCTCTGCAGAGTCAGTGTGTTCTACTACTGGTAATGTCTCAGCAGTAGCTGGAAAAACAATTCCACTAAATATAAAAATCTCTGATTTTTAATGAATAAAACTGATATTTTTCTCATATTAGAAAAAAAAAAAATTTTTGTACCCAATTCTGTTGCCTTAGGTACACATAGCCCAAATTTTTATTGTAAAATTATTAAATAAACAGAAAATAAGTGTGGTAATACTGATCACTGTCGCCTAGTGGTAGAGTGCTCGCCTCCAGTTTGGTAGGCTGTGGTACAATCCACCACCGAGTCAGACCAAGGACTTTAAAAAAAAAAAAATGGTACTCAATGCCTCTCAATTTAGCACTCAGCACAAGGACTAAGATTAAGGAACCTCTCCTCGAGGCTAAGGGTTACAGCCAAAATCATGTTGGACACCCCAATTCTCATAAGATTACCAAAGTTAAGCAACGTTGAGCCTGGTCAGTACCTAGATGGGTGACTATTGGGGAATACCCAGTGCTGTAAGCAGAACAAAGCTTCGTCAGGCCTGGCAACAAGGGCTATGTGTACCTAACCCTATGACACACTTGATAGTAGATACATAAAGAGTACTAAAAAAATCAACCGAAAAATAAATTTTGTTCAAGGTATGTGTTTTTTGTGTACAATAAATACATTTATACTAAAATATATATCTGTATAATTTATTCATATGTAAATAATTCTGTCATTTTTTTATGGGTACTATGCTTGTGCTTTAATAACTATCTAGATCCACTTGTGTGTCCGTAGGTTGTTAGTACTTACCTCTTCAGCATAGAAGAAACCAACATAAGGGAACGCTCCAGTTGTTACATAGAGAGATGTGGCAGGAGGTGATAGACGGACAGCAGAATAAAATCCTTTCACATTAGATGCAATCGTCATTTGAGTGAATGCACTTGGGCTACAAACCCCTGCAAGACACAAGGAAAAGCATTAGTGGAGTTTAACTTTTTTAACTCTTAAATTCGTACAAAGAAAATAGAATTTCAATTTCAAGGGAAGTAATTCCTGATTGAAATTATCTCCCTTTGACGAGTTTTAAACATTTTTTTTATTCAATTCACATAAGAGTTCAACTATGCTATTCATTAAAGAGTTTGGCTGTCAATTTCAAGCAGTTTCAAGTGTTTATGAATTAAAGAGTTAATAAAAATGACTGTAAAATGACCTAAAATTTGAGAATTGCATACTGACCTCCACTACACTGGTCAAAAATTTGATCTTGGTCATGTAGTGCCCATTTCTTATAAGCTAAGGGTGGAGCTTGCAAGAAGGAATCATTATGGCTGGCTGCAGCTGAAAAATGAGAAAAGAAAAATGGCAAAGTTTAACCTTTGGGCCGTCAAAAATGGATCGGCTTATTAGGACTGATTTTGAGCAATCACTGTATTCTTTTGAAAAGAAGCAAACATTTCCTTTTTCAGACTTAATTTTTTTCATGAAAGGTTGATTTTGTGTCAAACTCGAGATATATAGCTTGACTTAACTTTTTTAATATATCTTTTTATCAAACATTTTTCTAATGTTAAAAAAAAAATGGAAACATCTCCACCTCGGCTTTTTAGGTTTTGATAGCTCAAAGGAAGTTCTGTACACACACTGAAAACAAAGATGATGATCCCCCCTAAATTTAAAATAAACTTTCAATTTTATTATTTCTTGATTATTTCAAAACAATATAAACAATGGTTCACATACTTCAAAATGAATAAATATGGAAAGTCTGTATTATTTCACAGATAAATTACAATCTTGTAAATAAATAACTGAATAAATAAATTATAATCTTATGTTTCATATTGTTATGGTTCATATATTTTTTGGCAAAATAGGCCAAGTGGGACGACTTAACCATCAAAAATGTATTGCATCATAAGGACTGATTTGATCGATCACTGCTAAAGAAGCTAATATTTTTTTTATTTTTTTTACTTTCATACTAAGCTAGCATGGCAATGACTGTTTGAGTTTTAGTAAAAAACGATTATTTTATTAAATCAAGTATTGTAAACCATTTTTATTTTTGACTACTATTTACATTCATTCTAATTTTTAGTTTGTTTAATCACACTTTCAGTAAGGCTAGCAACAGTGTTATTGTTTTGGTATTAGTAAAAAAAGCGATCAATTATTTTATTATTTTATTTTTATTTAGACAAAGTATTGTAAACCGTTTTTATTAATTTTTAACTACTAGTTATCTTCATCTTAATTTTTAGTTGTGTTTTTAATTCAACTTGGTTTTAGTAAAAAAGATATTATTCGTTTATTGTAAACCATTTTACACATTGTGATTTTTTAAAAATGCTACAAATTAAGATGAGGGTAAATAGCAGTCAAAAATTAATAAAAATGGTTTATAATACTTGATTTAATACAAAAAATAAAATAAAATAATCATTTTTTACTAAAACTCAAACAGTCATTGCCGTGCCAGCTTAGTACGAAAGTAAAAAAAATGTCAGCTTCTTTAGTTGTGATTGTTCAAATCAGTCATTATGATGTGATCCATTTTTGATGGTTAAGTAGTCCAACTTTGCCTATTTTTTTAATTAAATTTCTAAAAATCCTTCTTTAATCTTTTAGGAAAAGTACAAAAAAAGAAACGTTAGCTTTGTTTCAAAAGAATACAGTGATAAAATCAGTCCTGAAAAGACGATCCATTTTTGACGGCCTAAAAGTTAAACTTTTTCCAGAAAGATTTATGAGACAAGAAAAACCCAGGATTCTAAAATGCTAATTTTCTAAGCACAGGACCTTCCCACTTGGTAGATTTGTGAAATATGATCTTGCTAACCCATGTGCTGTACTAAATGAAGCTTTATAAATATCTATACGTCCTATTAGTCACTTCTTAGGATCTATGTATAAATCTATGAAATTATTTACTGAATTAAATACAAACTTGTTGGTCCATTTCAGTATCAACTTATATTATAATCTTTAGGAATTAATAGTGTTATTTCCATTCAAATAGTTTCAATTTAAAAGAAACCTCACAATTCTCTAGTTATTTAAAACAAAAAACAAAATTATCTTCATTTCCTGAGAAATTTACCAAGAAGTGTTGCATTCGCAGCATTTTAAACCTTTTTGAGTTACATCGGCCATTATGACTACTAAGAGATGAAATTTGATTGGTCCAATTTGAAACTATGTTTGACCAATCAAAAATAATTTAATAAAAAAAAAAATTGCTCAGGCCTACAAAAGTTTGAGGGATGTTGACGTTTTAGCAATCAGGATATTGAAAATGGCCTCAGAAGGCATGCATCAATTCAATACAAAAGGTGGATCTACATTCATTAGAATTTTATGAATTTTAAATTTTTTTTAAATTAAGTTTTAGAATTTTAATATTTTATAATGTCTAGGATTTCATTTTCATGATTAATTTAGATCATTATTTTTTCACTAGGATAATACTGGTAAAAGATGATGGGACTATTTATGTATGGATAAATTATACAAATATATACTTCAGTATAAATATATTTAGAGCTACATACAGTTGGCCATGGCTGAATACAGGCCGTAAGAGGAACAAACCAACTTTATCAAAGATTGTCCTTGAGATTGTTGCCTTTTCATTAGGAACGTAAGATTGTGTCGCTTCGAGTAAGATCAATTACGAGTAAGATCAATTACTAAAAAAAACAAAAAACGGTCTGGTTAGTCACTCAATAGAGACCATCACGTGACCAACATCTTTTGGCAGCATTACTTCTCTTACCTTCTGTTGGGAAATGATCACTATAAAAATATATATTTATTGAAATAATTCTTTGTAAAGAAGTGTGATTCCATGAGTTTACCTTGACCTTCATAATCTTCCATCTTTACTTATATGTCAGTCTGATTCCTTGTTTTACTCAGAGCTACATACAGTTGGCCATGGCTGAATACAGGCCACAAGAGGAACAAGCCTACTTTATCAAAAGATTGTCCTTGAGATTTGTTCATCGTCATTGCTAATACAAGAATAACTGGAAATTGTTGCCTTTTCATTAGGAAAGGTAAGGTTGTGCCGCTTGGACTAAGATCAATTATTAGTTGAAATAAAATAATTGAAGTGGTTTGTTAAAATACCATGGTGTAATAGTTAAGGAAATAGCATCCCTTACTTATCAAAGTGGTAATGGGTTTTGAATTTTAAAGCGTGGGCTGTCTTGTTAAAATGTAATAAAATTAGATTGGACTTTTCTTCTGTCAACTTAATATCCCATTCATCATATGTAAAAAAAAAAATTGTTATTGCATTATTTTTCTTCTCTGAAATTGATATCCCAATTATAATGAAATTAATTACTATTTGAAAAAAATAATCAAAGTGGTGATGGGTTTGAAACTTTAAAGCGATGGCTGTCTTGTTAAAATGTAATAAAAATTCAAAGATATATACAGGTTTCCCACCGCTATATGAAAGTAGAGTGTTTCACAAAAAACCTTTCATAAGCGTAAAGCAAAGAGGCAATTACCATTAACTTATACGGGTGAAATTTTGAGCATTCCCAGCTGCCAAAAATGATGTTAGGCTGAGTCGACGGTGGTTGGTGTGGTGGGAGGTACAGGAGACTGGTATGTAACGAAGAGGAGAAGAGTGTGCTTGCTGTCTCTATAACGGCTTGTTGCAAAACAAATGCTAACACTATTTTCGCTTTTTGTCTTTTTTTGTAAAGGTGAAAAAGTGAAGGATACTTTTACGGGGCCTATAGCATATGTTATAAAGGGGCCCCAATTTTACGAAATACATGTAAATGTGAAATGTTTTGTTCCATTATGAAAAGAGATTTTGAAGCTATAAACCAAATTCTAAAGAAATTCCCCTTATATAAAATCTGTCGAGTAACAAATCCGGAATGTAGCTTTACCTCTTGCGACTTGGTTTCGGCAAGCTCGTAATGATTGAAACAAGGTGAATCCATCAATGGTAAGGAAAGCCTTCTTGTAGAGAACCATCAACTCTTCATGCTGGAAGCGAAAAAGAGAAAAGAAAACAATAACATCTTTTTTCTAATGGATATTCATTTATATAGGAGTGGCCGAACGTCTGCTCGGATAATGGTTAACATATCTGCCTCACATGCAGAAGGTCCTGGGTTCGATTCCCGGTATGAGTGTGGAAAACTCTTCATTTGGACAAACTTCTCTGTGCATTCAGCAGCTAATTGAGTAGACTCTAAGCTGTGTGATTAGGGTGGAGGTATCCCTTCGGTGGACTTGCATCCTGCCATGGGGCTGGTCATAAAAAACTTGTAAGAATAAAGTCCTGGTCTCGACCAGATATGAAACTCACAAGGATCACTAAGCTGATGCATTCAAAGGAAACCGGGACTTTGTCACTGGCTGTTTATACTCCAATGGGAGTTGTCTCTTAAGAGACAGATGAAGGGGTTGAATGGTTAGCTGCAGGGAGAATGGAATTGGCAAAATTCCAGCTGAGACAGTTTGTGTTCACTTTACATTAATGCCCTTGAGAAAGGCATGAATCCATCTCTTCTTTGGTAGAGCAGACTGTGCTCTCTAGTCATGGTTGGTAACCAGTCTAGGAGACTGATTTCCGATCTACGCTGTTTACTAATGATCGTGGAATGGTAATCTATGAGATAAAAAAACAACAGAAACTAGCATTCCAAGGGAAATTATGAATCACCACCACCCATATATGCAGTGATGTGGGTGATCAATTAAAAAGTTGGAAAAAGGGCTGATCAATGAATAAGTTACTTCACTTGCCTTTTGTTAGGCTGTGATCACTAAAAAAGGTCTGAATTCTTTTTTAGCATAAACTCACATTGTATATTACTCTAAAAACCTATTTAGGGGGTAATTTTCAAAAAACAAAAAAAAACAACATTTTCCCTACTCATTGAGGAGAGTGCATGTGCAAAATTTCAAGTTTCTACTATGAACGGTTAGGGCTGGGTGAAGTCCGGCTAGATAGATACATATAAATGTCAGAGCACATGAATAACTTAAACCCAGCAATAAACCAGTGTTGTCAGTAATGGTGATTAATAAGATGAACAAAATACTTGTTTCTTTAAAAAGTTGGTGATTACTCTGCGTAGAAAAAGCTACCACTACCAGGTGACTAAAACAATTGAACTCATAAGGGCCAAATTAAGCTAATAGCATATGTTATAAAGGGGCACCAAATTTACAAGATACATGTAAATATTAAAACACATACATTTTTAACTAGGAAAGTAATTGAATTTTTTCCATTTGCTATACAGCCAGATAATACGACAAATATGTCTGACATTTTAGTAATATTACTTTGTTTTCATTTTGATCTTTGAGCAGCGGCTTTGACTTCGGTTTCAAATACTTCCATATTTATGTGTTGTTTATGTATCACATAGATACCACACTCCAATTAATTATTGTATTAAAATAATAACCCCAATTAAAGGTGATAATCTAAAATGCTAACCTTAAACACCCAGTAGTTCATAAAAGTTGAAGGCATTATAGTACTATAGTAATAGAGCAAGTGAAGCATTTAGTGCGGGGCCATTGAAATTGCGAGGCCCGTAGCATATGATACTTTTGCTACATAGTTAATCAAGCACTGGAGCTTGTCAATGACACATATCTCACACATATAGACTAGTGTCAGGCTATGGTAAGCTTAGCAGGGTTGGATCCAGGATTTTGAGCAGGGGTGGATCCAGAATTTTGAGTAGGGGTGGATCCAGAATTTTGAGCAGGGGTGGATCCATATTTAAAAAAAATATACATTAAGAAAACAAATTTCACACATCAAAAACAAGAAAGTAATATGTGATCCAGTATTTTTCACTCACATTTGGGTCGTAGTTTTAGAAATTAATATCGAATAAGACAGAAGATGAGAAACAATGGTTTTATGGTCAATTTATGATCACTTAGTATTATTTAGGTTTTTTTATTTATAAAATTTCTTTATCTAGATATTTATAAAAAAAAAATTTGAATTGTGCTTTGCTTGAGCAAGGATGGGGTCCTGGATCCCCAGGAAATTTTCATAGAAGAATTACCTGTTCGGCCATTCCAAGGTACCGAGGAGATTCATAGGATTTACACTTCAGTTTTGTAACAGGTTCTTCATGTAGAAGTTGGGAGAGCAGTAAAGTACCAGTCTGAAAGAGAGAGCAAGTATTTCTTCTTGAAATGTATACAATTCTTTTGGCTATGATATAAGTGAGTTCCTGCAAAAACCTTATATCATAAAAGATTATGTTGTCAAAACAATTGAGAATATGAAGAAAGAAGAGGGAGATGACATTTGAGAAAAATATACAGAGGAAGCTGCTTATTGTGATCACTTTGGAACAGGATCTTTTAGATAACAATAGCCGGCTGATAACATTAAGCAGAGGATATAAAAATTGAAAGAATTTACATACATTGTTATAAATTTATTGTTATAAACAACTTCACATTATTAAAAAAATTAATATCAATTTTTAATTTCTTGTAGTCCAACTTTCTCAGCACTAAACAACTTACAAAAGGTTGTGCATATATAAACCAAGAAACTTACCTCTGTATACATACGAATATATCCTGAAGAGAAACCAACAATAACACATGTCCAATCTGGACCACCTTGGGTACTCCTGAAATATGCAGAAAAAAGTCATACATTATGCATCAAGGAAACAAATGAAAAAGGTGTGATAAGAAATTGGATATCAGACACAAAAAATAGCAAAATTTATTATATGAAATTGTACAACAGAGCACTGTCAGTGGTCATAGTTCAGTTTACATGTGAAATAGAGATACAACCATGACTTTTGTTGCATGT
>VCCN01000660.1:1943664-1960256 GCA_006491835.1 Architeuthis dux
AGGACTACAACCTAAAAAATGCTTAATTTAAATAAACTTTTTAAATTTATATTAAATCACTCATTTTAATTAAACACTTTAACTTAATATCTTGATCACACCACCATTCAGTAGATTCATTCTTCAATGGTGCCGCAAGGAATCTGCCGTTAATGTTGAACATAGTTTAGAACAATCCAGAATGTAAACCTTGTCTATAGAAAGAGCACAAACTAATGTTGAAACTGTGCCAGTTAGATGGGTTGATTGGAACACATGACTTTTCTATCGGATTCATAGTCAAGAGAAGTAATTTATTCATTGATCACCCCTTTTTCCAATTTTATAATTGAGCACCCCCAACACGGCATGTTGGTCAGGTGATGGTTTCTATTGAGTGACTAACCAGACCTGTTTTGCATCTATTTATAGGAAACAGATAGCAAAAGTCAATTTCATTAAGTGTTCTCATGGTAAGGTGAATAAGCATTCAAACAGCTGATCAATCACAAGAATTGAATAATTGATCACCAACAGGCATGTTTTTCAGAATTACTTTCATCCTTTGTAGCTTTTATAAACATACACCTACAGGGTGAATTATTTTAGATTTACAGATTTGCATGAAGCAAGCAAATTAATGGGGAAAACAATTCTGTAATAGTAATCTCTTGTTAGAGTCAAGGTGAGATTACAATTCAAACGCAAGATCCAAACAAAGCCTTTACAATCCAAATGCCCAACTAAGCCTTCACAATCCAAATGCCCAACAAAGCCTTCACAATCCAAACGCCCAACAAAGCCTTCACAATCCAAACGCCCAACAAAGCCTTCGCAATCCAAATGTCAAACGAAGCCTTCACAACCCAAATGAAGCTTTCACAATCCAAATTCCAAACGAAGCCTTCACAATACAAATGCAATGCAAGGTATTCACGAAAGATGTGTCCGTGAATCCGAATAAGCAGAATTTATAGCAATTCCTGCTGCCTTTCAATTGGTCAGCTCAAAATAAATACTGAGTAATCTAGTTTACATATATTTACAATACTGTGTGGTTATGTGGAATAAATTAATTGTACATAATTTAGTTACATGTATTCAAATAGTGGGTTAGTTAAATCACAGCTTTCGATTGGTCACTCACTTCAAGTCGACGAGATATGGCATTGGCTAACACAGTGTTTCCCATCGGTTGGGCCATGGCCCACAGCATGTTTTCCAGAGAGACTGTGCAATTCTTGGACAAAGTAGGTAATAAGCACTCGGAAACTGACCGAATTGAAATGTACACATTTTGCCCTGACACCGGATGACGTCGCTGAAATGTCACCAGTGTTAGGGAAGATCGCAGCCTTAACTTTGCAAAACCCAATTTGACAAGTTTAAAATTAAAAGAGTGAGATCAAAATTAATAATCTAAAAGTTTTTTTTAACTTATTTTCATCCAGTCCAGAAAAATTATGAGCAAAAAAGAAATTTCAAAATGTTTAAAATGGGCAATGCGTGTTTTAAACATTTTTTAAAACATAATTCTGAATATAGTAAAACACAAAATGAAACCTGAAAGGGCTAATCAGTTTCAATATTAAAGTTGACAGATACTTGATGATCAAGAAGAAAAAAATGGGTTTCAATCATTATTTCATCATCAAAAAATGAATACCTGGAAATGAAAAGTTCCTAAATAAAATAAATGTCGAAAAACGAAGACAAAAATTGAATGCATTTTAAGGAAACTAAAATTTGAACAATACTGCATGAATCAGTTCAATCTTCTTGTAATTTATGGTATTATTTTTGTTAATAGTATTTTTTTTAAAGTTTAAATCAAATCAGAGTTTTTATAACATCCTTGCTGAGCAAGTCTAAAGGAGTAAGAATGTCATAAATTACTGATTTGATTTAAACTTTAAAAATCTTCTCTAAAAAACATGTATTTGTTTATCTTGGTAAGACTGCTGACGTTTCAGTGACATCAGCTGATGTCGAGGCAAAAATGTGTCTGTTTCATTCTGGTCAATTTCGCGGTGCTTATCCCCTACTTCGTCCCAATTCTTGTTTTTTTTTTATTGACCAGTATCTGGCCACACCATGTTCGATTTGTACCTGACAAACTGGATTCCTGAGTTCAGTGTTGATGAATTTTTTGCTTCTTTTCAATTAGCAACTCTCACAGATTTTTGACAACAAAGCAACATGTGTCAATAAAAACAAAAGAGAAACCACCTTGAATTAGAGGCAGATCTTAGATGTGTGCTTTCCTCAACAGAACCTAGGATTGGGAAGCTTGTGCAGAAAATTCAGAAGAACAGCTCTCATTAAAGTAGCTTCAGTTAAATTTTGAGGTTTTTTTCATGTGGTAAATGTCTGGATTGTTTTGTGTCATATCCTACAAGAGAAACACCTTGGAGATGAGTTTTTTTCAATTTATTTCTGGTTATTATTGCAATTTGTAATAAAGTTTCCATTCTTTCTTTTATTAAATACTTTTAAATTGAAAAAAGTTGCAGGTTTTATTGATTGGGTAAAAACTTGAAATGCATGTGGTGAGAAATCTTTATTTTTATACTTCACCACGTTGATATACACAACTTTTATGAATAATTTTAAAAATATAAGTATAATACTTCACTAAATTGAATAAAGTACTACTAAGTCAAACAATTTTCATATAGTTGGGCGCTAATTCACTTTTGCAACCCCAAGCTGTCAGACGACAAGGGAGGTTATTCTTGTAACAAAAACAAAAGGAGTTAACATGGTATATTTCTTCGATTTTATCAAAAAATAAATTAAATCATTTCTTTTGATTTCAACAAAAAAAAATTATTTCACATTTGAGGAAAATATTTTTTTTAATGTGTTCAAAATTATATTTTTACGGCATAGGTTTTTTTTCTCGAAAATTTGAGATAATCAATCATATATAAGCAACACATTAAAGCATATGAAAGTGTGTGGGAGGGGGGCAACCTAGGGGCCAGCCAAATTTCAACATTTACTCATATAAACGTTTTTTCTTTTCTTTTGGAAAATAGCCCTAAATACATTTTTAGTGGGAGTTAAATTTGCGATGTAAGTTTATGCTAAATTGATCTCTTAGTTTGTGTCCAGCAGCATTCTCGCCTTTTTTGTTGAAAATTCAGACTTTTTTAGTGATCACTGCCCAATAAATAGGCGAAAGAAGTAATTTGTTCATTGATCACCCCTTTTTCCACATTTTAAATTCATCATCCCCAACATGGCACACTGTAGATATTATTTACTATTACTAAGCTTAGAGGGATTTTGGAGAAGGCCTGCCCTGGAAGAAGAAAAAAAAGAAAAAAACATTCTGGCTTATATACCCACGCTCCATTTACTAACCATTGGCACTAGTGGAGAAAACATAACTACCTCAGCCACCAAACAGGCTAGATGCTTTCTTTCACAACTTGAGAAAACTTTCTCAGTTCTTGTTTCTTCTTTCTGAGCCCACACACTCTTTTTCTATTTATTTTTTTAGATCATGATGTGATATTCCGATATCGGAAATCACTGAAGTGAAACTACATTATGGATACAGAAGATATATCTTTGGGTTACAAATGTCATACTAGCCCAAAAAATCTTTTTACAATCAGTAATGAAATCAAATGATGGATAATTTTATATCCAACAGAATATGATAATTATAATGACATTTATTAGTGAGAGCCTATATTTGCCCGGCGCTGGTGTGAGCGACTGCTAAACGAGTGGCCTAAATTGTAAATGTGAATAAAGAAACGAATTCTGTGCAGGGCTCGAACCCGTGTCCACCTTGGAAGCTACCTTATACACAGGTGCTCCTTTATTCACATTTACGATTTAAGCCGCTCGTTTAGCAGTCGCTCACACCGGAGCCGGGCAAATATAGGCTCTCACTAATAAATGTCATTATAATTATCACAATCAGTAATGCAATATTTTCTATAATTTGGAGAAGACACATTAACACCTTAACGGATATTACACCTGAAGAAGGCTGTAGAATGGATCGACCGAAACGTTGTTGGAACAACACAATTAACAACAAAGAAGGAGTTCATGTCCCCAAAACGGTAACGCAATCTTTCCTACATATTTATTCTAGATTTCTTCAAATATTCCGGGCAACAGAAAAATGTGATTTTAATTCAAAATATTCGCTGAAAAACTAATTTGTAATCATGGTCGCAACATATTTTGCAACCCGCGCACAAAGGAAATTAATGGGCACACAAAATATTTCAAATTCTGTAGATAGCTTAGTGAGCCTGTATTGAAAAAAAATATTGATTATGTCGTATTCAAAAGTGCGCACATACTTTTGTCACAGGAAAAAAAAATTGCACAACATAAGATTTTTGCAGCCACTGACTACAAAAAATAGAGGGTTCGTTTGTAATATATATATATATATATACAGTGCAGGCAAACTTTTCATTCTGCAATTTGATCCTCAATCTAAAAACAGCAAGCGTGAGCAAAAAAAAAAAGTGTTTATTCTGTAAATAAAACGAGAAATATAAGTAGGTTATTGATAGCATTTCACAGACTAGAAAATTACTGAACATATTTAAGAGAAAATATAAGCATTACAAATGTGAGGAGGGAAGGTCATTTTTATTATAAAGTTATTTCGTAGGGGATTAGCAGAAGATTAATCCAAACAAGCGAAATATATACTCACTAAAATTACTCAACACAATAAATGGAAATCTTTCACTAGATAAACAATACTCCTGCCAACGAAGATATTCGGTCGTGTCCGTCTGTACACACGATATCTCCAAAAGTACTCTCTGGTGGAAGGGTGGGCAATGGGGTAAGGAAGAGTTGGTAAAGTTTTGGTGTGGATCCATGCACAATTACCTCCTCTCCATCGTAGTTATGTCCACACCACATAATATCGCTAAAAAAAAGATGTCCATCTATGTCCACACGATATCTCCAAAACTTCTCTATGAATTTTAATGAGATTTTGTGGAAGGGTGGGTAATGGCTACAGAAGTATTGATTAAATTTTGGGGCGGATCCATACACAATTACTTTCCTGACAATGGCAGGGATATGCACTTTCTAGTTTTTAGAAATGCAATCAGTGACAAGGATAGCCTTGAATCCGACTCTTTTCCAAAGGGTTTTTGGAGAAAGCTGTTGAGTAGTAAATAACAAGAATTTATCTATTTTAAAAACAGATAAAGAAAAATATGATTATTGTTAACTTATTTGATATATCTTGTTGTTAGTGACATTTGCAAAACCATCGGTTCTTTAATATTTTTTGGGCATAAAATGTTGTTTCCCCTTTTTGCCGTTTCCGCTTCGTTTGTTTCTAGAAACAGGTTTTGAAAATACATCGTAAACTGAAATCGTCATCACATTATCATTCATTCCTGATTTAAGTCTGTTATAAAGAGAAAATAAAGGAAGATACAGAAGTTTATTAATGGCAATTAATTGGTAATTCTTCGATTTGTGAACGCAAAAGTACTAACCCTTCTTGACGTCGGTCGAAATCGACTACGGATGCACAAAAGGGCAAACACATCCGAAGTCCATTTCGACAAGGGTTAACATTTTTGTGTTCACAAAACGAAGGATTGTTCTTATTATATTATTGCTCAGATGAGTTGAAACAGAATTTTGAATGACTCCACTTTTTTTCCTTTTAACCAAAACTCCCGAAAAATTAAACGTAGCCATTCACTAGATGACAAGAAAGATAAGTTACGTTATACAATGTATGTACATAGATAGATTTCACACTCGAAATAACACCAGCCAAAAACAAAACAACCTTTTTCTTTAAGCGTGGACAATTGAATATAATGTATTTATTAGTGAAAAACACGTATAGGCGCACATCTTGTACAGATCTAGCTTACAACAATGTTAAACCCTTACCATTATTTTTGTAGTGTTAATAATCATAACTCTTCTAAAAAGGGTATCCACATCTGCTGAGAGAACCACATACTCTGCTAAACTATTCCATAGACCTACAATTCTATTACTAAAAAAGAATTTCCTGATATTTAATCTACTAATAATGTTTTTGTTATACCTTCTTCTAGTAAAGAACACATTAGGGTCGACTGATTCAAAATCATGAATTTTAAACAAGTCACCCCTGACTCTTCTAGTATTGTTAAAACCTACCCTTTTAACCTGTCCTCATAACTAATATTCTGTATTTCAGGTACTGACTTGGTTACACGTTTCAAGTAAGGATAGAGACACGATTTAAGGAGAAAAAACCTAATATTTTAGCAGATAGTCCATAAAAAAACAACAATCATTCTCAGATCACATGACATTACCGTATTTACTAGTTAGTACGATGCGATCGCGAATATAATGCGACCCACACTTTTTAGAGCTAAAAATCAGTAATATATGTATATATATTATCACTTCTTTTTACACACGGGTATAATGTTATCCCCCAATTCTAACCCTGGTTTTTTATATTAAATTTCTCGCATTATACACAAGTAAATACAGTGTACGTACGAAGTAAAAGCAGACATCAAAATATATTGGAACTCAAACAGAGATGATGACAAAACAAGAATATGTACCTTCGGTGCTTTGTGGATCCGGTGTCGCATCCTTTAAAAACGGGAATAGAAATCTCTTTATAGTAGATATATCTTGGAACTGAGACAATAACTTTAGCTGACACGACATTACCGCAAAATCAAATGTAAACAACTATGACATGTTAAGTTATTCTAGAGTCCCACGTCAACCATATTGGCACGGACTCGCATTGACCAGTATAACGCACAGACGTTTACCGAATTCTAATCCAAATTCTTGGTTTCCTAAAGGATACATGACTCTAAAAAAATAGATAATCGATGATGATACTTTTTAACAGCTTCAATTATTGTTAAATACATATTCAATGGTGGATATTCTATTTGAATTTAAATATAATTTTATAAACGTTTTCGATTCGAATATACAGTATGTAGTTGGATGCAACTTCATTACAATTTGGGGAGCGTTACATAATCTTGTAATCTAAAAGTAAAATTTAATGGTTATCACTAAATTGTATCTTTAATTATAGTAGAAGCTTGTTTGCTTTTTTCGTTAAATGTAAAGTAATTTCTTTTTTATACAAAAGAGTGAATGTTAAAGTTAGGGGAACTAGAGCTTCATTAACAATAATAGTGACTCCCTCGGGGCGGTCGATGCAAACAAGTTGTTAATGTTTTCTAAACATGGAAAAGTTACGATTTCACTTCTTGGATTATTAAAGTTTTAATATTTTAAAAATATGGATAAACTGGATTTGCATCCACGAATTATGAAAGCTCTCAAGAAATGTAAGTATTAATGTTTTCATTTATTACAATGTAAATTACATACTTTTACAATGTTTTATAAAGTTTATTGACGGTTCCAAACTTCCAAGTTTAAACTTTAGTTCAATGTTCATTCATTGACAATTTATTTTAAATTGTCAAATAAATATCAATTTAAAATAAATTGTCATAAACTGACATATATTTGACAATTTTATTTTATTTATAAATTGTCAAATAAATTGACATTTATTTGACAGTTTATTTTAAATTGTTGAATAAATATCAATTTTAAACTTAAAAAATACCTTTTTCTGGGGATGTTTGTTTCTTTAAAGCAAACAAATTGTTTCTGCTTTTGAACTTTTTTCCAATGTGTTGACAGAGAAAGTAAGACAAACCGAAGCGAACATTTCATTTTTTTAAAAATGACATCATCATCAGTCTTTTAGCGTACGTCATTGGACCAGGACCTTCCTCAAGATTCGCCAGATCTCTATCGCGGACGTCGCGGCGTCAATATAAAGTTATCATAAAAAGTAGGACCAACTGAAGATACATCTAACAGGGGTTGGCATTTAAGGTGTGAGTATTTTAGAAATGTTTATATTTGTGTAGTAAGCTTTTGTCGATCCATCTTATTTTCTGCCGGCCACGATTTCGCATTTGGTCTCTCTGGGGATCTATGTTGTCGTCACTTGTGGTGTTCAGCGGTTGTCTGACACTGACATTCTTGCAACATGGCCTGCCCATTGCCATTTGCATTTGAGTTTTCTAATGTTTTCTATGATATCTCAGCCTTTTCTCTCTACTGTGCTGTTTGTTGGGACCAAATGTAAGTTTATTTTAATTTTAAGGATATATTCGACTCAAAAATAATCTAAATGCCATTTTCCGCCAAACAAACAACCAGGTTAGTTTCAGTTTTGTTTTTAATATAAATGTAAAATTGCAGGCGATCATTCGTTTTAATGTCGGTAAAATGGGAGGCCACCCCCGCTTGGTGAATTGATCGCCGAGGAATTACAGATAAATGGGAAGCATACAAGAAATGTTACAGAATTATACTGTGTAAGGCAATTGTTACCTTTCCCGTTTTAAAATGTTCCAACTGCAGAATAACAGACGCCGATGACGAATTTTAAATCAAAGAAGCAGACGACAAGATTCCTCAGAACGGCATTTTCAGGTGATTTCATGTGGTTCAAGAGACTAGTAGAGTTTATTTTTTCACTTTTTTTTAATTAAAGCAAAAAATTTGATAAATACAAAGGATAAGTTAGGGTTAGTGTTTTTGTCTGCTTTTTTTATTTGAAATTCGTCATCAGCGTCTGTAATTCTGCAGCTGGAACGGCGGCCATTTTAAAACGGAGAAGGTAACAATTGCCTCGTTGATTATTCGAATTATGCCACTACTGTGCATACGAACACCATTGAAGGCTACTGGTCCAAGTACTGAAATAAATGGCTCGAGGAAGTCCATAGAATTGATCGGCTGAAACGATGTAATAACAACAACAAAAAAAAGAATAGTCTGAAAAACTCTTGGAATCAGTGACTCTTCTCGGAATGTAAGCTTAGCTTTGTCTGGCACAAGGCCATAGTAAGAATAGTAGGAGGAAGATTGTATTACGCCAATCTTCCAAGATAGGAGAGCCTGCTTTAAAAATCCTAGGAGTCTTATTTGGGGTTTCTGATAAAAATTATACGTTTTTAGATGCGTCCACGCATCTCTATAAGACACTTTTCAGATGGTCCCTAATATGTTAAATATCAATTTTCTCAGCCATATCATGTTGGATTGATATGAAATTTGGTTCAGACCTTCAGGTGAACTATCCCCATCTTCTTTTTCTTGCTCCTCCTTCTCCACCTGCTATTCTGACCACAACTATTAAGGCTAAACCTCAATTTTCTCAGCCGTATCATGTTGGATTTAGACCTTCAGGTGAATATCCTCCTCCTCATCCTGCTACTATTACCACAACTAGTAATGCTAAATGTCAATTTTCTTAAGCATATATTGTTTTATTGATATGACTAGATCCAACATAATACAGCTGAAAAAAATTGATGTTTAGCATTACTAGTTGTGGTCGTAGTAGCAGGAGGAGGAGTAAGATGAGGATGGTTCACCCAAAGGTCTGGACCAAGTTTCATATCAATCCAAGATGATATGGCTGAGGAAATTGATATTTAACATATTAGGGATCGACCAAAAAACATGTAATTTTAATCAGAAACCCCAAATAAGATACCCATCAGTACATTAAAATATGCATCTCCATATTCGGCTCCGTTTTCCAAATCCTCTCCGTTCGGCGATTACTCTCACCCTTGAACATTGATCTCTGGCACCAGTTGTATATACGCAACTACTTCAGCCATGAGGCAGATTGTAATGGTCATATTGTTGATATTTATCAAGCTTATGGCACTATGCTAGGTAGGGGACATAAAGGGTAGGAAGATTGTGTTGTGCTTGGTGGGGAGGACCTGCTTGCTTTGAAAATCAGCATTTCAAATCCTGGCTTTTACCTGGACTTGAACACTGACCTCTAGCACCGTATATCATATACATGCTACTATTTCATCCACAAGGCAGACCCTGGTGCTCATGTTGTTATGTGAAAGTTTTCTACTTGAGAAAGTATTCAAACCCGGATAAAAGCTGGGATTTCAAACACTGAAGTAGTTTTTTTATTAAATTTGACTAGTTTTTACCTTCATCCTAATTTTAGTTGCTTTTATACTGAAGTAGTTGCATATATCTCAATGGTGCAAGAGATTAGTGTTTAAAGACAGGATTTTTGCATCTCATACCACAACATTCCTGTGGTTCCACGTTCTGCTTGGGGTTAGGTAATTTCGGGACCACAGTCATTGGAGTATGAGATGCAAAAATAAAGCAATACAGGTATACCTTGATTAGTGCGGTTAATTCATTCCAAAGTTTACTGTACTATTTATGCAGCAATACTGTACGACATCAAAAATCAAAACCGTTCTATTCAAGGTATTCCTGTACAACTAGCTCTGTAGTAGAGACAGCACTTCTTTTTAGGGACTGCACTACTTGAACCTTTTTTTTTTATCCGCTGACAAAAAATATTTTTTTAAAATTCGTTTTATTTTGTTACTCTGTATTATTCTGAAATATGTAAAAAAAAAAAGAAGCAAATTATTTCTAACTACGTTTATAGAAGAATCCTGCAAAATGAAATAAATAAAATTGAAAAGAACTCTTCTAATTTAAAAGGACGTCTTTTTGGCTTTGTGCTGTACTAAGATTAGTGAATATCAATAAATGATTAAATCAGAACCTGCTTCATGGCTGAGATAGTGCAAGAGATTGGTGTTGTATAGCTCTTTTACACATGTTCGGCCATCATGAGACATCTCGTCATGGGTTGCTCATTTGCAGGAGGGAAATCCTGTACTTGAGAAAAAGGAAGACTCAAAACTTCTTTATAAAAATATCTGGATATATATTTATTTCATAAGATAAATTGTCATGGTGGAGAGTGAAGAGACGGAGAGAGATGATGGGTGCCGAGAGACTGTTCCCAACAGGGAACTCTGGTCTCGTGCCTTCTGGCCCGGCCGCTGCTGCTTGTCTCTGCTCTGAGTCTCTGTCCTCTGCTTGTCTCTGTCTCTGAGCTGGCGGCCTGTGTCTTCTTTTATGAGGTTTGATCGTCCACGCTGGTGTGTTATTTCCTGTTTTCGGACACCCACGCATATGCATCTTTCCTGTCGCCGGGGTTACTTCCATTTCCACCCAGGTGTTAGCCTAGAAATGACATCCCGTGGCAGTATATGATAACATTGGTATTTGAGCCTGAGTAAAAGAATTTTGAATTCTGATTTTCAAGGCATTTTCAAGACTTGTGCAATACAAGTTTACTACCCACATTTGACTTAAGCTGAGTATATATTTTATATACAACATGAATATGTACAGCGTGCACCAAGTAATTGCGAACAAATTATAATATAAAGAAAAACAAAGATATTCAATAGAAAAAATCAATACATTTTCATAGAAATTGGTAGACATGTTCAACTAGTTATAAAGAAACCGGTTATTCAATAAAACTGCCTTCAGCCTCAATGTGGCATCAGAGGCATCTGCATGCCCGGATCAGGTAGTTCTCATTCATGCTAGAAATTACGCCCACGATCACGGCCTTCAAAGAGTCCTTGGTATTGTGGGGCCGCTGACTAGTCTCTGACGAGGTAGTGCAGGGGATTCAAATCAGGAAAGCTAGGAGGCCACATGTTAGGGGTCACTAGCCGAGAATTTTCATGATCATGTCTTGTCAAATATGAACTGCTCTCTCCTCATCACATAGGACTTGTACCTGATGTCCTTGTGCACCACACGTCTGATAGTGGACTCCGCCACCATGAGCAGCTCAGCGATGGCCGTCATCAACTTGCTGGGGCCGTCATTGATGGACATACTCGGCCATTGTGACAACGTATCACTGCTGAGAATGTTACTTTCTCTTGGCCACAGATGATATGTCCTCAACAGAGGCTTCCAGCTTGTTCCTGACCTTGAACACAAAGGACCTGGACACGTTCAAGAAGCTGGTGATCTCCGAGTTGTTGTGGATCAGTGGCTATGGCCCGAAGCTGTGTCAAGTCTTCCATTTATGGCCCGCTAAAGTTGTGTTCTCAAATCCCTGGCGCACCATGTATACAGTATCGCCCATAAATAAGTACACCACTACTACTATGTTACAGAAAGTTAATTGTCTTCTAAACCAAATATAGCAGGATTTTATTATTTCTAGTGGAACATTACACAATTAAAACGGATATTATCAGGTATTATTTATGACCAAACCCTACAGCATTGAAACTTTGTTGCCAAAAATATGAATATGTTGCCGTCCAAAGATGGGTACACCACTACGAAAAAATATTTTTGGCAACAGGATTTCAATGTTGTAGAGTTTGGTCATAAATAATACCTGATAATATCTATTTTGATTGTGTAATATTCCACTAGAAATAATAAAATCCTGCTATGTTTGGTTTAGAATACAATTAACTTTCTATTAAAAAATGATCCTAGGGTGTACTTATTTATGGGCGATGTGTGTCCGTGTATATTAACCTAAATATATCGAAATATGTTTTCGTCATTTAACTTGAGTACATTTTCATTGTTTAAATTAAAAGTTACATCCCCTCCGCCACTCTTGGCCCAACAGTTGATAGGATGAAAAGCAAAATTCAACCATTAAAATGCTTGTTGAGAAAATCCATATATCATCATGTAACAAGTGTCATAAAGTGACTCACAAATCTAACCTGGTTAATATTCTAAATGTGTCTATTTAGCCGAGGGCCATAAGGCATAATCCATCATACAATATTTAATTGTATGTGTTACAGCTTGACAGTTGTAAATGATTTTGTATCATGTCTGCTGCAATCTAATCTATAAATGACAATTTCTGTTTTTCCATAACATGTAAGGATTATTGGTATATTGGCTTGTTTTTGTGTATGTGTGTCTGTTCAATATTTAATTGTGTGTGTTGACAGTTGAGAATGATTTTATATCATGTCTGCTGCAATCTAATCTATAAATGGGGGAGGGGGGTAGGAATGATATTAATTTTCAACCCCTCAAAAAGTTGCCACCGATCACAAAAACCACAAACAAAATTGGTTGCAGATGCCCTATACGTCTCCAACTGGGCCAAATTCAAAATGGCGGATTTTGAGGTCTGGCTGCATAGCCCAAAATTCTGATATCTCAGAATATGGGCATGTTATATATCATTAAAAAGCTCTTTTAATGATGCTTAATATTAAATCAATAGAATTTGCATTATTTGTGGTCAAATGTCGATCAAAATGTCTTCAGGAAATCGATTAAGCTGTGATTCTAAATATTTGACTGAAAGTAAAGTCCTCACATGATGTTTCAGCAACAGGTGAATAAGGTATTCCAAGAAATTCACAATGCTCTTGGAAAGGCTAAAATAAAAGATTGCTTCCTGGTAGATGTAGATTTCCAAAATTAATCCTTTATAATGAAAGCCATTAAATGCCTCTCTTCATTTATAAACAAAGATTATTCTGCAAAACTGAACAGACAATCCCATTTTGAAAGCTTCATTGCTCCAAAGGTTAATGAGTCACATTCTTTCAAGGACTATCATTTTAATTGTATATTTGATTGTTGCACAGCTCTTTTTCATCAATTTGTTGATATTAAGGCCTATCTTGATAAATATCAGAACATAGATATTGCAACATCACTATTGGGTATTCATATAACAGGACCATTAATGTCGATACTTCTAGATAAAGAAACTACATACAGTAAATTAATTAGTAATTTCAGAAATGTATATGATGACTTGATAAATATACCCGCTTCGTGGGTTTACACAAACACAGCAATGCATAGTATCATTTTCATCGACTGATATATTTGTTTCTTATTCGTCCAAACCATGAATTAAAGCTTCCATTGAATCTTGCACAAAAGATTACAAAGATCCAATTGAAAGTTTGATCAAACTCTTTTTGAAAGATTTTGCAGTGGGATTTATATTACAAAAAGATGCTCTTTTTGGTTTTGCGACCTATGCTGATCAAGACACTGGTTCCCTTTTAAAAATATCAACAGTTAGTAATAATGATATAAAAAAACCTTGAAAAAGTACCAATTCTCAACCTGGGTGAACAGAGAAATATAGGTTTTATAAATTATGAACTCCAAATAAGGAACAAAGGCATACCTGTCAAGTCTCACGCATTTTGCGTGAGACTCACACATTTTGATACGGTCTCACGCATTGATGGAAAATTCTCACACATTTTTTGAAAGGTGAGAATTTTTATAAAAATGTGAACCTTTTGGTTAGTGATTAACAATTGTTGGTTGTTTATTTGTATGTATTGAGTATATTTTTACAGAACTTAGGAACACATATTATTTTGACAGATCACATACAGAACTTTTGAAACACATTTTAAGTTGGGGGGCTTTTCCGGGCGGGTACGATTCTCACTCATTTTCAACATTGAAACTTGACAGGTATGCAAAAGGAATCTTGAAAATGCCTAAAAAATAAGAAAGATATTTAATAAAAGCATTGACTTGCTGCAAAAAATCAATTATAGTGACTTGCAAAAATATCAAAAACCTGTCAAAGAGTTGTGTCTAGAGTAGAATGTAAAAAATACATTATCAAGAACAAGGCTATTCTGAGAAGGAAGCATTGAACATCAGAGAGGAAGCAAGTAAATTAGCCGATTTAGAGTTTCTGAAGAACTAGCAGCCACCAGGACCCTTCACCACATCATCTGAAGTATCTTGTTTTCTGAAAAGTGAAGCTGACGATAAAGGGAAAAATAAGCGGTTTTATATTGAAATGCGGTATGCTTGTAAAACTTGTTTATAGCTGAAACCTACAACCTGAACTGTATTCAAATTAAAGAAGGATCATAAGAACTTGTCAAATGAAGAATATGCAGACAACTTGATTATCTTCCCTGATTGTGCAAGATCAGCTACAACATTAACAATCAGAGATATGCATAATGTAATTAAAGTTTTATCTTCTAAGAGAGTAAAAGATGATAACGCTGCTCCAAAACCTTCTGCCAATCCTTTATTTAGTATTGGTGACCATGTTGCTGCATTTTGGATAAATGAGTTTGGAAAGTATGAATGGTATATGACCCTTGTAGTGTCTCCCAGCTTGTGGGAGTCTCACTGAAAAGGAAGATGAAGCAAAGGCACAAGGATGAAGACAAATATGTTGTTTAACTGCTCACGCTCAGAGGAAAAGTGACTGGCCCCCTTTCTCTGAGTGTGTGCTATCTTTATTTTACCGTTAACACAGCACATGACAGGAAACTCACTTCCGTCATTATGGGCTGCGGCAAGGGAGGAAACTCGAGGTATTTAACTCCTTTGAGTCGTCTTAGCCGACATAACAACCATCATCGAGGGAATTGTGTCAGAGAATACACTGATGCTATCATATTTAAAAAGAGCCAGGATTGACAGTAGGGATTGGGTGTTTCTAGAGGAAGCTGAACTGTCCAAGACAGGTACTGACCAAATATTGAAAACCGGAATTGATGTTGCGTATTATTGTTCTTCTCGCATCAAATGTTGTACAGCACCAAAATGTGTTGAGCTGATAACACCTGCCTTGCAGGAGAAACAGCAGGGATGTCTCGTTTTTAATGTATGATAAGCTATAATATAGTTTTAATGATTTTATTTCCTTATTACATATATATTTCACATTGTTGTTAAAATTTCACCTTTTCTTTAAATTGAACAATCTTTATCGTTTGTGGCATTGAAAACTTCAATTCAAATGTTTTCACATAAAAATGGATAGAAAAATAGCTAATCTTACAAGACTTTGGAAGCGTATATTTTGATTTTGCTTACTGGTGAGTGTTATGAAAGACCAAAATGGAGCTCTGGTTTAGATGTTCCGATGAGTTTTTCATCCTTTTTAGCAAGGAATAAAAGTATTAGTTTCATAGTGGGCTTTTGCCATTGCTAATCTATATAGAGAGAGAATTGTAATATATGTATGTCTGTTTGTACTCTTATAACTCTAGAACTATGCATCGGAAACAAAAAATAAGACTATAATTGAATTCAGCACGTCTTAACTCATTCCTCCCTAAAAACGACTCTCGGCATGAACAAAAATTTCACTCATTGTCTGACCACGCCATCAGTCATACATTTAATATTAAAATAGATATAGCAATTTATTTACTGCCCATTGTATTTTTTTGTTTAGCAACAGGCTGTTAAATTAGTTTCAGGGCACACAGGCACTTTGTTAGATGAAGTGAGTCAGGCAAGTAATCAAACATGACTGCTAGGGAGGAAAGAGTTAATCTATGTTCAACACACATTTTTAGGTCAATTTTAGAAAAATTAATTAATTTTTATAGATTCTTTTAAGTTTTTTGCGTTATTATGCGTCTGAAATTTATCCAGCCAGCAGCCTGTCCAGAGCAGTCAGTCAGTGTTTTAAAAAATAAGTCATATGTTTGTCACCGAGTTTGGGGAGGTGGCCCTGTATAAATAGTATCCAGCCAACAACTGTAGCTACAACATCCCTCCGAGGGCATGGGGGTTTCACAGAAACTAGCTGAAAACTGCCCGATAGGGTGGTTTTTCAGCTAATCCTATATATTTATGTATGACTGTTTTTCTGATCATTGTTTACTAGCTGTTGATTATCCATTATCTCATGCCTCTGCTCTTCTCTCACCCTA
>VCCN01000660.1:1998965-2037280 GCA_006491835.1 Architeuthis dux
ATATATAATGTTCTCTTCTTGTTTTATCTATAAAGTGAGTTATTTAGATTTTCTAGGCAGGTAGAGTATTACCAATATAACAATAAGCAGTGTGTAATGTGGATCTGCATGACTGCATCGTTGGTGCTGCTTGGTAGCTCGGGTGACAGCTATCAAATCCAAGAGAGATGAAACTGGAGAGAGACGAAATATAGTCTCATCAAACAAAACGACAGGTGAAAACAAAGAGGGAGAAATAAACACTGCACACCTGTTATGAAATGGACATCCGTTATCAAATAGATATGTGCCTTTGTTGAACCAATGCCAAGACATCCCTGACTCTACGTGAACGGACTCATAACTGTTGTGTTGTGATGAAATCCGTATTTGCATTTTCATCTCTTAGATGTCTCCGGTGTGTTGCAAAGAATGTGTGAAGTGAAGAATGTGCTGCGGAATGTGAATGATGCATACCGTGCAAAATAACCCATTTCTGGAAATGAACAACAAAGTTCTTGTATATAAAAATATAACATCTTGTTTATTTTTCTTCTCGCTTCATTGCATCTCTGACCCTGTTCCAAAAACGTGGATGGTTTTTGCAAAAAGTTCTGCAGTTTCTTAACTTTGCTGCATAAAGTAAAGACTAATGTTAAAAATAAAAATTGGTGGGCGTGAGATTGCTGAAACCCACTACTATTGACTATTAGCGATTGGCCTTCCTTTCCACTCTCTGCTTTGTCCTCTCTTTTTCTTCTGACTGGCTTCTTGCCATTGCATCCTTTTTCCTTTCTTTCTCACTGGTCACCCCATAGGTTTTCACACCCCACCACCTGTTACATATCTGATTGGCATTTGTCTTAGCAGAGATTTCTCTCCCGACTGCCTGACTGCGGCTGCCCAAGCCAAATTTATTTGTATCTTCCTCTATTCAGCATCATATCTAATTAAGTGACATACTGGCTGCGGCTTCCTGGCCACTCAATAATGCTTATCACCAATCCACTTAACATTCCAAGATGGGCCCTTATGTAACTTAATGGACATTGGCCACCCAAAAAAGGACTCTGGGCACACATGCAAACTTTTGAGTGGATCAAATTTCACCACTCTGCCATACAAACACATACATACCCACTCTGTTACAAGTGGCACACCACTATGCTTACATTTAAAAAGATCCTTAGAGCAAAGGATTGGATGTCTGATATTCCATTTCAAATGTCATTGGCAAATCTCATTAATGTTACGTACTGGAAGGTGTAAGTGCTCCAGGTATGGACTCAGTTTCACATGTCAAATAGTTATCCCTGCTATCCCCTAGTCTTTATTTCACAAATTTAGTGGCTTTTTGTTTTCGATTAGCTTTTCAATCCCTGTGGTCTGTGGTTGGCTTTGCAACCTCGTCCGCCTCACACTGTATTGGATCGCCTTTGTATTAAGTAACGTTTGTTTGCCGCTGACTTAATTTCAGTGTGTTGCCAATCTTTATGTTATCATTCACTTTTGTCGCCCCCCCCCCATCCCCTATAGTGATTAATAATCACAATATCTTGTTTTGGTTGGCAGAATTGGTTTCAGCATGATCTTAAACATATAAAATGACATAGAAACCTCCTTAATTGGACAATCCAAACAATTTCTATTAAAAAGAATGTTGAATTTATGATCCAGATAGCAGCCATCTTGGAAATTAACCACCATGTTGGAGTTTCAGGTTGATTTTTTTGCACCATTGGCTTCAGAATGGTCATAAACATAAGAAACGACACCAAAACCTCCTTAATCAGAAAACCCAATCAATATCTATGAGAAAAGGTATCCTTTAAAGATCCAGGTGGAGGCCATCTTGAAAAATGGACATCCGTTATCAAATAGATATGTGCCTTTGTTGCACCATCTTGAAATTTCAAGTGGCTGGGACCTTTTTCTTGTCCCATGGAGACTGCTCATGACAATTTTCATGCTTGTATCACCAACTGAACGATTCTGTCTAAAAAGCACTCTTATCTTCTCCACTATATGATCTCTTCATTTCCCCCACTCAAAACACACTTCTTCCCTCACCTCCCTCCGACCACCCCACACATATCTTTCCACCCCGTACCCTACACACACTCACTAACAGATCTATTCTCTCATTAAAAAAAAGCCATCATCAGATATCATTGTGATGTAGTTTAGTATTCTCCTCTTTGCTATGCAGGTAAAATAAAAATACCCCTCTGACTTGGCCATAAACAATAGTTATTTGTCTGTATTTAGTCCTGGGTTTCATTCATTGGTACCAGTAAGGGTGTCAGGTTATCCTGCTAGGGACAGAGTGTGTGTGTGTGGGGGGGGCATTTCAGCTAAATTAAATGCCTGGAAAATGTTGACACAGATACAGTTAATGAGCCAGAAAAAGACAAAACAGAAAAACAACAAAAAAACTGACATTTGTTTAAGGAACTTTTGTTTTTATTGCAATTGTTTTATTTATTGAGATCAAATTGTGCCGGTTGGGTCTTTGTTTGGGGTCTTCTGTTTGTTTCAGGATTGGGATGTTCTCTTTTTTGTACCTCTTCTTTTATCTTTAGGATTAATGGTTCATTCAGGTGTTTACCACCTGACATGTGTACACACAGACATATGCACACACATAAATCTCTCTCTCTCTCTCTGTCTTTTTCTCTCTCTCTCTCAGGATTTTCTCTTTCTCTTTCTTTTTTTTTCTCTCTCTCTCTTTCTCTCTCTGTCTTTTCTCTTGCTCCTCTGTTCTCTCGCTCTCTCTATCTCTCCGTCTTTTATCTCTCTCTGTAACTCTCTCATAGTAAACATCTAAAGTATATACAAGTAAATGTGAATGTACAGATGTAGATATTAAACTTATCTTAGCCTGATACAAGGCCACAATAATGAGGGCTCTCAATCAAAATTTAACTCACAAGATTTGTTGCTAACCATTTCTATGGCTGTCACCCTTATCAAGATCCATATTTGTTAATGTCATCTTGGTCTGGTACAGGGCCACAATAATGAAGCACCCAATAAGGATAAAACTCACTATAGTAGTACATAGTCTATGAAACTACAGCAACTACTCCTATTGAAATCTATTAGATATTTACTAAGCTTAGCACAATGCCATACTAGTGGGGCATCTAGTAAGGATTGAACTCGCTACACTGAAAGATTAGCTCGCTAATCATCAGCATCATTTTAACATCCATCGTTGTACATATGTTATGATATACTACCACAAAAAGGTTATTTCGAGGTCAACACCTGTGCAGAAATGGAAGTGACCCGGTCACCTTAGCATATGCATAGGTGTTCAAAAAACAGGATGTGGAAACCAGCGTGGGTGTTCAAACCTGATAAAGGAAGCTAAGAGACAGAAAAACGCAGACCCAAACAGAAAAACTTAGAAGCTCAGAGGACCCAGGCAGACCGCCTAGGGCTGGAAAGGCACAAGGCCGGGTTCCCTTGTTGGGAACAGTCTCTCGACACCCTTATCTCTCTCCCACTCTTCATTCTCCGGCCTACGAAATGTATGCTATGAAATAAAAAAACATGTCACATATTTTTACAACCAGCTCTTGTGTCCTTCCTTTTGATTGTCCAAGTTCATGATTTCCCTCCCGCAAATGAGCAACCCACGACGAGACGACCCATGGCGGCATAACATTGTAAAGGGCTATACCATATAGACCTTCCCCAAGATTTTTCAAACCTCTCGATTGTGGACGTTGTAGAGCCAGTACTTTCCAAACTTATCTAGTTTGTCAGGCCATCTTATTTTTTGCTGGCCACAATTTTGCATATGATCTCTGGGAATCCACTTTGTGAGTTGTGATGTCCAGCGGTTGTCTGGCATTCTTGCAACATTACCAGCCCATTGCCAAATGTTTTTACAAAAAATAAATAAATACATAGTTTTAATTTGATCAAAAGTTTATTTAATCAACATACGGTGACTACTTCACAACTCACAACAAAGGATACTGTGAAGAAATGGTATCACAAAATTTTAGAAATGTATTTTGTCTGTGTCTTTCATGCCACATGAATTCCTTTAAATAGGAATCCAAATGACTACACCCAATCATCGATTTAATAACACGTTTTTGATGATTCCAATAGCTCTCTATTGTTTGTGTGTGAACCTTTGTTTTGGGATCCACAAAAAAAAGCAAATGGTTGAAAGCACAAAAAATAGTATTTATTTTTTTTCGGAAGAAAGTCTCTTAACTTCGAAAGTTTGTTAGTTTAAAAAAAAAGAAAAAAACTATAAACAACCTATTTTTTATTGAATAAATAGTTCTTAATTTTTTCGGAAGAAAGTATCTTCGAAAGTTTGTTAGTTTAAAAAAACAAACAAACAAACCTATAAACAACTTAACATTTCAAAGACAGACTAGCGACACCAGTTCAGAATCTCTATTTTCAATACGCAGTCTTTGTTTAACTTGGTAACTAACGCTGCTGACGTTTCAGTGACATCACCGGTGTCAAGGAAAAAAACATCCTTTTAGATTTGCAAAGATTTAGGGTGCTCGATGGGGACATGGTCCAAGTTTTCTTATGGTTTCCATGATATCTCTGACCCCTGTTTGTTTTCTAATATAATGTGCTGTCTTGTGATCTCTCCACATGATGTTGAGCATGATTCTGTCCGGTGCACATCACATAGTTCTCAGTTTGAGGGCCAATCTTTTGGTTAGGTTCCATGTTTCAGCTGTACCATGATGCATCCGTCCGGTGCACCAACAAGATACCGTTGTGGAAACTCTGGCACTTGACGAGACTGCAGTTGTTGGTTCTTCGGGTTACAGCTGAAAATGGGAAGGTGGGTCATCTCAAAAGATAAAGAGGCAATGTAAAAAAATAGGTGTTTTTAGTAATTCGATTTATTTGCAGTTTTTGGAAACTGCCCGATAAAATAAGACACAAAGCGAATTACTATTTCACACATCTACTCCTCGCACCCACCCCATTCTATCTCCGGTCACCTGCCTTCATTGTGCCGTGGTCAACTCCTACTAACCGTAGTAGTCCCAACACCTGGTCCTAGACATTCCAGGTCTGCCCTGTTCGGCTTCGCTCTGCTAACTGATTTCCCTCCAAAATCCCAAAGATTTCCCCTTTCCTCAGTTGAGCCAATACCCCAATCCCCTAGTGACCTATTTAAACTCAAAGTTTTTCTGAAACACTTGTTTCCTATACTAACATGCAACAAATGCTGTATCTCTTGCATTCCCTTCCCCACTAAACAGTTCTGCTACATTAGGTGACTACCAATCATCACTTTAAAATGGGAAGTCATGTTGTTAACCAAACAAGTAATTTCGGGTCAAGTTTACATCAGGCACCCTGAAAATTGTTGAATCGAAAAGGGATACATTTTGCCTCAACACCAGCAATGTTCGAAGTTACTTACATTCTATAAAAAATAGTTTGTTTTTTTTTTAAACTAACAAATTTTTGAACTTACTAAGATACTTTCTCCCAGAAAAATAAAAAGTATTTTTTGTGCTTTCAATCCAACTATTCTTCGTAAAACTTGGTTTTGGCTTTTATAGCGATTATTAGAGTTTAAATTTTACAGTCAATCAGTAACTAAATTTTTATTGAACATAAGTAACTTTAAACATTACCGGTGTCGAGGCAAAATGTATCCCTTTTCAATTTGACAATTTTTAGGGTGCCTGATGTAAACTTGATCCGTAATTTCTACCAGACTTTATTATTTTATTCTCAGCCTAAAGTCAACCCTGAGACTGAGTCAACTTGTCCGAAGCATGAACATACATCCCTTGATATGTGCAGTCTTGAGTAATGTCTTTTGGTTAGTGCGCAAAAATCTATTGTGACCATCCCTTGATAATTACAGTATAAAATTTGATTAGTGCGGTTCAAAAAAGTTTGAAAATGGCAGAACAAAATATTTACCATAAATAATGTCTTTATTCAACTTGAAATAGGACATGAAAAATTATAACAATCAGCAGCAGGGCTTGTTTATATCTGTAGAGTAGACGTTTTGGATTATTTTTATAACTTATTACATTAGAGATCAACAAAGGGAGGCAAATGAGTAGGGTTTAACTAAGGGAGACAATTGAGGAATGTAATAATATACATTAGTCTAAATTGTTTTTTATTTTCCAGGATTCATTATAATTATTTCCATTGATTCTTAACTTTGAATAATACGGTTTTGATATATGAGGTGTACATCGTGGCTTTATTAACACTGCATATCAAAGGATTACCATATTTTATCTTCATGTAATATTCAATCCCCACTTTACTAAGTATTGAAGGTAGAAATAATTGGTTTTTAGTTTCAACAACATATTGTCTTATCATTAAGATGATTTCAGACACCAGTGTCAAACACTGGACTGGCTGTTTAACTCTTAAATTAATACAAAGAAAATAGAATGTCACTTTCAAGGGAAATAACTTCTGATTAAAATTATCTCCCTTTGACCATTTGATGAATTAAAAAATTGTTTTTTATTCAATTCACAGAAGAGTTCCACTATTGCTTTATGCTATTCATTGAAGAGTTCCACTGTCAATTACAAGTGGTTTATGAATTTTAGTGGGGGCAAAGATGTGGATTTCTGCCATGAAAAGGTATCTGCTAGGTTGGCCATATATGCAGGATGCAGAGCTGGCCTGAGGCATATGAACTAAGTGGCTGCTCAGGGCCCCATGGCCACCAGGCAAATCAAATTCTGCTTAGGCCCCCATAAAGATTTGGGCCGGCCATGACAGGATGCCCAGCCATCAGAAGCAAATGGACACTGAAAGTCTTTCTAGCCAAGCAAAAACAGTCATATACACGTTGGCCATTTATTTTAGAGTCGGACCACTGTACCTAGCAGTTGCTTATAATGCAAACCCATCATTTTGGCTTTGATTCTGACAGAAACTTTTCACATTGTACTCAAATTAAATATAGTAAACAGAAAATATTAAAAAAATTATCGGAATGGTTAGAATGTAATTTTAAAAAAATAATACAAAACTCTCTAGTGAATCTTTTTACTATATGTAGGCCTCTAGCATGATACTACTATCCAAACCTATTTCTTTTAAACTCATACATTTATATTAAAAAAAAAACATGGTTTGAACAGAATTAAGCAAAAATCTAAAGACCTTCTATTTTTTACCAAGGCTGTTCTTTTAAAGCTGCATATGAGTGAGAAGGGTGATTGTTTTGTTTTTTTGCCTTTAGTTCCATGAATAATGTTTGTGTCTAATAATAGATGTAAAGAAAGTTGAAACTAAATAGGGCCAGTTAGAAAGTCTGCTAGCCATAGCAACCCAGGTAATTATAAGCAGGCAAGTCCAAGAATTCTTGAGAAGAAATGCACACACACACACACACACAATATGTACAGGGACTTTTCTTATGCCCTCACACAGACACACCCCAGATGCAATAATGCTCTCACATATGCTTCTCTCACACATACACATACATACTTCTATACACTGTCTTTTATTAGAAAGTGTCAACCAATACTGTCAACATCAACATAATCAACATAGGTTTCTTCAGTTTTCAAGTTGGTCTGGCTATGTATGTGTCGCAAGTACAAGCCGCACCAATGGAGCTAGAGGACTGAAAATTTCAACATTTACTCCTTATTATGTCCAGAAAAACGTTTTTTTGTTTTTTCAAAATTCCCCCCAAAACAGGTTTTTAGTGGGGTGTTCAATTTATAATGCTATGCTAAATTGGTCCCTTAGTTTGTGTCCGGCAGCATTCATGATTGTTTTTTTGAAAATTCTGACTTTTTAGTGAGCCAATAAAAGGCAAGAGAAGTAACTTATTCATTGATCACCCTTTTTTTTTTAATTGATCGGCCCAACACGACATTCTGCCAAAAGACGTTGGTCACGTGACGGTTTCAATTGAGTTCCAGACCTTTTAGAAACTGTCAACCAAAACTCTCACCAAAACTGTCAAAATAGGTTTCTTCAGTTTTCAAGCTGGTCCGGCTGGCTATGTATGTATCACATGTACAGGCCACACCAATGGAGCTAGAGGGCTGAAAATTTCAACATTTAATCCTTATTAGAAAAAAACGTTGAAAATCCATCCCCCACAATAGGTTTTATGGGGAGTTCAAATTACATATGTAAGTTTATGCTAAATTGATCCCTAGTTTGTGCCCACTTGTACTTTTAAAATTTGAAAAAAGGTGAGAGAAGTAACTTATTCATTCGTCACCCCTTTTCTTTTTATTGATCACCCCCAACATGGCATGCTGCCAAAAGATGTTGGTAACATGACAGTTTCTATTGAGTGACTAAGCAGACCTGTTTCGCTTATTTCTTAAGTGGGTTTTTTTTCTTCATTACTGGTTGATGATTTTACATTTTTTACAGATTTTTATAATCTATGATTTTATACAATAAACTATGAAAATTAAAAATATTTTCAATGTCAGTGTTCTAGACATTATAAATATTAAAATTCTAAAACTTCAAAATTTTTAAAAAAAATTAAAATTTTAAAATTAACATTTTTAGGAACATAGTTCCTCCTTGTGTATTGGTGTATGCCTTCTGATGTACATGTTACGGCTGTTTAGGCCATTTTCAACATCTTAACCGTGATTTTATACTTTTTTCATACTGATAGTTAAAAAAGGAGGTGCAAAGTGGCAGAATGGAGAGTGGAACCGGCGAGCTAAGTTCAAACTCTGGCTGGGACAGTTTGTGTTCACTTCACACTAATGCCCCTGGGAAAGGCATCAATCCCCCCCCACCCTCCCCCCCCTCAGCTATGGGAAAATAGTAGGGTAGACTGAGCTCACTAGCTATGGTTAGTAACCAGTCTAGGAGACAACATCTTTGATTCCAAACCAGCCTGAAGAGGGATGGGCTCCGTCAGGCTATCTCTCCCCTGACACACCCATGATGAATTCATCTGTGGTGCCTCAATGACCATGCCCGGGTTAATGGATGAGGCAACTTTGAGAAGAAACCAGTACTATATTTGACTGTGAGTCTGCTCAGATAGTGTAATGGTTAGCATGTCTGCCTCACATGCAGAGTGTCCCGGGTTCGATTCTTGGTATGATCGAAGAGTGTGGAAAACTCTTCATTAGGACAAATTTCCCCTGTGCACTCAGCAGCTAATTGAGTACACTCTACGCTGTGTACTGATTAGGATGGAGGTATCCCTTTGGTGGACTTGAATCCTGCCAAGGGGCTGGTCATAAAACCTTGTGGGAATAAAGTCCTGCTCTTGACCAGACTTGAAACTTGCAATGATAACTAAGCTGACCCATGCAACAGAAACCAGGACTTTGTCACCGGCCGTTCATACTGCATTATTTATCAGAAAAATAACTGCAATAAAGATAATTCTGCACAGTTTAGGAAAAGATGATGATCTTCTGTAAGTCAATATTTAGCCTTCACTATTATAGACTAAAACTGTCACATATATTCCCTGCTTAACCTTTTCAAGACTAACCTTTCAAGGTGCTTAATGCCTGAATTAAAATGTCCCAGTAGACTTCTAAAAGAGATCTATGGGACATATATATATCCCTGGGTAAACACAGCTTAATGGTCAATCCAACTTGGCTATATTGCCTCACTTAGCTGACTAAGATCTGAAACACATATTACAATAGACTCTTAGGTTAGTGACTTAACCGCACCTTTTACCTATGAATATATTAGATATGCTTTCATTTCAAGTACAGGAAAAGATTAAATTGATAAAAATCAATAGCCTTATGATAGATGCGGTTTTCAATGGTCAGTCAAGCTGGCCTGAAAAAAAGTAGCAAGTTGTGGCTGTGAGGCGGCAAGAAAATATGCCATACAGGATCATGATTTTAGCTTAAAGAGCATTGACCTCTGACCCCCATTATCAAAACTTACTATATAACTTTTCTTCTCTTTCCCTTTCATGTATAGTCACTACTTTGTGTTTGTCAGAAATTGCTTTTTTAATACACACAAACACACACACTCTCATATACATGCCTGCACACACACACACACATTACTCTCTCATATACATGCCTGCACACACACACGCATTACTCTCTCATATACATGTATGCACACACATACATTACCTTCTCTTATACATGCATGTACACACACAATTGCTCTCATATGCATGCATGTGCTCTCACACACATTACTCTTTCTTATACATGCACACACACAATTACTCTCATATGCATGCATGTGTTCTCACACAAATTACTCTCTCTTATACATGCACACACACAAACATTACACTTATATACATGCATATACTTACACACCCATACTCTCTCTCTTATACATGCACACACACATTACACTTATATACATGCATGTGCTCTCACAAACACACATTACTCTCTCTTATACATGCATATATACACACACACATTACTTTCATATACATGTATTTGAAAACAATATGTGAGCAAAAATATAGGATCTCTGTTCAAAGCTCCTTGACTAGCGTACATAATTTACACTCCAGAAGAATGCAGTGATCAAAACAACTAAAATAAGGATACTAGTCCAGATAATTCATGGAATAACATCAATTCATCTCAGAATTTCCAACATTCATGATTATTATCCATCTTTGTTTTATACAATGTCAAAAATTGATGCCTTGAAAATATTTTTGAAAGCATTTCAAAACACAATTTTACTAGAAAGCACTCAGCACATACCTCTGCCAACGCTGTATGCTAACTAAAAACTGAATGAAAATCATTTCATAAATAGATAGCTATGATGTAGAGGGGGGGGGGTAAGTGTGTTTTGATTTTTCATATTTCAGAGTATTGTTCACCCTTTCTTAATATATGAAAAAATATCTCTGAATCAAAAAAATGCTTGGATCAGTTCTTCCTCAGCTCATGGCCCACCCTTCCACAGAATGTCATTGAAAACTTTTGGAGATATTGTGTAGACAGACAGACAGACATGAGTGAATACATATACCTCTTCCAACTTCGTTGGCCGAGGTAAAAAAACAAGAACCATAAGTTCAACGCTGTGTACACCATCCTTACGTCCATATCTGTCCATGTGGTTGCTTCAATTACTAGCAACGTACTATTAGTGACAAACTTTTGTTTCTATATATGAAAATATAAACAAAGAACAAAAATAATATTAATTAAGAATAAACAAATACATCCTTGGCTGTCAACTTTCCTCAGCAACCAAGAAGGAGGAGTAGGAGACTGATACAGCCGATTGACCTGAAGGTCTGACCTAGATTTCAAATCAATCTAACTTGAAACAGTCTAAAAAGTTGTGAATCTTTCCTCACTCCATGAGAAAAGAAAAGGAGGAGAAGAGGCTGGCTTTCAAAGAGAGGGAATTGAAGAAGAGGAGCCGTGTGTGATTGAATTTCCCAATAAAAAATGATTTCCGATTTCAAAGGGATTCTAAACAAAGTAGTAGTAATAGTAGTAGTAGTAGTAGCATTACTAGTTGTGGTAGTAAGAGGAGGAAGATGAGGATGGCTCACCTGAAGGTCTGGACCAAGTTTCATATCAATCCAAAATGATACAGCTGAGAAAATTGATATTTAACATATTAGGGACTAACTGACAGACAAACCGACTGACCAACTTATAAAGATGTGTGGACACATCTAAAAAATCTCATGACCCAGTTATTACATCATTTTAGTCTCTATTCATTATTCATAATTGTCATAAATAAATAAATAGATGTTTTCAGATATCCCTACATAACAAATATCCACCGCATTTTTGTTATCATTGATTCTTTTCCAACATTAATTTTTCATCACATCACAATTATATCCACACTGAGGTACTTGAGGTTATAACTCAGAGGCAGACCTACCAAGTCTCCCGCATTCCCACATTTGTACGAATCTCCCGCATTGAAAAGAATATGCCTGTAAACATTTTTTTCCCTTCTATTTGCAGACCTACCAAGTTTCCTGCATTTTGTTGATTATCTTGGCTTAAAATTATGATAAGATACACCAACATTTCTAGAATTGAAAATTTTCTTCGCCCTCCCCCAACCATGGTGGTTTTTAGGAAATCTCCCTCCTGAGAATTTCTAAACCTTGGCAGGTCTGCATAGGGTAGCATAGCATCTAATCAAAAGTTGAAAATTAGGTCCTGTCTCAAGTGTTGGGTTGGTAACACTCCTTTGCACAAGTTTTCAAGGAACAAATAATAGTTTTTCTCTTTGCTAGAAAAATGTATTATTTATTAAGTGTGCATTATTACAATATTCAGATAGGCTTAAAAAGGGGAATCATTATCACACATTTTACTTTTTTCAACAGCTGTGTTGAAGGTTGCTTCTTTCTTTCAAGTTCAACTTTGTACCTTTTACTGAAATATTGAATTAATTTATAGCGAAAATCAAAAGCTTGGGAACAAAAGTTTTGAGAAGGGTCATTAATATTCAAATGGTTCTTCGGACAATTGAACTCCTTCTTATTATTTGTGTTGTAAACTCGACGTTTCGGCCTATCCATTCTTCGGCCTTCTTCAGGTGTAAGATCCGAGTGTGATGGGTTAAACAGAAATTATGTTTAAAGGGGGGTAGCCTTTATAGCGCATGTCCCGGGTGTTTCTGTGTCTTTGTCCTGTCGGGTTTAGATTTGTTAAGAAGTGGAAGCCACATCAGGTTGAAATCCGCACTTGTCTAGCTAATAATACTAATATCCAGACAAGTGTGGATTTCAACCCGATGTGGCTTCCACTTCTCAACAAATCTAAACCCGGCAGGACAAAGACACAGAAACACCCGGGACATGCGCTATAAAGGCTACCCCCCTTTAAACATAATTTCTGTTTAACCCATCACACTCGGATTTTACACCTGAAGAAGGCCGAAGAATGGATCGGCCGAAACGTCGTGTTTACAACACAAATAACAAGGAGTTCAATCGTCCAAAGAACCATTTGAATATTGGGTAAAGTCGTTTTGAACGTCCAAAACAAATTTCACATTCCAAATACTGAATTACCTCCCTTACATTTCTTTACCTAACTTCATATTTTGATCTCATTTTTTTAATGCATCCTGTCTAAAGTCTTGCATCTAAACAAGGACAATATTTTTCTTGCTTTTTGTAAGCTTAATGGGCTCAAAAATTTGTTGTAACGTATTTACCTACTTATATAATGAGCAGTGTGATTTTTTTTCTGGACTCTTCAACTTGAAGGTAACAATTTTGATGATAAAAATATCTCCAACCAACCATTTCAAACAATGGACTCTTCCACTGAAATTATTTCAGTAGTTTCTTTTCTGAAAAAAAAATCATCTCGTAGAAATTCAAATATATCCGTGAATTTTTTTCTAACTAGTTGTTATAATATTGATGAAATAAATTATATTACATTTGACGCTATTTTTCGTTTTATTTTTTATGCAAGACTTTTCAAATCCAAAGGATTACTTCTTTTATTTTAATTATTTGTTTTTGTTTTACGTCTTATTGGTCACAAATGTTGAATTATATTTAATTTGTTATTTATGGGGAAATATGCTATCAGAATATGAGGCTAGGTAAAGAAAGATAAGGGAGGTAATTCAGTATTTGGAATGTGATATTTGTTTGTGACGTTAAAAGCAACGATACCCAAAGAAAACTGGTTGAACAAAACTTGACCTATGTTTACAAAAGGCTAAACAAAATTTGAAATAAAAACTAAAATTTAGAAATTGACAGGCGATCTTTCTTTCTTTCTTTCTCTGCTTATTTACAACGTTTTGGTTTAGCCATATTTAATTTTTGGCCATTTTTTTGGCCATTTTATAATTTACTTCGAACATTTTATTTTAAAAAATAGAAAAAAGATTTTTCTCAAGTAATTTTGTGCTTTCAATCCATAAGACCTTCCTTTCCCCAGGAAATTTGTCAGTTTGAAAAAAAAAATTGTTTTAGGTTATGCAGGGGGTTCTATTTAAAATGTAATTGCACTACTAAACTGGACCCTAACTTCTGCCATTCATATGGAACAAAAAAGTTGACGTTGTTGCAGTAGTATTTTCAATAAATTCTTTTGGTGGGTGCGTACTGCAGTATTGCAATGTTCTATGAACAATTTTGCAATTTAGCCTTTTTTTGGCCATTTTTGCGTGTTTTTGAACAGAAACGTCTCCAACTATTTGGCAACCCTAATTTACACTAAGAAGGCGGTCATATGACCACTGGACCAGCAGACACGCTTTTTTCGAAGCACGTGTATTGTGCACTTGTGTTGTGGTAAAATGACTTTTTTTGCATTTTATGATACTATTCACTTGTTTATAACACATCCAGTGAGTGCCATAATATGAGACACAATAAAATAATAATTTTAAAGCATGAAAATATATTATATATTTTAGTCTTTTCGTCGGCACAAAAATGGAATGGAGTGGATGCTTAATTGTTCTTCAGCGTCGGATGACCCATTTATATGTCGATGTGCATGAAAAGCATTCATATTAGAAGTGGTAAAAAAAACACCACTGATAAACTTTGATGGTAAAAAAAATAGAGAGATTAATATTATTTTTTTTTTGTTTAGTGAAAATAGATTACGTAACGTGACTTTTCTTCTGGTTCAGTAATTGCGTTGGTTTCTAATTAATTTTTTTTTATCACTTTGGACGGTTTGATTTCAATTTCATTAAAACCTTGCCCTTTTAGTGTTTGTGTTTTGATTAATTTTCTTTTCTTCATCAGCTGCCAGTAGTGTTGTCAAAATTCCTTTTAAAACAACTTGAAAATTCGAAACGAATGAAATAGATCACTGCTGCTGCTATTACGTAAAAACCAGGAAGAATCCTTCTTTTTTGCTTGCATTGAATTGTGGCGATTTTACATTTCTCACACACACCTCTCTAAACACGATGCAAAAAATAAATAAACGTATATAATTCTCGGCTCTTATGCAAGAAAAATGGATTATTTTTAATGGTTTTATTTTAGAATTTAAATACAATAATTGAAGCTCTATAATTTGGTACAATTGGCGGAAAGTATGTGCCCACTTTATCATTACATTGTAAATAGAACCTGTTTTCTTAAAACTTTGAAGAAATTATTTTTCAAAAAATTAACTAATTTCCAGATAGTTCTAAGTCTAATGGATTGAAAGCACCTACAATTGGAAGAAAGAAACATTTTCTACTAGGAAACCTCTGTTGCTAAAAAAAAAAACGAATCTTAACAGCCTGTTTAAATAGTATTTTTCTGAGATAACCAGTGTATTGACTATTGTTTTAGTTGAATTAAAAAAGATTATTCGGAAAAACCTTTCAGTCAAAAGACAATTTTGTTCCACTGTGAAACTATTTTCAATTGTAAAGTTTTAGTCGCTTTGATTTTTTATAGAAAATAAAGTTAATTTTCAAAACTAATTAATAGTTTTTTTTTTCTGAATCTCGTCTGTCTGGAAAAAAATGTTACTGTTGTCAATATGCAATTTGATTTGTTTTTCGTCATGAATCGTGCACGTGTGGGTGTGTAAATTCTCATAGAATTTTATTTCGACACCTCGCTTCTTCTTGGCCTCTCGTCTGTCTCTCTCTCTCTACCCTCTTCTTTTCTACAAACGCTCTCCCCACTCTCTCACCCTTTCCTACTAACCTTTCACTCCCAACACTTCCCTCTCTCTATTTTCTGTCTTTCTTTGCCCCGTGTTCTCTTCTTCTCTCTGAATTCGACTCCCCCACCCCACCAACGACTCCTGCTTACTACATAATCACCCGACTTCTTTGTCACTCCACCTCTTGACATCTCCTCCCACTCTGCTTGTCCTTGCCCTTTACTGAATTCGAACCCTCCACCCTCGGCGCTACTCTTACCTAGACATTCTTATACCGCCACCTCTCTTTCAAGAAAGACCAGTTCGACTCTTTCAACCCTTATTATTATCAGAATCTTTAATAAGTATTACGTCGTTATAAATCTCGATTTAAAAAAACAAACTATTACAATATTCATTTCTTAATTATTCCCCTCACTAAAACTGAAAACACATGTAATAAATGTTGAAAAATCAGCTGGCTTTAAAAATAGACCGCTGCCATGGAGACACGAGTTATTTCCCTTGGACCGATCATGACCCATTTTTTTCTTATTTATTAGTATTACTACTTATTTCTCTTTCTTCTTATTGGTTTTAAAATCGTGCACTCGAACATCCGATTTAATACGGTCTCTATTCTTTATCTACATACACTAACACACAAACCTTTAAAAATGAGCTTTTCGCAACTAATACCATTTTATTTATTATTTCTCAACTAAATTCTGAACACCCAACTAAAAGTAATGCTATATTGATATTAATGATAGCCATAGTCATTATTATTACATTAGTAATTGAACCTTTTCACAATTAATAATAAATAAATAAATACCGATATACTAATTGGTTTCCTGTCATCACACCAATTCTTTTGTTAGTCTTTCAATTTCTAGCTAGGTACCTTTTTATTTACTTACGTAACCCACCATATAATATTTAAATACAAATAGTCTAACACGACACAGCAAATCTTTGTCCCTCAGACAACATTCACGTGTATTATTCCCAACCTTGGAACCCACTTATGCCGAAAAAGTGACATAAATTCGTTTTTTTTGTTGTTTTTTTTCCTCTCACCTGCATCTTTTTGCCTTGTGGGGGTGCGAACAGAATACTTATCAGACGTATGTACTTGAATGTATGTACTTATTGTACTTGAATGTACTTATCCATAAAACGCAGATAATTTTTAAGAAACGGATAAGTTGTTCTTTAAGCAAACAAACAAATTTTTTTTTTTGTATAGATTTGTTTTATCTCGTATAGAATAGAGATTGGTTCTTTTTCTTTTTACTTTAAATAATCATGAAATATTTGATTCGATCTTATGAACCGACAGTGCCGGCGCAAGGGTTTCATGCGCCCTAGGCGTGACTTTACATTTTCGTCCCCGGTTCTATTCTAACAACTTCAGCTTGTAGTGCCCCCATAGCACGTTTGCGCCCTAGGCGACCACATAATGGACGGGACCCTGTGAACCGATCAGATATTTGTGTAGAATTTTAAATCAAATCATTTACTTTCTATTCGCTTTTTAGTCATTTTCTAGCGACTCACAATTAAACTTTGGTATAACTTTTTATTGTGTTCTATAATTACTAAAATGATATTTTATGTTCCATTACGTAAACAATGCAACTTGCAGTTTTTAAACCTAATTCTCAAATTCTCTACCTTTCTATCTTCTTAGTATTTGTTTAAAATATGCTGCATCACATTTGTTCTGTATCTAACATGCAGGTACATTACTTTTTTGTAATTACTAAATATTTATATTTATGGGGCTCGGGCAAAACACTCTCCAAAACCCAAACATTTCAGTGGTTGGTGAGAGACTAATTTTTTACCTGTCTCATATTCTAAATGTATACTTTTAAACTTTATATTTTGACGCTTCCAAAAATTGAAAAATGATACATACAATTTGTTCTTGTTTATTTCTTTTATACGACACTCACTTTTATCCTTTTTTTTAACGACTATTTCTTATTCGTGTCTTTTATACAATACTAACTTTTATTCGATGCACTTTTCCACTTCCCCCCATAAATTAAAAATAATACCACATCCACATAGTATTATTGTTTTTACCTGGTCTCATATTGTAAATTTAAAAAAAACATTTTTGGCACAACTAAATATTAAGAAATAATACCACATGGTAATATTTTTTCTACCTGGCCTTATATTCTAATCATACATCGCATCACAAAATTTAAAAATGATACCACATAGTATTACTTTTTTTACTTGGCCTTATATTCTAATCACACATTTTTGAAGCTTAATTCTTTTTAAGTATCCATAAATTAAAAAGGTTATACCACACAGTACTAATGTCTTTAAAGAAATAAACAAGAAAGTCATTAAAATAGAAAAGTGCTTCGAAGAATAAAAGTGAATGTCGTATACAAGTAAAAATGTATGTGGTATCATTTTAAAAATTTTTTGGATGCGTCAAAATAAGACCTTTAAAAGTATTTAGAATATAAGACCAGGTAAAAAAAAATAATACTGTCACCAATCACTGAATTTTATTTGGTGTTTGGGCATTTTGTCCGGCTTTGCACCTTAACCGTGGGGGTTTTGTCCTCTGCCCGTTAAAAATGAGGACTGGAGGCGATCGGCTTTATCTTGCATCCAAAATTTAGTAGGTTTAAACTCATCTACGCTAGTTTACCACACCTTCACTGACCGAGAAAAAGGAAGTCCTGGTCTGATTGTAAAGTTTCACACCCTCGCTCACTCGATGTTCAAAACGGCGCACCCAGAGATAAAAAGAAATAAGAGAATTAATAAAAGAAAGACAAGTAAATACATAAATTATATTGTTATCAATGCTTTTTGAATAAATAAAATTGTTAAATTGTTTTTATTTGTGCGCCGTTTTCAACATGAAACGTGAGCGTGAAACTTTACAATCGGGACTACGTTTCCTTCCCTACATATTGTACCATAAAAAAATATACATTTTCTGCTACCATCCTCATTGTCCTTACGCTGGCTACGACTTCAGCCGTCTCTGTCCGGGCTCCGCATATCACAAGTTGTTACTGTTCTTCTTGGCTTCTTACTTTCAATATGTGAAATAGACTTAGAGGCGACAAGCACCCGAAGTGGCGTCGCTCACTTCACTTTGTACCTCTTAACTCTAAAATAAACCACAACATTAACAACAACAACCCTCATCAAATAAAGTGGAGGTCAACACCATTTCTTAAATGTAACTTAACGACCATCTAAGTCCTCGTTTCTTTAGACCCTTGAACTATTTTTGCGTGGATGAAAACTAAAAAGAATTAATTTATTGCCGTGCTGTGTCATTCTCAATAAGTGTGTACGCCATAAAAAAATAACTTTTTTACAGCAAATAATGGTTATTTCTTTTTTTTTATATAATTCATTTTTTTTCTCGTGAGTCGTAGAAAATAAGTGTTTCACCGATGAATTTTCCATTTAAAACTAAAAAAAGATTAGTTTTTTTTTTTTTTTCACTTAATATATAATTCTATTAAAGTACAAAATTCCGCCGTGCAATATTTATTACACGGGGGAAAAATCATTTTAGTTAACAGATGCGCGGATCAGTCACGTGACCTCATCGTTTAAACTCGTCGGGGAAAAAAAATCACTTTTCTTTTCGGGTCGATTTTTTTTTATATAGATTTTTTTTATTCTACTCCGTTTTTTAAAAAAAAAAATAATTCATTCTGATTATTTGTTTATTTTATTTGCCATTTTTCTGCGAAGAAAACCTTTTTTTTTAATTAGAAAGACATATTCGATGTAAAGATATTTACTATAAAAATCTCTTCATCTTCATTTATTTAAACCAGATTAGTTGAGTCCCAAAGAAATGTGTCCGTGTGTTCGCTCCATTTTCCTCGACCCTCACAGTTTGTGTTGCCAACTTTATGTCATGTTTACATCTAAAATTGAGTAAAAAAAACAAAAACATCTAAAAGCATCTAGATTCTCCTGTTATATATTTGAATTCTAGGAAATATATTACATATTTATCAATAAATTAAATGTGACCTTAATTGTCAACATTTACTTTATTAAAATATTATTTTATTAAAAATCATCTAAATAGAAATTTCTGACATCTCGACGCAACCAAATAGATCTAGATTTAAATGAAAGACATCTAATTTGGCAAGACTGACACAAACTTTGTGTCAGTGTGTCTGCTCCTTTGACATCGACACGCCTTCTTTCTTTCCTTCCAACAAGAAGACGTACCGTGGTTGCCATTTTGGCCATTTTATGGCCAAATCTGACAAATTGACCTTTTTGAAAAGCATTTGGCCATGAACTGTTTGGTTTGGTCATATTTAAATTTTTAGCCATTTTTATCATTTCCTACGTGCATTTTATTTAAAAAGATAGAAAAAACATTTTTTTTGCAAGTAATTTTTTAAGGTTATGCTGGGGGTTCTATTTACAATGTAATTGTAATGCTAAACTTGATCCTTACTTTCTGCCATTCGTACATAACAAAGAAGTTGACTTTTTTGCTGTAGTAATTTTAATAAATTCTTTTTCTGGTGTACTGCATTATTACAATGTTTTATAAACAATTTTAGCATTTGGCCATTTTTCTGACAGAAACGTCTCTATTTGGCAACACTGAGAAGTACAAATATTTCCACCCCAGCGAGAAAAATGAAAGGTTGATGGTGTGATGATATATGGCAAGATTTTATATTATATCTTCCCCACCCGCCGGGTTCTTTCTCATATAACCAACAAACATACAACATGGTCAAATAATAAATACCTTAATTTGTCAATTATCTCTCTATCTTGGTTTGCCTTACTGAGTGAAAGGAAGGAATTCTGGATTGAATTATTAACTTAACGTCTTAATTAAGACGAAAGAAATAGTAGTCAAAATTAATAATGGTTTTACAATACTTCATCTAATAACAATAAAAATAAAAAGCTATTAATTTAACGACTTATTAATCATTTTTTCCTTAGATTCCTTCTCATTGCAAATCAATTGCTATCATCTTGTTAAAAATGATGAAGGGCGTAGTTAATTTAAAAAAAAATTATGATTTAGTTCAAAAACTAATTATTTAATCAAACAAAAACTTGTTACTCTTTGCGAGGCGCGGAAAAAAAAAATAAAAAACAACCCCTGATATTTTATTGAATTCAAATCTGTCCGATCATTTTAAGGAACAAGTAAAAATGCTACTATTAAATGTAATGACAAGCAGTACGAATAATAAAATTAGTAATTGTGACACTTGTGCTGCTGTTTTTTTAAGAGATAAGCTGCCGTTTACCGGACACATCCTGGTCCCCCTACCCGTTCACAACTCTCCTCGCCACTGTCCGTCCATTTACGAGCTCTTTTTTTACTTCCACTTGGCTGAAGTGGCGAGCAAATATTTTATTTTTAGAAGTGAGACTTCATGAATTCTGTGCTAAACGAATGAGCCTCTAAGTAAAACGGAAGGCGGTTAAGATTCACTTTAGTTAACCTGTTATTGTACTTTTAATCTATTAGACCCTAAACACCTTCTTTTGTTAGTTTTTAGAAAAATCGATTTACGGTTTTAGAAGGGGGTTCTATTTACAATGTAACTGCAATGGTAAACTGGACCGTTACTTTCCGCCCGTTGTATGGAAGTGAGGCTTCTTCGAAGTATGTTGTTACTTCCCCTTGTTTATTTCGCTAACTTCCGTTTTTGTAAAACAGCTATGAGTCCAAGTAATTTTTTGTGCTTTTATTAGGGCGGACGTGGGTCCACCCCGGAGTGTGCTTAGAAAATCAGCACTCGAAGTCTTGACCTATACCGGGGCTCGAACACCGACCTCTGGTACGAGTAGGAAATACGTAACTAAGTTTAGGCACGAGAGATCAAACTATACAATTATTGGTGGAGGTGATGCGATTTTCTCCAGTTGGAGAAAAACAACAAAAAACGTGGCTATTAATTCCAACTAAAAGATCATGTTGGTGTAGGTGTGTGCGAGTATCTAGACTTTGGGCAAATATTTTACACCCCCACCCCTGTAAACTGTTCATTCATACAGTTTTTATTTGCGATCCAAGAACACTACCTACACCCTCTCTCTTCCTCATCTCCCTCGTATATCTCTCTATTCTCATATCTCTCCCTCTTTCTACTTTACTCTTTACTTTCTCCCTCCCTTTCTATTTCTCTATCTCTCAATCAATGGAGTGAGGGTGGGGGGTGACCTAAATGATTACAAAACACAGAAAACGGAATCAGCCAACGAACCAATTCCAGATGAATCTGTATTTTATGTTCTCGTCTCGCTGGATGCCCTTGAGAAAGGGATTTAGTTTGTTTTTACTGTTCGTCTATACAGGTATACCTTGATTAGTGCGGTTAATTCGTGCCAAAATCTTCCGTACTGTTCAAAACCACACCTTACATTAATTTGTACAACAATACCTTAACCGTACTACATCAAAACCCGCTCTAATCAAAACCGCACTATTCAAGGTATCCGTGTATAACTGAATCTAATTCACCCTGTGCGCGTTGTCCCATCGCCAAATATCTTGACAGCACAAAAACAACAAAAAGAAAATGTCTCGTTTGCTGTCTCGCCACGATGGTCGATGTAGAGGGAGTGAATAAGCAATTGGGCAAACCACTCCCCCATAACTACCTTACCTGCTAAGGCAGTAGCAACAGAAAGATCTGTTTACCCCTTTTTAGTCAACCTTGATAGAATCCAATCATAAAACTGTTCCACGACTTGAAAGTTCGTAAACAGCTACCAGTCGCCTTGTGCCTTATTCCTGTCTTTTTTTTGCCTTGCTACCTACCTAGTACCTACCTATCTGTCTACCTACCTACCTGTCAGTGAGTAGTAACATTAAGTTCGCAAGGACTTAAAAAAGTACACGTAACAGTCATAAACCACGCTTTTAACTTTGCCCAGGACGCTTAAGTAGGTAATAATATATTCTAAAAATAAAATTAATAACCTTTTTTAATTACGATTACTGCTTAAGCCTTAGCTTCACTTCCTCAAATTTCACCTACCTATTTACAGATTCTGTATTATTATTGTCCAGCCATGTGGATATGACGTATGAATGCGAATAAGTTTCAAAAGGAGGTTAAGAAGAAACGTCAGTACCAACGAAATGTAACGATAAACTCTCTCAGACGAGTCTTTTCGGCGATCTTGTAGTTTAACGTCCCAAATTATTATCACGGTTGTTGTTGTGAGGGAACTCGGTCAGTTACGACCGGGGCCGGTGCTATCATTAGGCCAACTAGGCGGTCGCCTAGGGCGCAGACCTCAGAGGGACGCAGTACTGACCTTTCAAGAGAAATATTTAAAAGATCAAGAGCTGCAAATTTTAAGTCTCGCCTAGTGTGTATAAAACCATCGCGCCGGCCCTGATTACAACAAAATACTAAGCAGATATGAAATAAATAATAAAAACGAAGTGTAAAAAATGTCCAAAAGTAAACAACTATATATATCATATATATAGTTTAGAAAGCTTTGTAGCTTCAGACACTAAAGATATTGCTGGGGGAAAAAAAGGAAAAAATATGTTTTCTCTTTTAATATAGAAGTTTCATATTTCTATAAGTTTATATTTATATAAGTCTTGCAATCTTAAAGCATTTAAGATGTTATTACGAAAAATCTTTTTTTAAACTAAAGATCTTACCCACAGAAATCTTTTTTATGTTCTGTTTATTCGTTTATTTCATGACTTGTCATGTAATAACTGTTAATGAGAGATGTTCAGAGGGATTTATGTTTTACAGTGAATTAGATCTTATAGTACTATAAGTAACATTATTTTCTTGTAGGGATGATCAGTTGTTTGCCATGGAACTGTTTCGGGGATTTATATTAAAAATACACCTATATGGTCATATCGTAATGACCTATATAGGTGTATTTTTTTTTTAGTTTTGGAAGCTGTTTTTTTTTTCAAAATTGTATGAATACAAATAGCAAAAAATGACTCTGAAAAGTTCGTTTTTAAAAAAAAAATTATATTTTAAATTATATTTGGTTGTAACTGACCGCGGGGTCCCTTACATTTACAACAACCGTGATAATTTGGGAAGCTAAACAACTTTTTCTAACTTTCCGCAAGTAATTTTTGTGCTTTCAATCTATAAGACTTGTTTCCTCAGAAAATGTGTCAGTTTTGAAAAAAAGTTTATTTTTTAAGGTTTTAGTGTGTGTGTCGGGGGGGGGGCATGTTTAGGTGGTTTCTATAGCGTGACAGACAAACCGACATACACAGACGGTGTGACACCACTCACTTATATATACAGATACATACATATACATAATATAAATATCTAATACTATAAAGATGAAGAATGTTTGTTTCAGACTATTTTTTTTATAGACTCCTAAACGGTTGCACCATACAAGCTGAAAATATGGGTAACTCGGCCCCAGGATGAATATAGGATAGGTGGCGATGACCTCTAAAGGTCAGTCTGGAGTCAGGTCAATTTTGGCATTTTAAATAACAGACATGGTTGCACCCTAAAGGTTGCAAATTTGTGTACAAGTGTAACTTGACCCCAGGCTGAACGTAGGATAAGTGGTGCTGATCTCTGGTTACTTTTTAGGTCAGATCAATTTTTGATCTGGTCAAGTCAATTTTGGCATTTTCAATGACATTGCATCTATATATCTAGAGTTATGTATGTTAAAACTAGAGAACTAATCATCCTAGACAAAAAATAAAACTATAATCGAATTCAGCACATCTTGATCTTGATCTATCTACAGCACCTCTTTAGGTCAGATTTAAAAAACAAACATTTTGCAGATTTGTTTTTCACTTTATTTGCGTCCAAAAAGTATCCAGCCAGCAGCTTCTACCAGCAGTCAGTGTTTTAAAAAGTAGGTCATATGTTTGTCTCCAAAACTACCCGATAGTGGGTTTCAGCTCAGTTTGTAAAATTTGATTAAAAGTTGTTATATATATTCGCCACATGCTTAAACTAGATTTTACCAGTTATTTGGCCCCAAGTCTGATAGTTTTCAGTTTTTATCTATATATTTATTACCGGCAGGTGGTTAAGGCTACCTTCAGATAAGCCGAGACCCCAATTCCAGCCTGAATTTCATGGTTTTAGCTCACTGTCTAGTTACTGGTTTTGTATCTGGCCCGATAGGATGACACCATTTTTTGGGGGGGTGGGATGCTTCAAGTGTTGTCTTATCCGCCAAAATATAGGTACAATTTATTTATTTGTATTTATTTAGGGTACAAATCTCCATCTTTTGTCTGTGAATTTAATTTTGTTTTTCTTGTTCCCCTTTGGGAAAGGTGGGAGTGGGTAGAGAGTTGTATTAACTTTACAAGAAGATAAATATTTCCTCCTCAATTGACCAACAAGAAAAACACAACTTGTCAGATTGGCATCATTTCTGTCTATCCTGTTTGGCAGATAGTTGGAGACATTTCTGGCCAAAAAGTGGCCAAATGCTAAAATTGTATATAAAACATTGCAAAACTGCAGTACACACCAAAGATAAGAATTTATTAAAATACTACTGCAACAAAGTCAAAAATGGAAAAGTATTTTTTTTGCTTTCAATCCAACCTTCTTTTTCTATTTTTTAATATGGTAAGATGACAGTTACTGAATGACTGTAAAATTTAAACTTTAATAATCACTATAAAAGCCAAAACCTAGTTTTACGAAAAATAATTGGATTGAAAGCACAAAAAATACTTTTTATTTTTCCGGGAGAAAGTATCTTAGTAACTTCGAAAATCTTTTATCGAATGCAATTAACTTTGAACAACTGGTGTTGAGGCAAAATATGTCCCTTTTTGATTTGACAATTTTCAGGGTGCCTAATGTAAACTTGATCCAAATATTTTTTACAAAATATGGCCAAACACATTTCAAAGGGCCAGATTTGTCAAATTTGGCCAAAATGGCAACCCTGGTTGCTAGACTCTGCCTCAAAGACTAGACTGTAGTTAGTGTTCTAATTTGGGTATTAGCCAGAATTTCAAACAGTGAGGTTTTTTTTTGGGGGGGGGGGGGTTATAAAATTTTAATTAAAGATTTAAAAAAATTTTTTTTTTCAAAGCAGGTAGGTAGCGTTTGCAACTTTGAAGATTTTGTTTATTCCTGTCGACTCTCTTGCGGAGCAAAGGGCAGCTTTATGGTTTCAGTAGGTTTTATAGAGTAGAGTAACATTTTTTTTTTTCTATAAGAGTAACCAACTCCACCCTGTAAAACCTACGTTGACTGCCTTACAGGGCTAAAGGGCTCTAACTACCCTGCTATTTACCTATGTCTGGGGGAAGAAGTGGATTCATACCTTTCTCAAGGGCAATTGTGCAAAGTGAATGCAAGCAGCCTGGTTGGAAACTCAAACTTGGTTAGCCGATTCTGTTTTCTGCACCACCAACTTTGAAAATTGGTGCTCTTATGTAGCAGTCTGTACATTTGGATACCTTTAAAATGTACAATACCATCATGGTATAAATATTTATTAGTTTCTATTGTTCAATATCTATCCTATTTGCTATACTTGTTTACACACACATGTGCATATAAGTGTATCGCCATGGGGTAATGGTCAGCAGATCATTACTATTGAGTAGTGAGTTCAATCCTCACTGGGTGCCCTCATACCTGTGGCCTTGTGCAAAACTAGAGCTAAGCTTAGTAATACAGTAGACCTTCACTAATCCGAGTACCTGTAATCCGGTTCCTTCACTAATTCAGCGCTGATTTCGAATTTCCCTGGCTGCTGTAATTTCAAATTTTCCGTGGTATTGCACCAACTTGCTGTGCATTGTTTTGGTTGCACTAGATCTGTTCACCTGTCAATGTGCTCTTGTAAACACAGGTAAGCGATTCCTGCTCGTTTCCTGCCTTTTACTCTTGTTTAACACCAGTTATGGCTAAGTACATCCCATGCTGTGAAACACTATACATTATTGATTGAAGATAAACTTTATCTGTGCCCTTATAGTAGGTGATTCAAAGTGGGAGTTGTCTCCCATGAGTGGAACTCTCCACTTGCTGAATCAGGCGCTCTGCATCCTCATGTGCTGGCCATCCAATCAGAGGTCCGGAGGCCGGCACGTGACAGGTGCCAACTTTGAAAGCTGTCTCTTTCCTCCAGACCTGACACTCGATCAGATGTGCTTAATAGGGCTCTTGCTTTTCATGATTTTGGCCCGTCTGAGTGATAATCACACGTCCTCCGGAACGGGTCTGAGTTTAATAACCAATATGTAAATAAGCCATTCCACCTTATTTTCACACACATTACCATCATTTAGGACTCTTAAACACAAAAACATTTTATTTACACTGTAACAAAACCCACACAAAAACACCATACATGGACAATGGACACACGTACATGAACATTAACTAAACCAATATGTTTCCTTGTTTGAATAAATGTTTGTTTCTTTCAAAAGGACTGTCTCTTGTTTTTCATTTATTGTTGTTGTTGCTTTGTTCATGACCGTATCCTCATTTTATCATTTTCACCGAATCCTTTAATATGGAGAAATTATCCCTACCGAAAGGTTGGCACCCATCTCTTCCTCACAGAAGTCCCGGTACCCAAATCATATCGGCCGAAGATCTCTTTCATCTCAAAAACAGTAGGTTAACCAGCCTCCATAATAGTACATTATTCGATTAAAATTTTGTTGCTTTTTATTTAACATTTCTGTTCCCTTATCTAATTTGTACTGATTTACATGATATTTTAAAGGTATGATGAAGTGGTTAGCTATTGTTTACAGGTAAGCCTCCTATGATTCACCATTTTCACTGATCAGGTCCGAATGGTGTCTGATTTCTGAAGGTCTACTGTAACTATATATATACACAAACATACATGTTTATATAGATCTCCTATGATGTTTATCTATTCAATGATCTTTTTACCCTTAAAAAACGTATATCAGCCTTCCTTCCTTCTTGAACTAGCAGAAACAGTATTAGTACTATTGGTACTGCCGGTACATTTCCTTAGTATTCCTACTATTCTTATCAGCTCAGCTCTTGCTATTTGTACTTACCTACTATCTACCTTCCTACCTCATAATAGAACCGAACCTATTAGATTACTTAGTTAGCATCTCTGTTACTTGACTTCAGACGAATGATGCTGGTGGCTAACCTACCAACCAACTAGTATCGTACCACCATTTACCGAGGCAAGCTTTTGCTACCTCTCTTCTGGTGAATGGCAAAATACACTAACAGTCTATAGATTTTCTGAGAGGCCTATTTATAGTGTCTAGTTATATCAACAGAGTTTGAAGAAGCAGGAGTTTTATGACGATTGATTAATTTAAGAGTTATAGATAGAGTTGATTATGAAGAAAGAAGTTCACTTGTACTACACAGTGCCAAATTAACCATGTAGAATATGCTATGGGCCCCGCATTTTCAAGGGCCCCCACACTAAATACTTGCAAGCCATCAATTCCGATTCAGTCTGCACTTGTTCTATTACTATAGTTCTATACTGCCTTTAACTTTTATGAATGTCTGGGTGTTTAAGGTTAGCGATTTTAGCCAATTATCAACTTTAATTGAAGTTATTTTTTTAATACAGTTATTAATAAGGGAGTGGTATCTATGTGATATGACACATAAATATGTAGGTATTTGAAATTGAAGTCTTCTGCCAAAAGATCAAAACGAAAGTAATACTAGCATTATAAGGGAACTGCTGCTGGGCACAAACTAAAGGATCAATTTGGCATAAATTTACATTGTAAATTGAACTAAAAAAATATTGAGGGGGGGATTTCAAAAAACAAAAAAACATTTTCCCTACTCATTGAGGGGAGTGTGTGTGCAAAATTTCAAGTTTCTATTATAAACAGTTAGGGCTGAGCAAAGTCCAGATACATAGATATATACATATCAATGTCAGAAGACATGAATAACCTAAACCCAGCAATAAACCAGTGTTGTGGGTAGTGGTGATTAATTATTACTGAAATGTCAGACATATTTGTTGTATCATCTGGCTGTATAGCAAATAAAAAAAATTAATTAATATGCAAGTAAAAAATGTGTTTTAATATCCATGTTTATTTTCTTAATTCAGGTCTCCTTTCTAACCTATGCCACAGGTCCTGCACTAGCTTTATCTGATCCTGGTACTACAGACAAATACATAACAGGTTTAGTTTCTCCTAGTGTCTCTTTTATCATGGTTAGTGGTGCAAGCAGTCTGAGAGAATGCTTTATCTCTACATCTGTTGGTTGAAGGTGGGGGTGTTCCAAGTACATCTGGTCCTTCTAGAAAACAATTAGATGGTGTTATTTCCTCTTGTTTACTCTGATGCACCAGGTGCACATTGTTACTTTAATTATATACAGTGGTGGAAAGGGGGTGTACAGCATATACCTACTCATCAATTTCAGTGTAGGTTATATAATCTCAAATGGCTCCGAAATTGACCATATTTAAAGAAAATTACCCATGGGGGCTTACAGTTCCCCAAAACCCCCAGCTGTAAGGGTTCACTTCGCTCATGTCTGATGCACCTCTCCATGATCCCCAAGCATAAATCGTAGATACAGCCTTACTGTATACCTAGTCCCCCAAACCCGTTTCCACCACTGATTATATACCATTTGGGATAAATATTTACTAAACTTAGTTTAGTCTGGCACAAGGCCAGTGTGATGCACCCAGCAAGGATCAGACTCACTATAGAATTGTAATGTTCTACCAGACTAGCTTGCAAATTACTATTCCTTAGGCACTCTAGGTATTTATTTAGTAAGCTTAGCTTAGTCTGGCACAAGGCTACAATGTGAGGCTCACAGTAAGAATCAAACTCCTTACAGATTAATGGTTTACAAGACTAGCTACTCAAACAGGTAAAATAAAACTCATGTTAACTCTTAAATTCATACAAAGAAAATTGAATTTCAATTTCAAGGGAAATAACTCCTGATTGAAATTATCTCCCTTTGACCACTTTGTGATTTAAAAAAATTCTTTTTCATTCAATTCACAGAAGAGTTCCACTATTTTGTTATGTTATTCATTGAAGAGTTCCACTGTCAATTACAAGTGGTTTATGAATTTAAGAGTTAACTAGCATTCTAAGGGAAATTATGAATCACTGCCACCCATATTTTCTGTGTTGGGGATGATCAATTAAAAAGTAGCAAAAAAGGGTGATCAATAAGTTACTTCTCTCACCTTTTGTTGGGCTGTGATCACAAAAGGTCTGAATTTTCCAAAAACAAGCAGGCACAAGCTAGTGACCAATTTAATATAAACTTACACTGCATATTGAACACCCCTCTAAAAACGTATTTTTTGGGGGGGATTTAAAAAAAAACAACATTTTCCCTACTCATCGAGGAGAGAGTGTGTGTGTGTGTGTGTGTGTGCAAAATTTCAAGTTTCTACTATGAACAGTTAGGGCTGGGCAAAGTCCGGATACATAGATACATATAAATGTCAGAACACATGATTAACCTAAACCCAGCAATAAACTAGTGTTGTGGGTAGCAGTGATTAATATCTTTGTAAACATAGTGATAGTAAAAGTCACATTTTTTTCCCTTTTATTCTGTAGGCAACAAACTGAATGCTGTGTATTTGCTGTTAGCAAATTGACATTGGTTGGTTCAGAATGATAGATTTTCAGAAGTTTTTGCTTTAATTAATGTGTACATACTTGTAGATCCAATGTGCACACAGCAGCAATACCTTGAATAGTGCATTTTTGATGTAGTATGGTTATGGCATTGCTGTAGAAATTAATGTAACAAAGTATTAGCTGAAAAAAACCCATTAAATTATTCTAAGATCTTGACCAGTATGGTTTTGAACAGTACAGTTAGTTATTTTTGTTTAATGGCACATTGACCCTTGGTGGGTCATTTAGTGCTGGATTCAGTAGGGGGGGGGGAACCCATGTCCCCGTGACTAGAGACTTGAGGAGAATCCCAAATCCCTGTTACTGAGAAAAATGCCACGAGGACCGGGATAAAGGGGGGAGGGTGTCCCAAAAGCTTCTCAGGACGAATCCTGAGCATGCTAATGGTGATCGCCTCCCGACCAGCTGGCCAAGATATCCTGTGCAACTTCTCCCAGGACGATACCCGAGCATGCCACAAGGACCCCCGAAGGGCCGTTGTTCTCTGAACTTTGAGGCCATGGCGGTTTCAAAGAACAGATACTCCACTTTGTTTGAACAGTACAGAAAATTTTGGAACAAATTAACCGCACTAATCAAGGTATATGTGTACTTGTAGATCCAATGTTTACATTACTTGTAGATGAATTATGACACTGACAGTTTTTCTTTTATTCAAATAGTTCTTCGGACGATTGACCTCCTTATTGTTTGTGTTGTTAACACAACGTTTTGGACAATCCATTCTTCGGACTTCTTCAGGTGTAATATCTGAATGTGATAGGGTAAACAGAAGTTTTTAATTTCAAAGGAGGTAACCGTTAAAATGTAGGATTTGGGTGTTTCTTTGTTCTTGTCCTGTCGGGTTTGGGCCTGTTGAGCAGCGGAAGCCACATCGGGTTGAACTCTGCACTTGTCTAATGCATTCAGTCGACATGTTGATATGAGCTGCCTCTTTGATTTTTCTCTGCTTCCAACAGTGTTCTCTATCAATAATCTGGACTTCTTCCCAGAGAGGAAAGTGATCACCTTTCTCCCTCCCAACTTTTAATTGATCACCACCAACACTGCATATATGGGTGGTGGTGATTCATAATTTATTTGTTTTATGCGTCTTTTAGATTAATGTTCAGATAATAGAATGTGTTTGCCCCAGCCAACGTTGCCAATTTAAATATTTTTTTTTTCAATTTTTTCAAATTTGGAAGTCACTCCCAAATTTGAAAGTTTTTTTAAGTAACACTGAACACCCAAATTCGACCCCCGCCCCATAATTGACAAAACTGGTGTCGCAAATTAAAAAAATTGAATATAAAAGATATCTAAATTGGCAACGCTGACCCCAACATTGAGACCATGAGACTTGCCAGAGAATGGAAATGGACCCAAGTATTCACTTCGGAGCACAAGGGCTGAAATAGGATTGAGTAACGCTGTTTCCTTTTTAAAAATAATTATTTCCCTTGACAACGTTCATCTCTAGAATTCAATGCGTTCGTTGCAAAAGTATGTTGGCTCAAAATGCCATTATTTCAAAACTCCTGAAGAGACTGGTGAAATATATAGTGTCCAAACCCAGAAATATACAGTATCGCCCATAAATAAGTACACCCCTACCACTTTTTAATAGAAAGTTAATTTTCTTCTAAACAAAACATAACTGGATTTTATTATTTCTAGTGGAACATTACACCATCAAAATGGATATTATCAGGTATTATTTATGACCAAACTCATAAAATATTTTTTCATAGGGATGTACTCATCTTTGGACGGCAACATATTCATATTTTTGGCAACAGAGTTTCAATGCTGTAGAGGTTGATCATAAATGATTCTTGATAATATCCATTTTTATTGTGTAATGTTCCACTAGAAGTAATAGAATCTTGCTATGTTTGGTTTAGAAGACAATTAAATTTCTATAAAATAGTGGCAGGGGTGTACTTATTTATGGGCGATACTATATACCAACTGATCTGGTTGACTTGTTCCAAGATTTATTTATAGTATTTTTTCATTTTTATTACTCCTTTCCCTTTTGATGTTTGTGTAAAGAAAAATTGCTGTCCACAAGAACTAAAGCATAGTATAATACAGCAATAAAATTTAAATTCCCCTCATATCTTTCATCATTCTCTCTCCCCACTCATCCTTTTATGATTGAATGGGAGCGAAAAGGACTCAACTTTCACTATAACTGTCTTTCATTCATTACTATTCCCTCACAAGTCTGAAGCCTAAAAATTAAGTTATAGTAGTAATAGACCACAGGAATATAAACAGAGAGCAAAAGTAATCAATTTGCAGAAATATGCAAGAGTAATGATGACTAGCATTCCAAGGGAAATTATGAATCACTGCCATCCATATATGCTGTGTTGGGGGTGATCAATTAAAAAGTTGGAAAAAGGGGTGATCAATGAATAAGTTACTTCTCTCGCCTTTTGTTGGCTGTGATCACTAAAAAAGGTCTGAATTTTCAAAAAAACATGCAGGAACAAACTAGTGACCAATTTAGCAAAATTCACAAAAAATATTCAATTTGTGCATGTTAAAATGAATTTTCAAATGGAATATCTCATTTTATAAGGAAATTTAAGAGAAGTGTCTTTTTAAAAATATTCAAAAAATGCCTTGATTAAAATAAATTGCGACTAAATTGAGTTCTTTGATTACTAATTGGCATCATTGGTTAAGCACAACTGATTTTCTAGCATGTGTTATTCATTGATTTGAGGCAAAATATAACTAGTTGCATTTGAATGGCTAATTTCAAACTTTTTCATGGCATTTATCTGACCCACCTTCCACTTATTAATATGTGATCCGGACCACAGAGGCAAAAAGGTTGCCAAAGCCTAGTCTAAACCAAAGCTCCATTTCCATGAGCTCTTGGTGAGCAGTCGGTGGAATATGGTAGTTTTTATTTATTATAAGCTCTTGATTAAGACAAGACAACCTCAAAAGTTCTTTAACTCTTAATGTTATTAACCGCTTGAGACCGTTCCTAATTGACGGTGGAACTCCTGTGGATAGAATAAAAAATAATGGAACTCCTCTGTGAATAGAATAAAAAATAATGGAACTCTTCTGTGAATAGCATTGAAAATAATTTTTTAAATTTACCTAAAGGTGGAAGGGAGGTAACTTTGATCAGTAGTTATCCCCATTGATACTTACATTTGAATTCTCTCATAAGAATTTAAGAGTTAATGTCAAGAACGAGTGAAGAGGGAAAATTTACACAAAAAATGCCCTGTTTTTGTCCAAAGAAAGTGTATTATTCTTCAGAATGACAATGCAAATCTACACTCGGTAAAATAAACTCGGGGGATTAGTTTAGGATATTTTACAGCATCCTGAATACTAGTCACATTCCTCGCCATCGCAAGGCTTCTTGGCCAAGATCAAAGTGTAGTATCTGTTCTTCGAAACCACCATGGCCTCGAAGTTCAGAGAACCACGGCCCTTCAGGGGTCCTTGTGGCATGCTCGGGTATCTCCTAATATCTCGGAGAAATTGCACAGGATATCTTGGCCAGCTGGTCTGGATGTGATCACCATTATCATGCTCGAAATTCGTCCTGAGAAACTTTTGACCACTTACCTGCTTATCCCGGTCCTCGTGACATTTGTCTCGGTGACAGTGATTTGGGATTCTCCCCCCTCAAGTCTCTAGTCACGGGACATGGGATCTCCTCCCCCTACTGAATTCGGCACTAAATGACCCACCAAGGGTTGATGTGCCGTTAAACAAAACAATCAATCAATCAATTTACAGCATCCACCAAACTCAAATGGCTTAGCACCTTAAGATTTCAATTCAATCAGTTCACTGGACACACTTTCTTAGTGGCAAAACATTTAAAAGTAGGGAAGAGATCAATTCAGCAAAATCAGAATTCTTTTTAAGAATCCCAGATTCTTTCAAAAAAGAATAAGATAATTATTTTTCCTAGATCTATGACTACTCTAATACCATATTTGGTATAATAAGCTAGCCTGTGCTAAGGACTTCCACGTAGACCACTGGTGGAATGTTGTGTAATAAGTTAACCTATCCTGAAATGTTCAACTTCAACTGCTGAAGGCACTGCACAGCTTTTCATCACTAATCAATACATATTGTATATCTCCATCGTTTTCTGATAGTAATTAGTGAATGTTTTTATTTCTGAAGTCAATAGTTGCTTCAAACCTTCTTGGACACAGATTTTAACTTAGCGAAACTACCATTGGCCGTGTATTTACTTGTTCAGAAAATAATTGCCAAATTGAAATATTAACATGAATGGTCAATAAATTTCTTTACAAGTAATATTATCAATGGTGCATTCTCTGACAAATCATAAAAAAAGTTTAATTTTGTAACTACACCCCTCAGATCTTAATGAAAATTGGTATGCCAAGTGAATTTTTGCTCAAACCTTCAAAAATGAAATCTGTTTTTTCTCCTTATGGGTGAATAAGCAGGCTGAACATTACCCATTTTTACAATTAATCCTAATTTCCCCCCAAAAAAAATGTAATTAAAGGACTATAATTAATCCTTCATCAACTTAATTAAGTTTTCCTTTAATTTGTTCAAAATATATATAGAATTCATAAGGGATTGTTCGCCCCAAAGCAGAGACGTAGGAAGAGGGCAACAAATTTCTTCTGGCCTATAATGCTTGTTAATTAATAATTATGCCCTCCATTAGAATATAGTGCAACTGCCCCCAGGTGCTTTCGTAAAGATCGCTGAGAACCCTTGCTATGCCACTGCCCCAAAAGCCACCACATTAATGTGTACTAATATTCTTATAGTTACAGGGTATAAATTAGGCTAATGTTTCATTCACTCATCTGTCTAATATGGAGCTAAAAATAACTCTTTGATAAACCTTGATCTTTAATAAAACATTTTTTTAATGCAATCAAACAATGGAAATCTTTTATTGACACAAAACGAAATTTAAGAAAAAAATAATTCATGTAGTTTGACAAATTTAAGAGTAGCTACATCTTTTCGGTTGCATTTCTTTCTTTTTTTTAAAAAAGAGTTCACAATTTTTACTCCAGGGACAATATTGGGTGAGTTTAACTGAGCAAGTACATTTTCTGATTGGTGTCCTAGTCAGGGGGCCAGCAGGGGTTACTATGCACTGCCCCCCATGATTCTACATTTAGGGTACCAAAATGTTCCTTAGGATGTCCTCTTTCAAAAAAAAGATGTTCTCAAGAAAAAAGTTGGGAAGAACTACCTGATTTGCATAAAACAAAATGGCCGCCAGCACACACCAAAAAAAACAAAATTTCATATCTTGTCTCCCAGTTGAGATGTCTGAGTACTTTAAAAGGCTAAATCATGGGTTTCAGACATGAGGAATTCAAAAATCCATTTATAATTTATAGGTATTTCAGGATTTTACAAGGAAATGTCAAGTATACTTTATAGGCAAAATTGTGGATTTAATTCTTGAAAGGGATATATACATATATATATATCGTTGGAAAGAGAATTTTGTCAATTTGTATCTATTGGGCTTAAAAAGTTACAGCTCAAAACGGGAAGCTAAGTATTCAGCAAGTACACAGTCTAAAATCTATGGATCGTAGAATTAATTATTGATTAATGTATATATCTATATACATCGTTAGAAAGAAAATTTCATCAGCTTCCCAACTTTTTTAGGGACATCCTAGAACAAAATTCATTGTACTATTGCAGTGCCGAGTATTCTCTATCCAATCGTACAAACCCCAGGGTTCTATCTTAATTAGGCTCAGTTATGAACTTTCAAAAAAAGATGGGTTCACCAAAATGTCAAAAGGGGGTGGGAGGGTCTCATAGCCCCTCACCCAATTAGAATTTTGAAAAACGGATTTCATTTTTGGAGGTTTTAGCAAAAACTCACTTGACATGCCAATTTTCATTAAAATCTGAAGGGGTGTGATTACATGTCTTTAATGGTTTGTCAGAGAATGCACCCAATCAAAATATAAACCATTTAAATCTATACATCTTTACCAATGAGAAGTTAGATAATTTATGCTGATATGGTAGAATTCTTGGCACCCAGTCCCCAAAAAATCCTCAAAGGCATTTTCTGTAACTTCCCTGTTGGTGAAAATGTTTTGTTTTAGAACCAAAACCGTTAAGAGATAGATGGATTCAGCATTATCAGAATTCTTTTGATCTAGGATCACAAATTCCTTTTCAACAAGGAATAAAAGAATTAGTTTTGAACTGGGCTTTGTCATTGTCATTAATGAAGATTATGTTATGGACAAATGTTGTATAGTGGGGTGAATGTCCTGGACTTGGCGAGAAAGGAAGGACTCAAAAGCTGGTTGTAAAAAATGTGACATTTTTATTTCATAGCATACAGTTTTGTCGGCCGGATAATAAAGAGTGGGAGAGAGATAAGGAGAACCGTCAGTCTGTCCCCAACAGGGACAGCGGTCTGGTGCCTTCCAACCTGGCTTAGGCAATCTTGTTCTCTGCTGAGTTCTCTCAGTTTTCTGTTCGGGTCTGCTCTGAAGCTTCCGTCTCTTCTCAGAGCTTTATAGATTCCAAACGCCTACGCTTGTGTCATTTCCGGTTTCCACATCCTGTTATTTGGAAACCCACGCATATACCTATTTCCTAAGGTGATGGGTCGCTTCCATTTCTGCCCAGGTGTTGACCTCAAAATGACCTTTTCATGGTAGTATATCATAACACAAATAAATATAACTTTTGTTACATTTGAATGCTTTTTTTATTTTATTTCCCAAAATGAAACATTACTTTTTGAATGACTTAATGCAAAGTACGGCCCGTGGGCCAAACCTTGCCCATGACCTCGTTTCATCCAGCCTGCTGACTTCATTGAATATGTGACGAAAGATATACGTCTTTAAAATTCTTTGCTTGGCATAGGTTTCAGCATTTGGCACAATCAAAGAGGAAGTACAGGGTGTCCCTAAAGTCTGGACACATAGGCAAAATGCATATTTTCTATAAAAAGATTTGAACATTTTATTTAATTGAAATATTAATAAATAACATCTTCAATGTGTTTTCCACCATTTGTAACCACTTTTCCCACGTTTGAAAAGCCAATTGGTGTCCTTCTGGGAAAAGTACATTAAAATCATCTGCTATCTTTCGATATGACCATCCTTCATGTCCACTGAGACAAACTCATATTTAATCTGTGGGGCCCAAAAAATGTAGTTAGTTATAAATAGTGATATTTCCTATGTGTCCAGACTTTAGGGACATCCTGCATAATAAATCTGTTTATAGGTCAGCATTAACTGGTCTCCATTTTCAGTCAGTTTTGATAACAGGAACCACACAATTTGAACCACAATTTAACGATACCCTTCTGCCAAAAAAAAGAATTCCATAGTTCTCATTGATTGATAGTGCATGGAATTTTATGTAGGTATATACTCTTAAAATGAAAAACATTAAAGTTATTAACCTTATATTTCAACTGTATTCATGTGCAAATGCATTGAACTAATACATCAGGGTTTAACTGTTTGACAGGAAGTTTTCCGAGGTCCGCATTTTTGTATTATAAAAAAGCGAGAAATGGCCAAAATGATCAAAACAGAGCTCAGCTTAATTGTGAAATTAGAATTAAGTTTCTTTTGGGAATTAGCCCTTTAAATGGCTAGTGTGAATGCTAGCTAACACCCTGTACATGCAAAGTCACATATGCCTTGATGCAGAACATTGCAGTTACACACACTCGTAATGCAAGTGTGTCTAAAGCATTCAAGTTGTTGGGTAATGGGTAAAAATTGGCTGCTGCGCTCTTTTTGTCAAGGTTAAGTAGAAGAAACTTGAGGAGAGTTTACAAGTCAGGAAGCTGTCATGGGGGGAGAGGAAGGAGCAGTCCGCCTCTTGACAAGTGACATTTGACTGGATTTCTTTTTTTGCGGGGGGGGAGGGTGTGTGGCTCAATGACCTTTTACAGTAGATACCACCCCACCAAAAAAATTGATGAAAGTGGATGAGGGGAGGTAATATCATTTTTATTACTTGATTGAAATATTCAATTAAAATATTAAAATATTTGAAAAAATAAAAAATAAATAGAGTTAAAAGTGTGTGTGTATGTGAGGGGG
>VCCN01000661.1:154294-164741 GCA_006491835.1 Architeuthis dux
CTTCTAGATTTTATTTTTAATTTTTATTTAATATTATCTTCAGCTGAGTTGTAGTCTTTCTTCTTATTACTTTTTTTTACTCCGGTTGGAAAGATGAATGGATATATGAAGCCTGTATGTGTGTGTTTTTTCTCGTGAAAATGTTTTGCTGTCTGTATATGAGTGTGTCTTTGTGTGATGGTATCACTAGTTGATGATGGCGGCTTTGATGATTTGGCGTGTCATTTTGTCATAGACGTGTTTGACAATTCTTGCTTGTTTCAGGTTGAAATTGTGCTTGGTCTTTACGAGGTCATTATTGCGCTTGTCAAGTATTAGGGAACATCCGTGTTCGTATATGCGGATGATCCGTCCGATTGTGTTGTTTTTCTCTGTTGATATGTTAGGCTTAGCTGTGGCTGCGTGGTGTATTTTGTGTTCTTTCCTTCTAGTGATGTGGGTAAAGAAAGGTAGGTAGGGGAGTTTCTTGCAAGTAGATCCTATGTATGTTATCTCCTGTTTGGGGTATTGTGGGCTGCCTATTCTTAGGGCTCGTAGGTAGAAACCTATAATCAAGCCAGATTTTGGTTCTAGTGTTGTGGTGTGAATAGAAATGTATGTGGTCGTTTTTGTTGGTTGGTTTGCGGTGTGCCTGTGAGGGTTCTGTTTATGAGGATATCCTGGAAAGGAAGGGTGTTGTCGGATTCTGCCTCATGTGTGAAATCTATGGTAGCATCAACTTGGTTGAGTCTATCTGTTAGTTTGGGTAGACTGATGTTGTGTGGGTGTATTAGTAGAGCATCATCAATATATCGGAAATAGTGGGCGTCTTTAGGTAGGATGTATTTAAAAGGACCTGCTTCCAGGGTTTCCAGGAATAGGCCTGCCAGAACCGGCTGAGAGGTGAGCCCATCGGTAAGCCGGCATTTTGTTTATAGTATTCGTTGTTGAATTCAAAATAGCATAGATCCGTGTAGAGTGTGCATATTTCGATGGTGTTGCCTATGGGTAGGGGAATGTTAGGTTTGGATCTCTGGATCTGTGTTTAGTTTGTTTAGACATTTCCTTACTGGTACGTTGGTGTAGAGTGATTTGACGTCCATGCTAGCGAGGGATTTGTCTGTCATGTCAAAGTTATTGAGTTTATTGATCAGGTCCCCGGGTTTTTTAGGTGTGCTAGTAAGGGGGTTAATATTTGGGCTATGACATGTGTTATTTTGTGTGGGGCGCTGTCGATGCTGGATATCATGGGTCTCATTGGTGTGTCTTCTTTGTGTGACTTCTGTGTAGTCCGTATAATTTGGGGATTATTGGGCGGTGTTGGATTATTGTCGACCATGTGTAGGCTTCGTGTTTTATTATTTGTCTGCATGTGTTGTTGAATTTCTTTGTAGCGTTGTTGATGGTCTGCATGTTTGTTCTGGTGTAGGTGTTGTTGTCGTTTAGTAGGGAGTTTATTTTGTTGATGTAGGTGTTTGTGTCCATGATTACCGCTTTTGTCAGATGAGGTGACTGTGATTCTGTCGTTGTTTTCTATTCTCTTAAGATGTGTCTTCTGGGAATGGTGGTGTCGGTGTGTTTTGGGTTGGAGGTGGTGGATATAATTCCTTGTATATAGCCTTTTGTGAAATCCGAGTCTGCGTGTATGTAGTTTCTGAATATTATGTCGGTGATGTTGCGGTTGTTCAAAAACAACTCAAACAGGCTAACACACATAAACATGATATACCAGAAATTCACACACACACACACACACACACACACACACAGGCTTCACTTATCCAGTCATTCATCTTATATATATTCACATATGTTCATATGATATTAACAATACATTACACCAACACTACTTTTAATATACACCACGTTCTAACATCATGCAACTCATATCCAGACAACAAATACTCTTCACTTGCAGAAAACATTTCCAGGCTCAAACAGGCTAACAATACCCCAACACCTAGACACTATACTGCACCAAAAACTCCCAAACACACACACACCCAAACACGCACACACATAAATAGGCTATTCCAAAGATTCTCTCACACAGACACACATAAACAGGCTTCACCCATCTAGACATTCATCTTATATATATTTGCATATCTTCATATGATATTAACAATGATCACACCCATATATTGAACTATGCTCCCACATATTCAATAGTCTATGTGTATACACATTAACATAATTTCATATGATATTAACAACACATCACACCAATACTACTTTCTATAGACACCACATTATGACCATGCTATCCTATACACACGCACCTACCATAACCAACACACACACACACTTTCCCCAATACACACACATATATAAACATATCAAACAGACCATTAACAAAACTACCACCACAGTAAAGTAATACACACATCAGCTTCTATCATAACCAGAGGTCAACAAAAGTCCCCTACCACAATTGATACAACTATTACCCAACTAACACACACACACACACACACACAAACACACAGACACGTATGTTGTGTTCTTGTTGTTCTTCTTGTAGTAGCTGTGTGAAATTAGAATGCGTTTTGATTCGTAATCTGTTTAAGCGTGTTAAGAAAAGAAGGCAGAACAAGATAACACGTGTGATAAGGTTGATTATCCTGGTAAGAAGTGAGCCTTCCCTGTTCCCACTTCCGGCTCCCGCTTCTTGGGACCGGAAACGGAACAGGGATTGCTGGGAGCTTTCCTCGGCATATTTTTTTATACAGATATATTTATATAAACATTATAACGTACTCACACACTCAGCTCAAATAGTAAACCTCGGTGAATGCAGACACATCTTTTATCCAACTTTCTTTTTGAATACGGTTGTATTTACAGTCGGAACATGGTAGCAGATAGCAATTGAAACAAAAACAAAAGGAATTACAGGTATACCTTGATCAGCGCAGTTAATTCGTTGCAAAATTTCCCCATCTGTTCAACACCTCACTGTCCATGATCTTATTATAATGTGATGTTCCTTCAGCTTATACTTAGTTATATTGATCTGTACAGCAATACATGGACCGTACTACATCAAAACCCACGCTAATCAAAACCGCACTAATCAAAGTATTCCTGTACCAGGGATTTAAAAAATAAACGGGAACACAAGTTAGAAATAAATTGAGGCAGACTCAGAAAGAAAGAAACAAAGAATAAAGACATAAAGAAACTGAAGAGAAAAGAAAACCAGTAAGAAAAATAAACTAGCAGGAGAGTCGATCTTGATTGATCAAAGCGGAAAAAATAGGCCCGCGGAAGGATACGCAGTAGGTCATACATGGTGAGAATCGGATATTGGTAGCCTCGAAGTCATTGACATCGTCTGAGCACAGGATGTTCCCAATAGCAATCAGAAATGCTACGCTTATTTCTACTCACACTCATTACATACGTTGGTTACACGCCACACACAGTTTTTAAATTCTTTATGTAAGGATAAATAAAAATGCATACTCATCGCATCACATGTAACGCCATTTACAGTCCGGTTGCATATGTAGAAAGAAAAGGCTCCCGTGGGACTTGACTGTTAAAAGCGATTTTCCCTCCATTTTTTTGTGGCTTTAAGATAGCCGCCAACTCATTACTCATCCATTATTAATCCTAGAGAAACTTTGCTAACGACTTTTGTAGTATCAAGTGTGTTCAATAACATATCACATGTTTATCACATTCTGACTACTAGAAAGGTATACTTTTCAAGATGGTGTCAAAGATGGCTACCAAATTAGTCGGCTGCATTTATGGAAAGAAAAACACCTTACCCCCCTCCCCCAAACAATTGCAATTGAAAGTTTCTCAACGGTTGTTCGTAGCATCAGGTGTGCTCAATAACATACTAAAAGTCTAACACAGTCTGACCACTGGAAAATGATACTTTTCTTCAAGATGCTGTCTGCTTGGATAGTGTAATCGTTAACACATCTGCCTCATACGCAGAAGGTCCTTGGTTCGATTACCGGTATGGACGAAGAGTATGAAAAACTCTTCATTAGGACACATTTCCATGTGCACTCAGCAGCTAATTGAGTACACGCTAAGCTGTGTGTTTGGGTGGAGATATCCTTTCAGTGTACTTGCATCCTGCCAAGTGGGTGGTCATAAACACTTGTAGGAATAAAGTCCTGGTCTCGAAACGATTTGAGACTTGCAAGGCGCATGCAACAGAAAACCGGTCTTCGTCACTGGGCTCCATACTCCATTGGTAGTTGTCTCTTAAGAGACAGGACGCTTTACCTTTTACTTAGCTTCAAGATGCAAGTATCAGAAGTTAAGGCATGGTCAGATTTACACATTTTGATTTTGATATTCGCATGGCAGGCTTCAGAAATTAAGTTGTCAGCAATCTAATTATTGCAGGCCTCCCCCGTTATAAAGTGGTTCGTTTTAGCGCCAATCGCGTTATAACACGTGTGTGTGGTAGACCCCCAAATAATAATCTAGCTTAAAAGATAGATAGATCTAACTCCAAAGTAGCTAGATTGTATCCCAGCTCGGTTATAACACGTATCTATTGTCAAATAGCTTTTATATGTATTCGGATTAGTTTTGAAGACATTTGGGTTTTATAAATCCCGAGACTATTTCTCAAAGATTATCTGTATCCGTTAATCTACTTGTATAATACACCTCGTCTATGTCTATATTCTTTGTCTGTAACATTTGTCAAGGGAAATAACTATTAAATGCTAATTATAGAGAGGTCCCCCACTTTTCTTTTACAAATGTATAAAAGAATCCTGGTTTATTTTTGAACAAGACACGCTACCCCAGCCATTAAGTGAATCACCATAGTATGCCAGGTAGTGGTGACCCCTCCTTTTTTTCTGCGAAAGCAAAAAACAAAAACATTATTCTTTAAAAAATGTTTTTAAATATTTCTGCGACCTCAATATTGTTCATGGGACACCCGGGGTTGTCCCAACCCAGACATTGAGAAGCCCTGGTTTCCAGAACATCATTTAATAAAATATAAATAATAAAAATTACTGTCCATTTAACCTGCTCTTGCCTGCTGGGATTGCAGGGTTGCGTGCGTGCATGTGCGCATGACCCTGCTACTACTGCTACTATTTCATTTGAAAAAGTGATATTCATACCCCAGAAAGTCTGAAAAAAATGTTTTCTTCTGGTTTCTAAGGCAAACGAAATCCTATCTAATAAAATGTATCTGCTCGAGTAACATGCTTGAAATGTTTGAGCAAATGGATGGCAAAACAAGTTCCATAAAGAAAAATAGGGATCGTTTTAAAGATCAAGAATTGTTGAAAGCGACATAAGAAAACAGAGGTACAGGAGACAGAGCTGTAGGAGAGGGAGGTGAAAACGGTGCGCGCTGTTACTATAACGTCTCGCTGCAAAACAAACGATTTTCGCTTTTCGCCTTCCATCGATAAAAGCGAAGAAGTGGGGTAAATCGAACTTTCTCTTAACTGGGTTCAAACTCGAGAAATAACGTAACTATTTCAACCACAAGGTAGACCAACTATACACAGTGCCTCAAATTGTAGCAGCCTAGAAAAATGTTCGGCTTGTACGTACAGATACAAGCCTGTATGAATAAGTATCGTCCTTACGGTGGGTACGGCTTCAACCGTCCCTGGCCGGGCTTCACATATCGCACGCTTCTTTTGTCTCGACTTGCAGTATGAATTATTGCTATTTCACATATAGCTGGGATACAAAGTGGACACAAGCAGCCTTGGTAGAAACTCGAACTCGGTTCGCCGATTTTGTTCCCAGTTCCGACAACTGATGTGCACTCTAATGTTTAGCAGTCAGTGTGCGCCAAAATCTCCTGTTGTGCAAAAAACACATATTTATGCAACAATCAAATCAAAGCACAGGATTAACCGTGAACATAAAATATATTTCCTGGGTGAATGACATGTGTTCTTTCGAATGAGCTTAAATTCAAGTTACCAATTAACGTGAGTTTTATGTTATTTGACTTTAAAAATGTATTGCCTCAATGCTGTCAAGCAAATTACGATAAATAATCCTAACATCTCTATTGTAGAGCTTCGAAAGAAAAGATTAAAAACACATGGGTTTTAAATGCAACTCATTTTATAAAGCTACAAAAAGGTTTGAGAATGGTGACAATCTAGAAGATTGCCGAAAGTATAACTCTTGGATCTGTAAATTGACATCTGAAGACAATAAAGTCATCAAATAAAAACTTAAACATCAATCAGATGTATCTGCTCGTAAGGTCGGATTACAGTATAGGGTAAGTCATAATACTGTCCTGAAGAATGATTACGGAATAGAATATAGCAAGAAAGAATGTTCCAAAGCCACAATAAAATGGCTTAAATTAGGACAACACTTGTGAGGCTTTATGAACAGTATTCTTTAGGACCAACAGCTCGACGTTTAATTATAATGGACGATGAGATTTACGTTACAATTAATGATTCAGTAATATTTTCCAACGTAAGATTTTATACTGGTTCCTTCAATAAAACTCCAGACTTCGTTAAAGATGGCCTCAAATCTTCCTGCCAAAGTTGGCATACGGTATGCCATTACCGTATGACAACTTTGGTTGTCTCACCACACTGTTTGTGTAGACAAGGTCTTGTGATCAATCAGAAATTATATAAATTGGAGTGTCTTCAACGTAGAATGGTCCCATAGATGGAAACAAATGCGTTTTAAAGATGCTGCACTATTCTGGCCCGATAAGGCATCATCTTATAGACATCTTAGACAAAACAGAGACCATCCAGTTCAGAGTATAGAATAAATTCTTAACTAAATGCGTTACTTCATAGAATACAATTATACGTGTATTGTATTATAACATGTCAATAGAGTTTTATTAGCCATAAGAGAACACTTTCAAGTTTACATTTACACAAACATTTAGTGCGCACATAACGTATGGTCAATGTATTCGCGAACATTACAAAAACATAAATAAAGTCTCCTCTACATTAACGTAGTCAATTTCGATACGCGTCTTTGCATTTGCGGTGAACAGAAACTGAAAAACTATTGGTAATATTTTGTAAAATCGCATGGTGCATTTCCATCACTGTCTGAACCCGTGCATATAATTTATCTCCATTCTTTTGTTTGAATCCATCCTTGAAGATCGGTGTTTTAATTATGACATGAGCCGTTTTTTAGGGAAATGTATGGTGTTGTCTTTCTTTGGTACGACAAGAATTTGTTCGGAATCAAGATATTGCAACACATAAGATGATGCCTTGTCGGATTCATGCCTTTCCCACGGACATTAGTAAGAAGTGAACATAAACAGCTTCGACCGGTGTTTGAACTACTTTGTTGATTTAGTTGTTCCATTTGTTTTATGGGTGGCAATGTTGAAATAGATTAATGACAATAACACCCATCACTCCCAAGATTAGGATGATCAAAGTTTCTTGAAATGATAACCTCATTATTATACTTATGCTTATAATCATAAGTATAATTATTAATTACTACATTGTGAGCACATTAATTTCCGTTGTGCGTTGGTTGCAAAACGCTGTTGCGCGCGGATAACCGCTACGCCGCCACTGGCAGCTCCCAATCCATTCTATTCGCACGTTTTCTACCTCTTTCTTCATGTCCAATTCACGCGTAATCTCATAAGCCTGCATCAGAAAGCCATAAAATTGACACACCCACGAATCATGCGCACAGTACGACACCGACGCATGCAAATAGAATGAATACGAGTGAGTTATCCAAGCATATGCGTACAATAGTGCGCCGGGGGCGAGGTCGAAGAAGATACACCACTCAAGGGAAACCTTCTTCTGCTCGTCTTGATTTCGGGCCTTCGATTCGGGCAGCGGCTTTCTCCGCTATCTCTTTGGTCCGGAAGCCAAGGCAGATATCTCCATGAAGAAAAGATGAAAACCGCCAATGTAATCCCAGCCTAGCAACATCCGGCGACACGATCTCTGCAAATAAAAATTCACTTGTCCAAGTCAGAAGGAGAATTTCTTTGACCACAGACCCATCAAACGCTTTGGATGATTGACCACGCGGAGAGAACGAACATGAAAAGAGACCCGCCTGCCCCACGGAGATGAAAGGCGTGGTTTGAAGCTAATCAATTGAAAGAGTCCATGGATTTACTGGTCGATGGTCGAAACAAGCAAGTAATTAACAGTTGTATGAGGTTCGGGTGAGCGTACGAGGTGTTTGTCTAAAAGATTCATAGTGCTAAGCTCTTGGCAATGGACGGCCTTGTGAAGAGACAGAAAGGTCTTCGTTTTAAGAACATGAAAGGTATCGATTTTAAGTTGGAGTTTTCCAAAAGGTGAATGGCCATTAATACGATGGTGACAATAAATAAGGATGATAAAAATGGGGATACTATTAATTGAATAACGATACAATAGCTTGATAACTACATAAATTGATTATATTAACGCTGTGATTTTTTTCTGTTCTTCTATCCGTAAGAATGGACAGGGAACAATTTTGCTGATAACAGTATGTTTTTCTCTTGGCAACAGAGATTGTGTAATGTTCCACTAGAAATAATAAAATCCGGCTTTGTTCGGTTTCTATTAAAAGGTGGTAGGGGTGTACTTATTTATGGGCGATACTGTATAATAAATAAGTAATGTTTAAAAAATTGTTTAGTATAAATGTATTTATTTATTAGAATAATATCACCCATTGCTATGGAATTCTTACGATGGATAACTTGCAATGGATTATCTTTCAATGGACAAGGGCTTTTATCTTGCAATAGATAACTTGCAATGGGTTTTCTTGCAATGGACAAGGGATGTTATCTTGCAATGGATAGCTTGCAATGGATTATCTCTCAATAGACAAGGCCTTTTGTCTTGCAATAGATAACTTGCAATGGGTTATCTTGCAGTGGACAAGGGTTTGTATCTTGCAATGGATAACTTGCAATGGACAAGGTATTTTATTAAAATGATCTTTATTTAAATTAACTATTAACTATTAACTATTAACTATATGAAGCAAAGACACAATGGAAACGAATTCAGTTTATTTTCTAATGAATATCATCTCATAGAAATGTGATATAGAATTGTGCCTTTTTACACAAGGTTTCAGCTTTTGTGTAACACTTTTCAATGAGCTCACAGATCACTTAAAAAAGGGTTATTTGGACCAACTTAACAATATGACTATTGTGTTACACCTAAATGTATTAGTTTCTCTCAAATTATATTGACTAAATAAATATATTTAGTCTTGTAAATATATTTTAGTATATCAATTTAATTCCGGAATTGGTCATAGTTAGGGATATTGTTAAGTAGTTTTGAAAGGTTCTTTTTTTTAACTAGACTTGCGATTTTAACTAAAAACATAACCTTTCACCAGAGTCTTGCGACTTTGAAAGTAAACTTGCAATGAACAAGGGACTTTATCTTGCAATCGATAACTTGCAATGGACAAGGAAATTTATTAAAACATTTTTTATTTAAATTAAAAAATAACTATTAAACTTGCTACCTTCCTATTAATAATAGAAATATTTGAAAAGAATACATAGCATATATAAGAAAGCAAATAATGTTGTTGATAGTATTTATTCAAAACGTGCTCCACACTTGATAATTAATCACCGCTACCAATGACTCATTTAATGTTGAACGATAATGGGTATACAATACAAAGGCTGCAGTAATCATCTAATACGAGTAGGAGTGGAGTTTGACACTGCAGCGGCCATGTTTGTCTTTCCATTATTTTGCAAAAGAATATTCCAGTCCATGTAATCTCTCATTGGAAATCAGAGACTACAACACTCCTGCCTTATCAAATCAACCTACGCGGAACAACATCCTGTTTTGCACAAACAACTTTCCATTAGTGTTTCTCATTAAATTCAGTTTAACAAACACATCTTTGAAAAAAGATAAGGTTATATTGCCAACAGTACAGCAGATGTAGAAACATACATTAAAGATTTATTATCTTGTATAAAACTTAATGTAGTTTAATGTTCAACAGAAGGCATCAAAAGAAATGAAGAAAGAAGATTGCAAGTGTTTGAGATTAAGAAGTTAAATAGCAAATAATTAAAGCCTTCGAGGCAACCTATAAAGCATGGCTTCTGATAGTAGGGGTTGTGACCCTTCATTGGGTCATGTAAATATTATTGGGGGTCGCAAAATATTTGAAAGCTTTTTAAAAAAACATAATTAAGTGACTGGGGCTTTTTCTTTTCTTTTTTAAATCTCTATACAACAATATCTCGCTTCTTGTGTTTATTGCAATATGGCTAAATGATATTCATTATTTCTTTTAATACAATCTGTTTTTTTTACGGTCAAGTAATTTATTTTTTTAAAGTGATTTCATAATAAACACTGTCAAATTTATAGATTATAAATACGATACAATCTTTGACGATGTTTTGGTCTTTATTAATCACCGCTACGCACAACACTGATTTATTGGTGGGTTTAGGCTATTCATGTGTTCTGACATTTAT
>VCCN01000661.1:331517-346414 GCA_006491835.1 Architeuthis dux
GTTGAAACCCAACTTAGAATAGCACAGAGATCCATGGCAAGAGTAATGCGGGTGATAACTCTAAGAGACAGAAAAAGATCAACATGGATCAGATGGGTGACTAGAGTGAAGGCTATTATACAAATAATTGAGCAGCAAAAATGGAGATGGGATGGTCACCTAGTAAGGAGATATGGCAATAGTTGGGGCAAAAGGCTAACTGATTGGTGCCCATGGGACAGTAAACGCATAGGAAAAGGAAAAGACCATACCCAATATGGAAGGATGAAATAGAAAAGGTTAGCACAATCTAGGTTGTCATGGAAGGAAATGGGAAAGACCTTTCTCCAGCAGTGGACTCATCGCATCTGATGATGATGATGATGATGATGATGATGATGATGATGATGATGATGATGATGATGACGACGACATTTAAATATGCTTTAATGGCATCAGTTTAAACTTATTTTTACCGATTCCGATTTCAGTAATAAGTAAGTAATGCGCTTACGCTGGCTACAGCATCAGTCATCTCTGTCCGAGCCTCGCCTAACAAGCGTCTCTGTCTTGGCCAGTTCTTCGGGGTTTTCAATATGTGAAATAGACTTAGAAGTGACAGGCACCCAAGGTGGCGTCACTCCACCCCAGCTATTTTTGCATTGGGGGAACTCTGTTCGCCGATTCCATTTTCCGTGCTACTAACCGCTTGGCCAACGGCACCTCCATCTAACTAATAGAATTGGTTTAATGATTGTCATATTGGCGCCCACTCACGCGTACACCTGGATACTCACGCATGTTATAGATATTTACTGAGAAAAACATTAAACTAAAACGCACAAGACCTACATTTTCGCTGAAATATTATCTAAACAAGACACCACTTGACATTTAGACATATTTATGGAATTTTTTCAAACTCCTATCAAGTAGAATCAGAGGCAGGAATAGGCTTTGATGTCTCTAATGATTCAGCATTTAAACATTTTCATTTTTGTTTGGGGAAATAAACTGTCTAGAATTCTTCTCAAATTAGAATTTGGTACGCATACAACAATGGGTCCAAAGTGTTAAGACAAAACAGTTATTTCCCTTGAATGCACGGACATAAGCGAAAATAATTCATTATTTAAAAATTGTTTTCGATCAAGACGAGATTAGAAAACAACAAAAAAGAGAAAGATAGTAGCGGTATGGTAGGCACATGGGAAGTAAAAACGTATAGTATTGCAGGAACAAGAACATTCTTTTGTTTTCAGAAAGATTAAACTGAAAAGTTCTTTTGCTGGTACAGAATTTTAAATTCGCTGAAATTAGCTAATGCAATAAAACCTGATTAACAATTAGTTTAAGCACGTCCTCCCACTTGCATTGTTTATTTTCTTTCAATGCCTGTAGTTGCCTCCGCAACTATTTGGGAGGAGTGAGTAGGATCGACTTTCAAATTTAATTAACGCGGTGTGTGTGTGTGTGTGTGCGGGGGAGGGAAATAAGAGCGGGAGAGCACTTTTTCCAAAATTAATAAACGGTTGCGGGGGGAGCACCTAAGAGTATGAGAAGTTACAGAAAGATTAGCGTTGAATCAGATAACTAGTTTCAATAAAGATTGAATGGATTTTATGGGCAAGAAAATTGACCAGTGATTTAATTGTATGAGTATTGCAAATCGGACGCAGCAAACAATCGTGGTAGGGGGAATGGGAATTAATTCCGCATGAGGGATATTTTGCTGGCCTGTCACATTCGGACTATTACATGTTTTCGCTCCATTCAACACTCCTTGTTTGGTCAGCGGTTCAAACAATTTCATTATGTCGAAGAATTCCTGGAAGAAATTCGTTCTTTTAAGATGGAATAAGCAATTTTCCTTTCTAAGTCAGGAAAAAAGGTCTTTGAAGAGATCCTTGGTAAAACATATCTGGTTAGTCGCACAATAGGAAACGTCGCCTGACCAACATCGTCTGGCAGCATTGGGGGTGATCAATTAAAAACATGGAAAAAAGGAGGTGATCAATGAATAAATTACTTATCTCACCTTTTGTTGTGATCATTAAAAAGGTTCACATTTTCAAAAAACATGCGTGAACACTGCCGGGCACACATTAAGGGATCAATTTAGCATAAATTTACATTGTAATATTGGAACCCTATCCCTAAAAATACGTTTTGGTTGGAGGATTTTCAAAAAACAAAAAATAGTATTTTCTAGACATGATAAGGAGTAAATGTTTAGATTGAGCCTTCTAAATCCATTGGTGCCGCCTGTTCGCGTGATACATACATAGCAAGCCAGACTTACTTGAAAACTGAAGAAACCTATGTTGACAGTTTTGGTGAGAGTTTTGATTTTTTTTTTCGCCAGTAATGTTTTGTGCTTTTAATCCGTTAGACAATAACAATCTTCCTAGAAGTTGTTAGTTTTTTAGAAAAACATGTTTGTTTAAGGTTTTAAAGGGGGGGGGGGTATATTTAGAATGTAACTGTAAGTCCAGAGTCAAATACTGCTCTATACTTCTACTTCCTTGCGTAATTCTACTATACATGTTGGAGGTATATCAGTTTAGCGCAGGTGGTATCACGCCAGGCTAGCGATCACTAGGTCATTTTTAATAACACTATTTACCTTCATCTTAATTTTTCAGTTGCTTTTTATCGCAACTTTTCAGTGACGGCCTTAGTATTAAAGCGTGGACTACAAAAAGCAACTGTGAAATTATGATGAACATGAATAATCATCATCATCAGCCGTTATAAGACCACTGCTGGACAAAGGCCTTTCCCATCCCCTTCCATGACGACCTATATTGCGCTAACCTCTGCCAAGTCTTACAGGCAAACATTTCTATCTCGTCCCTCCATCTTTTGTCTGTTCTTTTCCTACTTCGTTTACTCTCCCATGGACACCAATCGATTAGTCTTTCCCCCCATCTATTGTCATCTCTTCTTGCTGGAATTTAGCATAAATTTACATTGTAAAATTGGAACCCTATCCTTAAAAATACGTTTTGTGGGGAGGATTTTCAAAAAACAAAAAATAGTATTTTCTAGACATGATAAGGATTAAATGTTTAAATTGTGAGCATTCTAGATCCATTGGTGTCGCCTGTTCGCGTGATACATACATAGCAAGCCAGACTTACTTGAAAACTTGAAAACTGGAGAAACCTATATTGACAGTTTTCGTGACAGTTTTGCTTGACGGTTTCTAACAGACAGGTTTAAAATCTGTACAGCATATGTTTCACTTTTCTTTTGTTCCTTGGTAATGAGTGTTATTTTCTGATTGATTATTTCTAAAAAGTATAGAAAATATGAAATATTCGCGTCAAGCTTTTTGTGACCAAGAGAGTGATTGTTTGAAATCTACTTATTTAAAATTGGACAACGTGCGAATTTGCACATTTTTAATCACCTAACATAAGAAACACAATAACATCAGTTATGTCACTGTTCTGGTCACAAAAGCAAAGTTTGAAGGGAATACTAACCATTTTCTGTACTTTTAAGCAATTGGAATAACACTCACTACCCAGGAACGAAAATCACGTTGCACGGTTGAATAATAATAAAGAACAAACCTCCCAATAATTGCGAACTGGAATAAATAGAATAGTGAATAATGATTCTATAACTTTATATAATGTCTGGCTGCTGCAGGTTCATATTCCACTCCTGCTTCTATTCCGACTGAAAATGATTACTGCAAGGTTTGTTATTGTACATGAAATAAAAACATATGTATTTTAGTATAAATGTATGTATTTATTAGAATGAAATAAGCCCGTGCGTATCTGATAGATAAATTCCGTATATTTGTAAGACTTGTCAATTTAGCTGAGTTGATAAAAGACCAGCCTACCAATCTGCTGATCGTGGTTGCGAAATACAATAGTGAATACTGATTCTATGAATTTTTATGAAGCATGGCTGCTGCATGTTCAAATTTCACTCCTGCTCCTATTTAGACTGAAGATGATTACTGCATGGTTTTTTATTGTATATGAAATACAAACATATTTTTTAGTATAAATGTATTTATTTATTAGAATGAAATAAGCCCGTGCGTATCTATGAGATAGATTCCTTATATTTGCAAGACTTGTCAATTTAGCTGTGTTAATAAGAGACCAGCCTACCAATCAGCTGTCCGTGGTTTCAAATCACAGTACGGGAATGCTAATTTTAACTCTACTAAATTTGGTGAGGATTGTTCTTTTCATTCGCGTTGTTCTTGTTACGACAGCAAAACAAATTCAACTCCAGACTTGGACTGGAGTTTGACAAACAGATTCTGTCGAAACCCTGCTTGAAGATTTTGCAAACACTCAATAACACATTGTCCATTGTTATATTAAAACAAATAACCGATGTGGGGAAGGGCATTATCATTGTATTAATTAATACCTGCTATCTCGAATCTGTCGAAATAGCACAATCTAATCTGCAAATCCATGACGCAGGTGTTCTTTATAATCCGATTCTAATTAAAATGGAAGAGGATCGAGATGAATTTATTGTCTCCTGTAGTCGACGGACACTTCACAGAGACATTATTCTAGGGGACTTGTCAGAAGAGGGTCGCTTTTGATATTTGCATCTAATTGCATTCCTCATGCGCACTCAAAACTAGGTATAGGAGGAAGGAGCTAAACAATACGAAGGGTGTATTTCCATCTTCCAAATCTTATCACTGCCTTGTCAAATATGTTTACGAACTAAGTTAATCGCCCGGTCGGCTGGGGCCTAGAATACGCCGACTGCATCCCCTGCAGAGGGGTAAGACACACCCCGCCCCACAATGAGGGGTCACCTGTTCTTTCACCGAAGTCACAACACGCTAGTTAAAAGAGACCAAAACAGAAAAACCTTTAACCAAAGTCGCAAGACACTAAAGAAATCCTTTGACCAAAGTCGTTATACTATTTACAGAGAAACATTTCACCAAAGTCGCAAGACTATATCTCTGAGTTAAAGAAAAGTAACTTTTCACCAAGGTCGCAAGACTCTATTTAAAAAAAAAAAAAAAAAACATTCACCAAAATCGCAAGACTCTAGTTAAGGAAAAGTAATCTTTCACCAAAGTCGCAATACTCTAGTTAAGGAAAAGTAATCTTTCACCAAAGTCCCAAGACTCTAGTTAAAGAAAAGTAACCTTTCACCAAAGTCGCAATACTCTAGTTAAAGAAAACTAACCTTTCACCAAAGTCACAAGACTGTATTTAAAAAGAAATAATAATAACCTTTCACCAAAGTCGCAAGACTATAGAAATAAACAATAACCTTTCACCAAATTCGCTAGACACTATTAAAAAAAACCCCGCAAAACTCCTTCTTTCGGAATTTTAAACTGATTTCGGCATTAAATGACCCATCATGGGTGGATATGCCGCCAAAAAATTACTTATAATACTTATATAATACGCCACGTGTATGTCTATATTTTTGTCAGTAACATTTCTTAAGGGAGTTAGCTATCAGATGCTAATTATAGAGTATTGTTCCTCATGTTTTTTGTTAATACAGACTGTTTTTAGTGATCACAGCCCAATTTGTTAATTGATCACCCCCAACACAGCATATATCTGGCGGCGATTCATCATTTCCCTTGTAATGCTACTTAATATTAACTTTGCCAATTTTAACTTGTTATCGAATTTGTTTAGCCTTAAGATTAAGTCGTACGGAAAAGATTGTAAAATCTCGAAGGGGAGCAAGCTTTCGGAAAAGGTTAGGAACTGCTGGAATGTTAAACATTCTCGTATATTAAGAAATATATTCTGTGGAAAAATAAAGAGAGAATCTGGCTCAGAGTTTGCGAAGGAGAGATATATTATTTAGTGCTAGCAGCTTCAGAATTCGATATTCATACAACCCTAGATACCTGATGGGTCTTCAAGATGTTGCCAATGAAAGAATGATACAACCTTCTAAACAGAATACTACACTTTTATGAGTGAAACAAGATAATCCATAAAATTGAACTAGCGTCATATAATTACTGATTAGTCGTGTTATATAACCTTGTTTTGGCGTTGGAATATATTTTGGAATTTTATGGATGCGTTTTAAATTTCGACCGGATGTAATATTTACCTCCTACGCAAATCCAAAGTAATCTTCTTACGGCGTGGAAGGGAAATGCATTAGCATTCTTTTTTAAGTTTGTCTGTTTGTCCTCACAATATCTCTAGAAGTTCTCTGTGAATTTCAATGAAATTATCTTTCTAGAAATTTTCGATACGCCTGTATACTTACATCGTATCTCGTATGGTTTATCATTTACCTCTGCCAACGAGTTTGGTTGAAGTATATGTGTTCATTCGTTTCTGTTTCTTTCCATCTGTCTGTTCACACAGTATCTCCAAAAGTTCTGAATGAATTTCAGTGACGTTTTGTGGATGTGCGTAGAATGGGCTAGGGAAGAATTGATAACATTTTGGTGCTGAATGTTTACAGTTACTTCCCCTGCATCGTAACTATTTGTCCAAACAATATATCCAAAAGTTCCCAATTAAACTTTCAGGCAACGGGGTAAGTAAGAATTGGTTAAATTTTGTGGCGGATCCAGGAATCTTTTTTTCGATTGGAAGAATATTTTTTTCATACATTTACGTATTCACTCATGTTTGTCTATACAATATCTCCAAAAGTTCTCAATGAAATTTTGTGGAAGGGTGGGTTAGGAGGTATAGAAGGTATTTTTATATTTAACTTCTGGGTCGTAGCTAGATATGAACTGACTTTCATCCTGTTTTTTGTGACAATGGAGTAGGCATAGGTGTGTGCTCTCTGGGTGCGCACTATTTTTCTTCTTTCATGCTCTGATTCATTTAATCGACAGAGCGTTCCTCTCTTTCTGATCATCATTGCAGCAATCTTATTTTATTTCTTAATGATTTTCCTCTTTAGATCAAACGTATATGTTATCTCATCTAATTACATCACTTACTAATAATCTTGTGGTATTCCCGTATAGGCGGCCAATTTCGGTTGGCTATAATATAGCTATAAAATGGCTACTCCGATTATACATGGCTATAAAATGGCTACCCCGATTGAAAATGTGTATAAATTGGTTACCCCGATGTTAAATGGCTATACATTGGTTACCCTGATTGTAAATGGCTATAAATTGGTTACCCCGATTTTAAATGGTTATAGAATGGCTACCCCGATTGTAAATGTGTATAAATTGATTACCCCGATTGTAAATGGCTGTAAATTAGTTACCCCGATGTTAAATAGCTATACATTGGTTACTCCGATTGTAAATGGCTATAAAATGGCTACCCCGGTAATAAATGGCTATACGATGCCTACCCCGATTATAAATGTTTATAAATTGATTACCCCAATTGTAAATGGTTATAGAATGGCTACCCCGATTGTAAATGTATAATGTTATAAATATAATGATTTTCCTCTTTAGATCAAACTTATCTGTTATCTCATCTAATTACATCACTTATTAATAATATTGTGGTAATCCCGTATAGGCGGCCAATTTCGGTTGGCTATAATATAGCTATAAAATGGCTACCCCGATTGTAAATGGTTATAAATTGGTTACCCCGATGTTAAATGGGTATAAATTGGTTACCCCGATGTTAAATGGTTATAAAATGGCTACCCCGGTTGTAAATCTCTGTAAATTGGTTACCCCGATTGTAAATGGTTAAAAAGTGGCTACTGCGAGTGTAAATGGCTGTAAAATGACTACCGCGAGTGTAAATGGCTATAGAATAGCTACCCCGGTTGTAAATGGCTATAAAATGACTCTGCTATGTTCAATTCTCTTCTGAAGACGTCGCTCGCAGTGACGAAATGCTTAAAGATGTATCTTCATAATAATAAAAATGTTTGAGATGTAACACGCTTCTCCCCTTCTTTCTTTTCCACATTGTCTAACCACATCCACCAGATATATATCAGCAAAAAGGTTATATAAAGTATTTGAACAAGCAGACATGTTGCTTCTAATCTCTTTATTCTGGTTTTAAACTTGACTTTGAGAGTTTCCAGATATTTAGCATTCAGAACTACTACAACACATGATAAAATGCCTGCCTTGTTATGTTGATTGCAATAAAGTATGCGTAATGTTCCTGTTTTAAAAATCAAGAGATTAGAAGCAAAATCTGCACTCCAATACTTATGCTAAGTAATGTATATTATATACTGTAAAGCTCTTCTACATACACAATGGTCAGTTGGATGAAATAGATATTTTGAAATAGCGCCAAACTCAATCATATCTAATCTAGGAAATGTATATACGCTTGTATCAGTTTGAAACAAAATAGTTGGACGTTTTGAACCAGATTTTGAAACGTCATTAGTCGGCTCAAACACAACTTTATGAATCAGGGTAATCATCATTAGGATGCTGCCAACCGACAGTGAATATATTCTAGCTGATAAAAGCTGGGGTCACAGGAATCGACAAACTGCCGGAAGGTATTTTCGACCTGGTACGCACGTATATGCATCTAAGATCCGGAAAAAGTACTACAGGTCCGCTGATAGGGAGGATCCCTAACTGAATCGGTTCACTATTGCCCATGAGCATATGGGAACTCTTTGATTTACGGCCACGACCAGACTCAGTTTGGAGAACCAGATCACAAGAAGCAATCTTTTGGAACCAACGGCACACAGTCCGCTCTGAGCCTTACTCCAAACACCAAGCACTGGTGATGCTGCAGGTGGATTCTGCACTGCAATGGCTGAGTTTGAACCCATAGAGCATAATGACACGGAAATCCATTCACCTTTGCTTCGATACCCTATAAAAAATTGTTTTTTAAAGTAATAACTAAATTCAAAAGGACAGACACTTTAACATGATATATAGATGTACGTCTAACCAGAAGGGAACGATGCGGAAAGAAAGATCGCACTGATGCAACGGAACGTCCTTTTATTTTGTTCCAACCTAATATAAATACATCGTATTCCGTGTTTTCTTGTTCTTTTTCTTTTCATTTTAAATGTGTTCCCCAGACATACCCTTTGACATAAAAGAAGCATCTCAACATATTTCAGAATTGGAATGTGGGTTTATGTATTCGAATATCTGTGTGTTTTCGATTACCAGAAAAACAAACTCATGACTTCCAGCAGTGCGGGTAGTAGAGCCTCCACCTCTCCAAACACACGCTCCGTCGAAGCGCCGGGCACTCGGGGAAGCTGGCGAGAAATATCCCTGCGTAGATCCAGGAGCGAAGGTTTACTTAGATTACAGCTGTAAACACACCAGGCTCGTGTATTTGTAACCTTGCAGCTGTTTATGTCCATATCCGATTTTATATTTCTGTAAATAACTTTATGTTTACACTGTTGCTGGTTTGAATGAATGAAGACGTTTCTCTGCGTAATAGAGCAAACTCTCGTTGTAACGGAATTCGTTTTAACGGCAGTAGGATGCAGGGCCGACGCGAGGGTTTCATACGCCCAAGGCGAGACTTAAAATGGGTGCCCCGGTCGCTGTTCTTTTAAATATTCCGCTCCGAAAGGTCAGTACTGTTGCCGCTCTGTGGTCTGCACCCTAGGCAACTGACTAGTTTGGCCTGATAGGTGGAGCTGGTCCTGGCATGATGAAGCGAAGCTCAGCCCCACTACGGTCCCCTAGTAAAGGTTAGTATCACTCATTATGTAGGGTGAGAATTAAAAGTAAGACTGTACAGCAATACAGCGTATTGCCAATGGCACTGTGCAACACTCTGATACACTTTCCAAATGAGTAACATTTATTTATTTAAATGTAAATATTTAAATATGTTTGTGTATTCTTTTGGCTTTTCATGTATTGTTTTTAATTCGGCAACTTTGCCATGTCCTAAAAAGGAGGGGTACAGGTGTAATCAGATGGGGAAAGTCGTACGCCAAAATAGTTAAGATAAGTAATTGTAACGTTCAGAAGAAACACACATCAACGGTAGTATTAAAAAATAATCTTTTAAAAAGTAGCCAGTCTGTGTCAGGCACGCAAACGTGTCTGTTGAGTAACATACGGAAGGATTTTTTGTCTTCATATTATGTATCCAAAGATGTGTGTTAAATAGAAAAGAAAAACGTTTCGTCAAATTCATTTCCTCTCACGTTATGAAACAAGCAACATCAACTTCGTCACGAAATGTTATTGCATGAATCAAACAGAAAAGTCAAGTGTTCCGTGTTCCGACCAACCCATATAACTGGCACATCTAGTCTTCACAATTTCAACACTAGTTTGCGCTCTTTCTATAGACAAGGTTTACATTCTGGATTGTTCTAAACCAGGCATGGGCAACCTGTTTCGAGCAGCGGGCCGCTTGAGATATTGCTAATCATAAACCGGACCACAAATTCACAGTTAGAATAATTTTTCAAATGTTGGGAACTTTTTTGCTAACAACATAGCTTGCATGCATCATTTCGCTGAGCTCTGTTTGCCTTTTAGAAAAAAGCGTATTTAGGCTACCGATCTGTTTCTTTCTGATACCTCCTTTAAATGTATCATACCCGGAATGTTTAGTAGTGTAATGACGCATAACGTTAAATTCTTTAAATGTGGAGTGGGATTCAGAACATATTAGACACATTCGCTTTTTTTTTTACTTCAACAAAGAAGTAATCATTTGTCCACGTATCCTGGTATTTTCTCATTTCTTCAAAAAAGGTTCCCTTTTTCGTAGAGGAAATTTTAATAAAACATTATTTTCCTCATGGAAGTAAGCGTAGCGTGCCGTTCAGAAAGTCAAAGGGATTGCATGTGGCCCGCGGGCCGCAGTTTGCCCATGACTGTTCTAAACGATGTGGAAGTGTACTGTCTCGTACGTTCCAATTACGACAGGAACTTTACGTATATCTTGAAAACGAGGAACACGAGTACGCCAAATACTTAACGAAATTGGCGCATTTGTCTGATAGCTCTGAAAAGTTGAATGTGTTAAATCTTTGCAAGGACGCAGCATACACATTTTGAGATTGGTAGAGAAGACTTCAGCCTCCAGGAAAAAAAGGATTATTATGTAAAAGAAAAATGAATGAAGACAGTGGCAAAGAGTGTTTACAATTGTTGTAACTGTTGATTTCACTCAGGATATACAATTCGTTTTTGCAGAACACCTATCTCAGCTTAGCAACTGGTTTGAAATGTATTTTCAAGAATATAATATGGAGAAATGCACATGGATTCAAGACTCATTCAGGGCCCAATCTCCATCTGACTTTACGTCTGCAGAGGAAGGAAATCTCATTGAGCTGTCTATCATTGAAAACACAATTTGCCAACATGGAATTAACTGAGTTTGGGATATCAGTGAAGGATTAATATAAGTGCTAAAGCTCAACGTCTCCTAATTCCATTTGCAACGGTTTATCTCCGAAAAGCTGGGCTTTTCGCTGTAGCTGTGAAAAAAAGAACAAGTATCGTGCAGAAATTGACGTGGAACAGCAAATGGCTGTCACAAGTTTGATTCCAATATTTGAAAGACTGTGTGCTGAACAACAGTCGGTTAAGCAAATGTAAGTAAAATAAATCATTACACAATACTTATCCTGTAGTTTGGACTGCTTCGATTGCATCTGACCTTCGTTTCCGCCGGAAATCTTTCGTTTTTGAGAAAAGGTACATTATTATAGGGGAAGCAAGTGAATGGTTATAAAGTTAGTGATCAATTTACAGTGTATGTATGATGTAAAACTAGAATCTTACTCTGTGTCTGTCTTAACGACACCTGATGTTCAATTTACAAAGTAAATATCGGTTAAATTGGACCCTTATATTATAAATAAAAATAAATAAAACTATTCTCTCATATGTTTCACTGACGTGTGCATAATTGAAACTTGAATTTTAAAAAGATCTTTTACTAACTTAACCACATAAACACAGATGCAGTTGTTCAGTATTTTCTGAGGGCGCCGTGAAAGAATCCCACTACATCAAGGGTGCTGTGAAGCGAAAACGTTTGTGAACCACTGGAGGCCATAACCTATAAAAAAAGAAGAAACCAGAATTAGAAAGTACTCCAATAAATAGTTATTCGGACGATTGAACTCCTTCTGGTTGTTTGTTTTGTTAACACGACGTTTCGGCCGATCCATTCTTCGACCTTCCTCAGGTGTAATATCCGAATGTGATGGGGGTAAACAGATGTTTGTAACTTCAAATTAGGTGACTCTTATAACGTAGGATTTCTTTATCTCTGCCTTGTCGGGTTTGTGTATGTTGATTAGCGGAAGCCACGTCGTTGTTGAATTCTACACTTGTCTGACTAATGCATTCAGTCAACATGTTGATATATGCTGCCTCTCTGTTTATTAACAGCGTTCTCTGTCAATAATCTGGACTTCCTCCCAGAGAGGAAAGTGGCCGCCTTTCTCTCTCCAAATATGGTCAGCCATTTCAGATTTTTCTATCCCGCCCTTGATTATGGCTTTTATGTGTTCTTCAAGTCTGACTTTGAGGGGGCAGCATGTTTCCCCAGTGTAGATTTGTCCACATTATTTGACGGAAACATAGTTGTTTGTAAGTTTCAGATCGCGAATCCGGCCCACTTTGCTTAGTAAATTTCGGAGTGTGTGTGAGCGGCCGAACACAACCTTGACATTGTGGCGATGGGGGATCTTCTGTATGCTTTCTGCTATTCCTTTCAAGTAGCGTATGTTCTATAGTACGGGGAGGTGGCGTTGGAACCTTTGTGGTGTCTTTGGCTGTCCCCCTTCCACTGACGTTAGGGCAACAGTATGGGACGGGTAACCGTTTCTTTTGGGGACCTTTGCGAGGTTTGCCAATTCTTTATTAGAATGTTAATGACCCTTCTCAATACTATAGAAAATATCTACTCCAATCAAGTTGAGTAAGTTTTAATGAAATTCAATCATCTGCATAAACATAGACTTCTCTAAATATCAATTCAAAACTCTATCTATCTATCTATCTATCAATTACGAAGTAAAATAAATATTATATAATTATTCAGCTTCATTTTTTCGAAGCCTCAATAAAAGTGCTCGTTACGTGTACACGAACAAAATGAAAACGTTAGTTCTAGTTGTCTTACGAACCATTAAAATCAGCAAAGAAACCCAACCGTTTTCATGCCATGATAAGTATTGGTCTCCCCACGAAGTACAAATCCGATACAAGATCAGGTTTAATGTCCCACCAGCAAGCTTAGGTTTAACGTGTACATGTGGGTGGCGATACAAATCGTCTAGTTCCCCTACCCGGAGCTTGCCTTTTTGGCACGCCTCATGATTCAGGAATTAACCCACACCCCACCTTCTTAGTGCAATGGGGTGAGGCAGTCTGGGGGAACGGTCCCCTGGAATTAGTCGGTTTCTTACTCTTGGCAACAAATGATCAAGGAGGGTAAGATACCTCACTGATCCCAGCCAGAAGGCCGGGAACCGGCGGGGGAGTTTTCAGGTCAAAATAGTAAATAAACACTTTATTTTACAAGCGGGAAACATTGACACTTGAAAATACAGCCTTGCGTCGGCTTGCATCCGGGTTACGTTCTGCTAGTATGGGCACCACTCGATTTGGGCGTAAGTCGATCAGTATAGGGTGGAGTGAAATATACGCACTATGTAATATATCAAGACACATACATATTAACCTAAAACTCTATATTGTACATACGACTTTCTTGCCTTCCCGAAGAGAAAGGAACAGATGTCATCCATTACGTTTCTTTCACTAAGTCATTGTTATGATATACTACTACGAGGAGGTCACCTTATGAAATGCGTGGGTGTCCAACACAACATGATGTGGAGACCGGAAATGAAACAGCGTAGGCGTTCGAAAACCAAATAAAGCTCAGAGCCGAGAGGAAGCTCAAGACAGAAGCTCACAAGAAGAGACAGAGAACACAGAGACCCGAACACAGAACAGAGACCCAAGCAGCCGGGAGACAGACCGCATAGGGCTGGGAAGGCATAAGACCAAGTTCTCCTGTTGCGAACGGTCTCTCGGCACCATTCATCTCTCTCCCACTCTTCACTCTCCGGCCGACGAAGTGTATGCTATGAAATAAAAATATGTCTTATATTTTTACAAGCAAGTTTTTCTAGTCATTCCTTTTTGATTGTCCACGTTCACGATTTCCCTCCCGCAAATGAGCAACCCACGACGAGACGACCCATGACGGCAGAACAGTTTAAAGGGCTATACAACAACATTAGCTTAATCCAGCAATGTATCTACACTATTACCTTCTCTTTCTCGCCTTCCCTGTCCTGAGAATTTGACACAAACATACCGTATACAATGTATTCTCTTTCGCAAGCTAATTCTAATATGACGTAAATGTTCATTATCCGCAGCCAATGAGTTCCAAGCTATTATGCGGACTTATCTGCGATCGGACGTAAGTCGACGTATGACTGTAGTTATGATATTCTTCTGGAACAATGGATCGATATTCCAGGTCTCTGCTGAGGTAAGAATGTGTAATAAACTGTAAAAAAGATTGTTTCCCCTTCAATGAATTCTTAAATGTTTTATGCATTCATACATGTTAAATTAATGGCAAAATATTTCCTTAAATGTCATGGGTCGGAATAGTCGGAAGATGGAAACATCAAGGAAAACTTATCAATAATTCCTATTCGCTTACATGCGATAACACACGATTTAGAGTGTGTCCTTCCTATCTATCTATCTATCTATCTATCTATCTATCTATCTATCTATCTATCTATCTATCTATCTAACTATACCAGTCTGTTCATATCTATCTATCTATCTATCTATCTATCTATCTATCTATCTATCTCCAAGGCCTGTAATTCTTGTTTTGGTGGGTTTCTAATACGGTTAACTAACCGTATTAATGGTTAATATGCAATTAGCTATAAAATGGCTACTTCCCGTTAACTTACGCATTGCTAAGGGTTGGAACTATAGGAAGATGGGAACA